>JAUMHE010000044.1:17717925-17756186 GCA_032359235.1 Enteromius mattozi | reverse complement strand
GAGAGCGAGTGGGGTGATATGACGTCACACGTGTGGCTCCGTGATTACATCATGTGTTTCTCACAGAATAAGGAGAAAAAACCTAAACAGGGATTTATTTTAAATAATACTGAAATAATATGATACACATAAAAAAACGCCTCCAATATATGCACATATTATATATATATATAAAAAAACACGCACATAAATTGATTTTAAAAAACGTAATATAAATAGTATGGATTGATCTGACCTAAATAATTAGTTGACTTTGTGTTTACAAAGTTAAAGAAATCTATATGTCACCGAACTCGCTCTTAATATCAACAGAGGTGAAGTGGGTCAGTGACCGAGAGTAACACCGCCGAATGACTGCAAGAAAACTGACGAAACCAAGAAACTCTGAAACACAGGTATAAAGTGTTTGCTGAATGAGGCAAGGTCTTTTCTCCATCAAGCTCTTCTGCAATCCAGCCAGTGGTTAAAGAGACTTTAACAAGATTGTTGCGTTTTTAATGTCGTTTTACCCAAATATAACTGCTTTAGACAACGTTTAATTCTCATTTTTGTATACTCTATTAGTAGCTTCACTTGTAATTTTTGTTTTATCAAAGACTATACTATATACAGGGACTTTTATTTTGTAATCCAACTTTTGCACGGCCATTTGTAAGTTGTGTGCGAGACTTCCGGTACCTGTACGAAAACATCCCGTTCTGACTGACATTGCAAACATATTGTTTTAATGTCGCATCGTAATCATAAACACACAATAGTTTTAGCGTTTAATAATTCAGATGTATCATGCTTTTAAAGGAAATAGCTTGCTTCCTCGTTAAAAAAGGTGGAAAGAGTGCTAGAATAAAAATAGAGAACTGGATAGATTTGTAATTTTTTTTCTTCAAATTAATGTTTAAATTGTAGTTATGCGTCACAATAAAAGCATAAAGTCATACATTTAATTTTCACAACTTAATCTGGCGACTGCATCCCCATTGGACAGAAAGTGTGCAGACATGGTAAAGACTGAATAAGTTGAGAAAAAAAACCTTACCTTATTTTTTTTAAAAAAAAGGAAATTATTATTTGCGCTTGTTAAAATGAATCACACATGAAAATGTTTGCATTAAGCAAATGAATCACTTTAATAAAATAGTTTGGATTAAACAATAAATCTGACAATAGGAAAATTTATTATATTTCATTATTCTAAAATACATTTAAGACATTATGAGATAAATAATCAAAATAGTTAAGACTTTTAATATCACATGGCAACATTCATTTAAGCAGTTAATCCAAATAATGATTGCCACCGGATGGAAGCAGAGCTCTTTAGAAAGAACAAGCCAGATATTCCTAACAAGTATAACACTTTCCTTCTTAAGTAATTAGAAGGCTGGAAACAAAAATAGATAGTGCAGTCTTTTAAGACTAACAGTAATCTGCTTGTTATTATATTATGGCATAACTATCTTTCAAACAGCCTTGGCTAAGAAATCAGGGCGTTATTGATTTCTGAACATGCTGATTTTTAAAAAATGTCATTTCAATCAAAACCACATTGACTTGTGCCTTATATTCAAGTAACGCATACGAGCCTCCAGTGTTTTACTGTTGATTTACTGATTTAGGGGGAGTGATGGAGGTTTGTTAGAATAACTGGCAACACAATTTAAGCCCTTCCCATCATTAGACGCTTAACATTTGAGGTTTTTGAGTTTTAAATGCATCATGCTTGATCTAGCTGCAGTTCTTTTATATACATATAAGACTGAAGTGAAGATCTTCCTCAGGTTGTTGGGAAGATAGCAGTGCAACATTTAGCATGATTCAAACGAAGAGCTGTTAGTGACTGTAAACAGACACCGGCGATCCTGAAAATCACATGGCGTAAAATCGTTCATGGAAAAAAAACGAAAAAAGAGGGGCGCAATTAAACATTAATATTTTTTTTTTTTTTTTTACACCAAAGTTAATACAAACTTTAAGTACTATACACACTTTCCTATTATATTTACACATTTTTGTATACGTATGGATACATATTTTACAAACGCCATTAGGCTAATATAATTCTTGCAAAAATTAGGAGGACCAAGCAAAATTTCCATTCATTTCCTAACTTCACTGCCAACTTTTGCTGACTGAAATCAATACTTAAATAGGAATCTGACATAAAGATGCAGTAAGGGGTGATTTTATGAAGAAATGTCATATTCCATATACCCCAAAAACAAAAGAAAAGTCAGAAATTATATATACATTGTATCAAGCAAATGAACCCTATCAGTTTACATATGTGGAGTCTGTATGTAAGCTAGAAGTTAATTATGAGTAAATGATAAATAATATTTTGTAGGTTAGTTCCTCTGAAAAGTCCGTAGTATGACTTTGGGGTTTAATTAATTTATTTTTTTCAATGTTTTTGAAAGAAATCTCTTACTCTCTGAAGTCCACATTTACTTGATCAAAATACAATAAAACAGTAATAGTGTGAAATATCATTACAATTTAAAATTAATTTCTACTTGAATGTATTTCCAATTGTAATTTATTTCTTCAGAAATCATGCTGATTTTATATAAATATATAAAAAGATATTATTTTATATTTAAAATAATAATAACCAGTTTCTGCAAAACGGTTTTCAACATTGATGATAATAATAATATGTATAATAAAAATCATATGAATTACTGTTGCTGTTGAAAACAGTTTAGAAGAGTGTAAAATATTTATTATTATTATTATTATCATCAATGTTGAAAACAGCTGAAAATATGTATTATTATTTTTATCAAGGTTTTGTAGAAATCAAAATATTTATTTTGATTTTGGGATGAAATATGACATTTGTTTTTAAACGAGCCTGTTCCAGTAAATCCTACATCATAACAAAATTAGGATGCATTTTTTTCAAAGATATTGTTTGGTATTTTTGGATCATTAAATTGCATATGCAGACATCTGACATCTTTAAAACTGTAAAACCGCAATTGCTTGTTTACAAAAATCTTTCGCGAAGGAAAACACATTTATTCTTCTGTCTTTGGTAATCCGCACATGATGATTACGAGAATATAGCCACCAGAGCCTTATAAACATGACAGCCGATCACGAGCGACGGCCCGCTGTCTCTGCGCTCCTACGCCTGATTAAGATCTCATATTTTCTTGACTGAATCACAACCCATAGCTGAACCACATCAGTACCTCACCTCATGGAATGACAAGAGCGTTAATTCATTAATGCACGATAAATACAAAACCAATCAGCTCTATTTGACTATAACTGGACAGGAATGAAAGAAGCGAGCTCTCTAAAGAGAATCGTTTTGGCTACATGTGTGCTTAAGCCATCGCTTGACTGCGCCGTTGGGCTCAAAGTTTGCGGTTACGAAGCTGGATTCTCACAGTGGTGGGGGATATTAGACAGGGCTTTTGCTGCCGTATAACATCAGTAGGGTTGTAAAGGAACAGGTGGAGCGCTGGAGGGAATGTCCCGTCACTGTTCTACAAGGCAAAGAGATTGTCCTCCGTCTGCTGTGACCTCTTTCGGTTGCTGCTGGACACGCTCACTGGAGGTCTGGGCTCTCCGGCGGGGGTCAGCGGTGAAGCCTGGTCTGCAGCTTTGGCCCGCTCCTCTAAGAACTTGTCGAACTCTAAAAAGACATCAAGTGAACAACTCTCAACAAGGAGTTTAAAACTTGCCATGAAATAATAGTCCAAAAAATCTATTCGATCGAAATGGATCTGTTTGTTAAACCTTAAGATGAATGTGAACTTAAGAGTCCTTATAAATATGATACAGTAGGCTTTATACAGTTGATATAAGTTTGAAATAGTATTTTAATCAATTCTGTCAAATGATTAATCGTGATTAATTTAATCCAAAATTAAAGTTTTTGTTTACGTAGTATTTGTGTGTACTGTGTATATTTATTATGTATTATGTATATAAATGCACACATACATACATATATTTTGAAAATATTTACATGTATCTGTCTATATTTATATTTAGATATTTATATTATAAATAAATATATTTAATATATAAACATTTTTCTGAAATATATATTGTATGTGTGTGTATTTATATATACATAAAATACACAGAACACACAAATACTGGATGCGATTAATCGTTTGACAGCACTAATATAAATATAATGTTTTTCTTAAATATATACATGCATGTAAGTGTATTTTTATATACATAAATACACACACATATTATGTGAGCAAAAACCTTTTTTTTGGACACGATTATTCATGATTAATCGTTTGACAGCACTAATTTGAATATTTCTGTAATGTACCCTTACACAGGTAAATCCAAATTTTTAGCTCTCACACTGTACCTTCACTCGTGACTCCTTCCTCAGCCTCTTCACCCTTCTGTTTAAGGAAATAAAGAGAATAAAATTATTAACTCGTCAGACCAGTCAGTTTTCTTACTTGTACGCCACACTGTGCCATATACACACAGAATGAACAAGTACCTACCATTCAGCTGGAAAACCACTTTACAGCGTGACATTTTTATAAACAAAGGTACATATGTGTGTATGCGTTGTTCTTATTATTTATGACAATAGATCAGTGTTGGGGAGAAACTGACTGAGAGTGATGACACTAACTTAAAAAAGTGTGACAATAGTTAAGTTGTTTTAGAAATAGTCAAACATTTCCAGTAACATTATTCAAAATTTTACGATTTTTAATCAAGTGTAGCGTGACCAAACATTATTCACTTATTGTTAAATGTAGTTTTGAGTGAATTAGTCGGTCCTGTATTCAATTTGGATCGGGGGGTTTTCCCCTTCTTATTAGGGCCCGAGCATCGCAGTGCGAAGGTCCTATTATTTTTCTAAGGATTATTAATTTTAATTTATTTTTATTTTTTTTCCCTCGACTATACAGGGCTTTTGGGGGGCTTTAGAATGCTGAAAAATGCTTCAAAATCGGCACACACACTGGAATCTGCGCTCATCAGGACGCCGCAGAGAATGGCACCCCCTGGAAAATTTTCAGAAAACTTGCTGTATAGCTCACACATACCTGCACTTATTCATATGAAACTCGGTACGCTTATGGTATTAATAATAATATTGGAGAAAAAAAATGCCTATATCATTAAAGGTTTTAGTAACACTTCATAATAAGGTCTAATTTGTTAACATTAGTAAAATGCATCAACTAACATGAACTAACAATGACCAATATATTTTCACAGCATTAATTTTTGTTGATGTTAGTTAATCAAAATGTTCATGTTAATTCACAGTGCTAACATAACTAACGCTAACAGATAAAATTGTAATTTTTAAAACATTTAAATTTTTAATAAAGTTATTTAATATAATGTTAATAACTGAAATCTTATTGAAAGTGTTACCAAAGTTTTATATATCGTTGTGTGTGTCTGTGTGTGTCTCTTAAATCCAAATTTGCCACAGATCAACTGTATGTACATTTACACTACTGTTCAAAATTTTACGATTTTTAATGTTTATGAAAATCCGAAGGTTGCATTTATACAGTAAAATCAGTAATATTGCAAAATATTATTGCAACTTAAAATAACCATTTTCTAATTCAATATATTTTAAAATGTAATTCATTCCTGTGATGCAAAGCTGAATTTTCAGCTGAATTGTGTCACGTATTCCTCCAGAAATCACTTTATTACGCTTATGCTACAAAAATATTTCTTATTATCATTGTTCTTTGTGGAAATCATTTCTATAAATTTTCAGGATACTTTAATGAATTGCACTTATTTGAAACAGAAATGCTTTTATTATAAATGTGTTTTCTGAATAAATAAATTCATAATAAAAATAAAAATCTTAATGAATCCAAATTTTTAAACTGTAAAAATACCAAAGTATTTTTTACTGCTATATTTGATCTGACAATTACCTAAAAGACACATACAATTAAATAGCTTCAATGTAATTGTAACTTTCTATTGTAAATTTCTAACTACTTTTTTCAAATCTAAGCCAAATAAATAAATGTACTTCTGTTTTTGAAAATTGTGTAACTTTGTATGAATTTGGAGTCAACTCTCTGTAATTATGTTTAGGTCTAAGGTATTATGACTAAATAAGTATTTAAAAACAAACACCGCTCAGTTTTATATCGTAACAACTTTTGGAAGTTCTGAATCCCTGTAGTTCCCCAACACTGTTCAATGGACATACATCACATCACATCACATTTATTGACTTCAACACACTACACAGTTATTTGAATATCAGTACAAACACAACTCCGTAAGATGACATAACAACAGATGAAGAAAGCATCCGGCACCAGTGAGCTGCAACATTCAACAACAACACTCTTCTGTGCATCTGAACACGCTCATGAGCTCCTCCAACACCACAGACCAGAGCTTTACACACATCTTAAAATGGCTAATAATTCATCCCTAGTTAATGTTCATTAGTATCATGTGAATGAGTGGCATATGGTGGACTGATAATGTGATTGGTGGAAATGAATGATTAGTATACTACTGAAAAAAAAACCAAACACACTTGGTTAAAAGAAAGCGAGTAAGATGATGTGATGTTACCATGGAAACAAAAACAGAGAGAATGAAATCAAGGTAAAGAAGTCTCACCACATCAGCACAGAGCCACTCCTCAATGTCATCCATGACAGAGGACTGCGATACGGGGATCTATGGAGCAAAGCCATGGAAAAACCAAAGACCCCCAAAGCCACGAAAGAACAAAAAACACCCCCGACAAACAAAAACACAAACAATAAAATCACCAGAAGGTCTGAGAGGAAAATAACAACAACAGAAAAATGCAAGTCAAACCGAGCCAAAACACACTATCTCACACACACACTCTCACACATGTGGCTTGCACATAGAGCTGGAGCAACACTGTTTCACATGCTGTGAGACTGAAAGATGAAAAGACACTGAAGGAACGAATGAACAGAGAAGAGTTTATCATTAAGAATATAGGATTATGGTGAAAGAGATTCTGTGAGAGAAGCTCGATAATCAGAGCTTGATGACAGCAACATGAAAACAGCGGCACAAGAGCTCCCCCTGCAGTCAACATTTCTCCCTGTACTTCTGCTGGACAGGACAGAATTGTTTGTACTTTGGACAAAAATAATTATTTATTTAGCTGTATGAAATTTGTTTTGTGGACATATTTAAATTGCAGCCATAAAATTTTTTTTTTCTTTTTTTTAAGGTCTTAGTACGTTTGTATTTATTTATTTTAATGTTTAGAATGAAGAGAAAAACAACTGAATAATTTAATTAAATATATGAATAAAAAATATGCATTCATTCATATTTATTTAGTCCCAGTTTATATTTTTGGTTATTTTGGTTAAGTTAAATCTGCTAAAAAACAAATGTGAGAAGAGGACTGTCATTCAGATTAGAAAACTGTGAATTAATAAGGTGAGGAGGATGTGATAAGATACGAAGAACCAAACTACTGGACGACATAAAGCCTATTCACACTGACAGTGATTTTATTTACACTAGCATTTAGAAGTTTGGGGTCAGTAAGATTTAATTTATTGATTGATTTATTATATACTTTTATTCATCAGACAGTAAAGCTAAAAACATTCTATTTAAAATGTTACCTTTAAACGTTCTATTCATCAAATAATTCTGAAAAAAATTATTACCAAAAAAATATTAAGCCAACTATTTTTATCATTGATACTAAGAAATGTTTCTCGAGCAGCAATCAGAATGATTTTTGAAGGATCATGTGACACTGAAGACTGGAGTAACGATGCTGAAAATGCTGCACTGCATCACAGCAATAAACAGCAGCTCTCAATAAAAACGACTGACTTCAGGCAACTTTACTGCGAATCTCTATCAGTGTGAACGTCTTTTGAAACCCTAAGTTTGGAGCTGTACAGAGCACAGGATCCAGAACCTTCTATGATCTGAGGGCTGGTTATAACCGTGTTAATTCATGTTAAAGTTCAGGGTCTAGCTAGTGTATATGAAACAGATAAGATGCAATCTACTTCTTTTTCCCTGAAAAAAGTATGGGGGCTCCTACCTGTGATGATCAATGAATATGAGGAGATTAAGAAATTCACAGTAAAAGGGACAGAGCAAGGAGAAGAGCCCAGAAATGGCCCTAGAGCCTCTCAAGAGTTATTAGATCAGAGATGTTGAGGAAAAAAGGCTGTTTTTGCCATACAATGAAAAATAAAAAACATGACTTGTCCACCAATATATGCTTTGCAGTGAATGGGTGCCGTCAGAATGAGAGTCCAAACAGTTGATAAAAAAAACATCACAATAATCCAGAAATAATCCACACCATCCAGATTTCAGTCCATCAGTTAAGATCTTATGAACAGAAACACTGTCCATCATTACAAAAGCAAATCCATGTAACCTGGGTCTGTAACGCATAATCCAAGCACTTCCTCCAGTGAAAAAGTCACCTGTTGTCCTCTCACATCAAAATTCATATTTACAACTGTTTTTGCTTGTAAACTGTGCTTCATTTTTGCATATTTCTCTCCTGATTCAGATAAAACTTTTTCACTGGAGAAAGCAATGTTATCGACGGATCAATAGACAACAATACAATACGGAAACAATAGTCTGGAGCTGTCTCAATAACGGATTTGTTTCCTACAAACACAGCTTTTTAATTCAAAAGATGTTAACTGATGGACTGGATCACCTGTGGAATATTGTTTTTAATTAGCTGTTTGGACGGCACCCATTCACTGCAAAGCATCCATTGATGAGCAAGTGATGTAATGCCACATTTCTCCAAATCTGTTCTGATGAAGAAACAAACTCATCTACATTTTGGCTGGCATGAGGGTGAATGCATTTTCATTTTTGGGTGAGGTTTTCATTAAAGGCTCATCAGCAAAAAAAAAAAAAATTTCTATAGATAAAATTAATGTCGTTTTTACTTATTTAACCTGACTGTTGCACTAAATATCTTTATAGAGTTCTGTGGAGTTTGACAGCTGTGGTCATTATAAATGCTCATGAAAGAGCAGTTTCCTTGGAAAAGTAACAGCACAGAACTTTGGAATGACACGAGGGTGAGTAAATAAAGCCAGATTTTTCATGTTTGGCTGATCTCTTAACACACGCGAGTTGGCTCAATCGTAGCACATAAAATCAGGATCACCGCAGCAGGCTGTAAGAGAGCGCCTCTCCCTTTTACTGTGGGTGTGTTTTAGTGGTGGTGGAGGTAGGGGATGGAGATTGAGGTCAGGGCTGAGTGGACGGACGTGGGTGGACACGGAAGGGACAATGGTTCTGGTGAAATCCTCACCATTCCTTGGGTAATGAGCCAGCTGTCTATGGGCTCCAACTCAGCATTAGGACCTTTTACATTCAGCTAAATCAACGACAGAAAACACCTTACAGATGTGAAGAAGAAGAACAAAGCACCCACCACAAACACATACACCTCCATCTTCAGGAGAACTGAAGCGGGTGTCATTTAAGGCAAGAGAAAATAACTCTGAGTCAATGAACTAAAGTAGATGGAGTGGAAAAACAAACAAACAAAGAGGGGGAAAAGGAGGTGTAAACTTTGACCCATGGGCTGACTGCTATGAATTGCACCTCTAAACCACATCCGTTATGTAACTTTGGCTGATTTCAACATATGTATGTCTGGTACCAGAGATATAATCAGTCTATAATGATTTCCTAATATCACTCTTAAAGATTTCATAACAATTTTTATATTAAGTTTCCCAGAAAACATGTTTTTGTGTTAAAAACTGAGTTAGCTGCCACCACTAAAAGAATATTAAGGGATCTTATTTAAGGGGCAATAAGTTGGTGCTCTTTTCGTTCCCTGATCTATTAGTTTATTCATAAATAAATATAAAATTACACGCAATAACTTGAACACACCACTTGACTGAGAATAATCTTATGTAAATTCAGTTTAAATTCAATGCAATTAAATTCAAAGGTTTTTTCTCGTCAATATGATAAAACTGTCCTTATTTCCTAATGGAGAAAACCCTAAAAGAATGAATTTCTTAAAGGAATACTTCACCCAACAATGAAAAATCTGTCATTAACTACTCGCCCTCATTTCGTTTCAAACCCATTAGTCCTTCGTCCCTCTTCTGAACACAAATGAAGGTATTTTAATGAAATACGAGCGCTTTCTGACCCTGCATAGACATCATCGGTTCAATCTTAATTTTATAAAGCTACGAGAATAATTTCTGTGTGAAAAAAAAGTTAAATAACTTAATTCAACAATTTCTTTTCTTCAACCACTGATGTCACATGGACTATTTTAACATTGGAACTCATGAGGATGTCATTACTACCTTTCTGGGTCTTGAAAGTGGTAGTTGCATTACTGTCTATGCCGGGTCAGAGAGCTCTGGGATTTCATGAAAAATAACTTAATTTGTGTTTCGAAGACGAACAAAGGTCTCACGGGTTTGGAACGACATGAAGGTGAGTAATTAATGAGTAAGAATAAATGAATTTATTAGTGAGTAATTTTCATTTTTGAGTGAACTATCCGATTAAAAAAATGAAAACCTTATGAAATAGCTTGGCATACGCCCTAATAACTATGTATCTGTTATATTTTGTATTTTATAAATTATTTATTATAAAACAAAATATTTGAAAACTTTCTCAAAAAGTTATGTTTTTCCTTTCTTTATTGTGGGCACCATTATTTGTCACTGACCCTTACACTCTCAGAAATAAAAGGTACTGTACAAAGATGTCAGTGGGGAAATGCCCTTTCAGATGGCTTTTAAAGTACTAATATGAGCCATTTTGAGGCACATACAGTATGGTACAAAGATTAGCTTGTGGTATCACCACAGACACAGTTTTGTACCTTTCTGAGAGTAAAAACATTTTTGGAATGACTTTTTTGGCATTATATTTAATGGTGGCTATCACATTTTAATTAGAGCAACAATTAGTTTAGTGGCAATTTGTAAGGAATATACATAGCACTATATGGTCCCATGGAGGCAGCAACGTATATTCTTTCATGAAGACTTTCTCACAGTGCCAATACTTCAGAACAGGAGCATTTTTATGCCAAAAGTGACAACGAATGGCATGCAAAGGCAGAGGACTAGAAATGTGTTAAATTTGCCATTCAAAACTAGCATGAGTCCCCATCTTCTGAGAAACAGCGAGGTCTAAGTTAAGTAATACCATGCAGTGTTCAGAGAGTCTTGTCAGCCATTAGAACCACGCAAAGCCCAAACCCTTCATCACTATCAATATACATGCACTAAACTCACCCCAGTGGCATTTTGCTGTCTGATGTCTAAAGCAGATGCCAGGCCCACCAGAGCCTGAGGTTCTTCGTATTTAACACTGGAAATAAGCAGAGAAAAAAGTTTATAGTTGTTTTTTTTGTGTGTGGTTTGAATCTAGCGGTGTGGAAATTGCCCTTACTTTTTGCGCTGGTCAGCCAGAGAGCTGGACCTGGTGTGGGCGAACATGTCAAAGTCATCCTGAGGGTTCTGAGTGGTCAGAGAGCTGAGAGTGCCGCTGACGCTGTCTGCACCCACATCTACCAGGAGTAAATCATGACGGCACGTCATTAAAAAAATCATGTTGCATACTTTTGTTTATGCAAGTGGTCTTAAATAAACTGATGTTAAGGTTTATTGGCTGTATTTAAGTCTACATTGTCATCCTAATTAAGATGTGCGCGTGAGACCCTCACCAAGTCCTGCCAGCTGTGTGGAGAGAGACGCAGCAGCAGCAGCAGGAGGAGCAGCAGGCTGCAGGGAGGAAGTGGGTGTACGAGTAGGTGTAGTGCTGACCCGAGGAGTGACCACTGCTGGAGAAGCAGGACCCAAATCTATTAGATTATCCTCCTCTGAAGCCTCATTCAGGACCTGTGCATTCACAATACACACTTAGTTATCAATCAGAATCAAAACAACTCGCTATTACTTCACATGTTACATAGCGGCATAATAACGCCATTCCAATAATATTTTAATACAGCTTAATTCAGAAATAGGGGGGGGGGGAAACAAATTCAAAAGAAATTAAATAGCCATTAAATATTATTGCATTATTATTAATTTTTTTTAGATTAATATTTTAGCTTAATTTGAGATAAATACATAGTATAATATATAAAATATTATGAAAACAGTATACTTAATTACAAGTTTAATACATTTAATTTAACTGACAGAAATTTAATTGATTTTTTTTTTGTTTGTTTTTTTTGTTTGTTGTCAAATGATTAATCACAATTAATTGCAAACAAAATAAGTTTTTTTTTTTTACATAATATGTGTGTGTACTTTGTAACACATGCATGTATATATTTAAGAATGTGATTAACTTAACAGTATGGTTAATCAGAAAAAACATTAATAAATACTTTAATAATAATAATAATGAATTCATGTTTTATATATATATATTTTTTTTTTTTCTTTTTCTTTTTCTTTTTTTTTTTCTTTCTCTGATTTACCATACTTTTAAGTTAATCACATTCATTAATCAAGTTAAATATTTTAATAAACCTGCAAATTCACATACAAGGTTGAGGAGACTCTCAGACTCAGCAGTTCTGACAGAACAAGTAATAAAAACAAAGACAACCCTTTTATTTCTAGGGTCTAAATCTCTCTAGAGTTAATAGACAATGCATTACACTCAGCCATGGTTTCCCAGTCAACTTCACTCACATCTACACAACAGGTGCATCATACTTGCCTCTTTCAGCTAAGCATCATGCAAACAATAAAAATAAAAAATAAAATAAAACAAACATAAGCATGCACTTAACAGGCACATATTATCATGGGACATATATGTACCATACAAGAAGCAATAAAATACTCAACAAAGACAAAGAAATAAAATATTAACTTTTTTACACAAGATACAGACAGTATTTTGTGTGTTATGAAGACAGTACTGCAGTATCAAACTCACCCCGTTGTTTTGTGCTGCTCTGCCTACTCTGTATCTCTCATACCTGTTAAAACACAGAGCGCCGGTGAAATATCAAAAACATTTGTCACAATGGAGATGAAAGAAATGTTAATGTGTTTTCAGCCCCTGTGTGCTTTGATCTAAAGCAAAGGGAGGGAAATCAAAGGAAAGCCTGAGCTGAGTGCGGAGACTTGAAGTCAGCGCTTCCTCCGAGAGCTGTCAGATAAAGGCTGACGGGAGAAATTTTTTGTGACGGACACGTCTTCTCACCTCTCATAGCGCAGGAAGATGTTGTTTAAATCATCGTTGATGTGCAGCAGCTCTTCAGTGACCTCTTCATTAGACACGCGAGAGATGAGCTCCACTACCCTGTGCTGCATGGCTCGACACGTCCTATTCAGCTCCTGACACATAACATGCAGTCTAGATTATTATGAAAAAATTTCCCCGACAAGTACAGAAAGGACAATATAATGTACATACAAACCTATATAATCCACAGTATCACAGACACACAGCAGATGAGGTGCTTGTCTATTTTAAAACACTGTATTGCTACACCCTCTTGTGGTGATGTTTAGATTCAAAATATCTGGACTTTCTTTTTGTTTACTATGGTCTTTCATTGTAGTGGTGAGTATTAGGAACATGGAAAATTTTGGTGAGGAAAAAGGAGAATGGGATGTTGCATGCTGGATTAGAACCTTTATAGCCAACATGAGCACCACAGCTCAATATGTTAGCTATGCTAACTGCTAGGCCCCAGATCCACTAGATTTCATTTCAACTGCTCTAGGTAAACATATGGCATTGTTTATACACATTTTCTCTGTACAAAAGATTTTAGCGCAGTGGGAAAACTCTCAGACCTGGAGCAGTTCGAGGTCAGAGGCGTCTTCTTGACCCGGCACCATCTCTGTCAGCATCTCCGACATCACTTTAACATTACCACGCACAACATCCAGCTCACTTCTCAGCCTCGCGATCTGTACACACAAACAAAACACTTCCAAATCAGCAAAACCTGTAATATTGTGAAATACTTCTACCATTTAAAATACCTGCTTTGTATGTGAATATATTGTAAAATCGCAGCTTAATATTTTTGTGGAAACTGTGGTATCTTTGCATTGACTTTGTATGTAATCTACTCACGCAAATAATTACATTCAAACACCGTGTCCAAACTACATGCGCTAAAAAAAAGTTTTAGTCCTAACTTGCCACAATGGTGACATGTGAAATTTCTATTTTAGCAATGGTTTCTATTTCTGCAACGTCGTGGCTGGAAAAACAGCATACAAACTTAATATCTCAGGTGACGTTAAACGTGTCAAATGTATTTAATGATACCTCATTTCTTAAAAATAAATTAAAGCAAACATGTACGTTAAAACTGTTAAATACAGCAAGGTTAGTTTGACCTGCTCTGGGTTTGCTGTGATGGGTCCAGATACAGGTGGGATCTGCGTGGGGTTGAAGTCAGCTGTTGCAGCAGCTGCAGGTTTAGGGGCCGTCTGAGACACCGTGTTTGGCTGAGCAGATGCTCTGTACTTGTGTGTGCCTGGATCTACCTCTGGGACACCCTAGAACGACACACAAGAAAGAATGAAGTGAAATGAGTGAAAACCGTATTGAAGAGCAATATGCTAAACCCTGTGAGTGCCGTGTTTCTGACCCGCTGTGGTGTGTGGATGGGTGACAAAGCATCCAGATCTGCCATCGGGAACTCAACTCCTTTCCTCTTCAGCTCCTCGTAAATGTGCACGACTCCAGTGAGGTCTGGGCTGCTCCTGAACGCATCTGCCCAAGCCTTGGGCCAAACACAAAGAAAGAGAGGTGATTGGTTAATGTGTAGTGGCACTATCCAACAGGAAGTGACTAGTCATTTTTGATTTGAGATGAAATGCAAGACACAACTAAGTGCAGCTATGCAGTGTACACCATCAAGGAAACTGTCAGCAATCTACACTAAACTGAGTCAATCTGATTCAGTAATGGCTTCCAGTCAACTAGAATTAATGCAATCACATGCAGCCTCACAGACCAAGTCCGTCAGACCTAGTTTCCAACCCGCACCCATTCTGAATGAAAATGAATACAGCAACAGCCATCAGTTTTATTGCAGAAACAAAGGAAGAGTTGAAGAGGAAGTTTGTAATCGGGGTTGGGCCGTTCGCCTCACTCAGTTCACCTGAATCAGTGACAGCACTTTGTCCTGTACTATAGCAGGAGGGTTGGTCTTCGGAGTGATGATCTTCACCAAGATACCTTCGATGAAATCTCTATTGGCGACATGGACGTGAAAACGGTGGCCGCAGTTTTTCACGCAAGTCTCCAGCACCTAGAAAACACAATTATAAAAGCAGCTAAGATTATTGATTATTCAGACTGAAGCTGATGCTCCCAGATGACCACACAAAACAGGAGCTTAATGCATTCAAATCCTCACAAAATACCTTTAAATGTCAAAATAGCCTCAGGCAGGCCTGAAGGTGGGGGGGTTTACAAAGTACTCAGCTGTCATTAACTATTAATGCTGCAAAGCACCACCAGATTTCCACACCAGTGCTCCTCCACCTTCATTTATGACAGAATGAACACAAGGGTTTATGTGAAAGTGAGAGAATGTCCAGCACACTGTCACTCACGGTTAGAGCCAGCATCACTTCACGGAAGTTCCTGTTGCCGTTGAGTCTCTTTTTCACAGCGCGCATGGCATCTTTAGGCCTGTGGGGGCACACAATTTAGATAATTTATCAACAGGTTAAAGGCTCATTCTCACCAAGAATAATTATAACGATAACTATTATCACATGCACAACAGACATTACCAGTATATTTATTCTAAGTGTATGCTTCAGTTATGTTCTGTTAACATAACAACCGGCACTTTGAATGAATTTTGATTGGCTGTCAATTTTTTTACATTCATCGACTGGGAAAAAAAACACTCTTAAAGGGTTACTCCACCCCAAAATAAAAATATAGTCATTAATTAATCACATAATAGCTGCACTAGCTGCAAGGCTGCGTTTTCTACATGTATTTACTCTTTGATTTTAACGAAAACAGTCACAAACCTCCTGGTTTTCATCCAAAATATCTAGTAACCTTTTAAAAATTGTTCATAGATGTGGTGTGGACTCCACCGTTCTCTTTTATTGTATTTTATTTAGAAAAATTGAGATACTTAAAGTTACATTAGCAATATTTAAGCAAATTTCACAAGAATAAAAGGTCCATTGCCTATTGTAAATAATGTAACTATGTATACATGCAAATCTCACTCTGAAGTTCTGTAGATTTACATTTACATCTTTTGCCCTCACACGAAATTCCCAATAGCAGACTGGCATATCAAAGAATGACACAGAGGAGAAGAAATAACTAAATAAAGTCTTTATTTTTGATTTTTTTTGAAGCTCTGATGTCAAAGGGACTATTTTAATGACATCCGTACATTTCTGGGCCTTGAACGTTTCAGTTGTGTTGTCTATGCAGGGTCAGCAAGCTCTCAGATTTCATCCAAAATATCTTAATTTGTGTTCTAAAGATGAACAAAGGTCTTATGGGTTTGGAACGGCATGAAGGTGAGTAATTAATGACAGAATTTCCATTTTTGGGTGAACTATACCTTTAATAATTACTTCTATAGTTATCGCTCTTGGTGTGAACAGGCTTTATAGAGCTATGGATATGAACATGCTCTACTGAAGGAGCTGTATCACATATTAACCATTTTTAGTTGCATTGCTCAGCTGTAGGGTTTGAAATCCTACAAGTAGCTACTGTAAAAAAAAACTTGTTTTGCATCATAGATGTTTCTGTGTATTTCAGCATGACTGCATTGACCAATCAGTATTTAGGATCATAACATGCAATTTAGCAGAGCACTCTGTGAACTCAGGATAGGAATTAAGAGACTCAATCCGACTAGACAGCACCAAAGCACCACTACTGAAAGCCCTCTTACAAACACACTGTAATTCATTGACAGGACGTTCATCAACTCCCACCTTAGGTTTTTTCCCCATGGTGGGATCAAAGCTCCCATATTGTCCTTTTTATAAGCTTTCAGAAATAAGAACACCACCATCAGCAACTAAAAACTGAACTCAATGACGAGAAGATTTAACTGTAAATATGAATGAGAAAAATTATGCTCAATATCGCACCAGCAATCAGCATTTCCGATAATGACTGTCATGAAGATGTCCGCCAACTGACTTCTCTTAAAATGGAAATTTGCTCAGACACAAATTGCATACTCCCTCGGTAGGTACTGCTTTTAATAAGTACTTTGCAACCACTAAAATATACAGATGCATTACATTTGCTATGCTGCCATTGTCATGCGTCACTGCTATTCACAAATCCTCTAATAAAATGTTAATCAGAAAAATCGGAAGCAGTTGGACATCCAGTTTCACCTACTTTTTTAATGAATGGTTTATTCAGACTCTTTTCACATACTGTTTTTCGCCTACTGGATACTAGGGAAGTAGCTATGTGATTTCGGATCTAGTCATCATGTGCAGAAAAGTCCACCAGAGAGAAGGAACTACAGTAATATTCTCTTGCATTATGGGAAGTACAAAATAGCAGAAGTGAAAATCCAAACTGCATGGGACAAAATTGACTGGCGATTTGAATAATGCATACTTAAATGCACTTTCTATCAATATTACAGCCTAAGACTACACTTTTCTAGTCCAAATGTATGCTTTGTCTAGCATAATCTGCTTAGAGAGGCGTATATGCAAATAATAAATGCATCATTAAAAAGCAAGGAGGAAGATAGTTTAAATTTTTAAAAACACCCACAACTTTGAATGCAGCAAGAAAACCCCCAGCCCCAACAGAGGAGAGCACAACAGAGTCCTGTGTTCCCTCACACAAAACAGAGACAAGCCTGTAGTCCCAGTCTGACCACAGAGTGTGTGAGAGAAAAAGAGAGAGAGTAAAGAATCATATGGAGTACAGAAAACAGTACTCTGCTTATACCTGGTATGAACATTAATCTCAGGTGATCCTATTTAGTGTGTAAATACACACACATGCAAGTGTATATTTAATACAAATATGTTAGATTTCTATACTAAATATATTTATATACATACGCACATATACGCTATTCATTATACATATACACATAAATGTTTCTTGGCTTGTGGCATTAAAGCTCTGGGAGGAGTAGCGTTTCCAATCTCGGCATCCTTGGGGCAAAAGAGCCAGAGTACTTGTGTGTCCGGCATTCTTGAGCTACCTCGCAGCAAAAAACGTACAACTGCAATCGTTTTCATAATATTTTTCTATTGAGCTGAAGACTTGAGTACTTATGCTGGAAACAAAACTTTGTTACCACAAGAATAAAATTACATTTTATTATTTGTAATAAAAATTTTTGTAATAAAAAATGTTTCATTGTATTTCTGATCAAATTAATGCAGCCGTGGTGAGCTTAAGAGAAATAAAAAAAATGTTTGCTCTAATAGCTGTTGTCTTCCAAGGATAAATGTTCCAAACTTTTAAGACTATTTCTTCTATGAAGCAAAAAATAAAATATAATAATAATAGTAATAGTAATATTAATTTATTTTATGTCAGGGCCAATAAACAGGGCCACGTGGGACTGTGAGAACCCATTAGAATAGAAGTCCAATGCTTCAACAGCACATTCCCAGTCAATCTGCTGCTTAGACGGCTCTGAATGAGTCAGTGAGAGTCGCTGTGAGTCATCAGCAGGCGCTGTGTGTGTTTGTGCGTTGGTGTACTGGTCTCTCACCCTTCCTCGGTCTCATTAATGATGTCACAGATCTCCATGTTGAGCGTCCAGTCTTCATTCTGCAGGGAGCCATCTGTGGCTTTCTCTGGGAGAAACAAACCATACACAGATCAGCAGGCCGTCTCAATCACTGACACAAACAAACACACGCAAGACAAAACATTTAATCCCGGTGGCTCAACAACACACAGCATAACAAACTCAATTATGAGTTCTAGTCACATGACCACGTCTAGAACTAGATCCCGATCAACAGTCTAGATGCCCACTGCTTCCTGTCACATCAAATAAAATAAATGAGGATTAGACTAAATAAATTCACTGATGACATGTGTTAACCCGCTGGAGGAGTATAGGTTAGTTTAACGATGGATATGTACGGTTTATGGAGCTTCAAAATAATGGCCACTATCCACCAGCATTACCAAGCTGGGAAGAGCCAGGATACATAAAAAACAAAACAAAAAAAAAACTCTGACTGTGCTCGTCTGAAAGAAGAAAGTTATAGGATGGTAAAAACTCCATACAATCTCAATGATACTAAAGTAACACTGTCACAAAAATGAGAGATGCAACTTTCAGTTACTCCCCATTACTGCTTTTTTCTGAGTCACTATTAGAAAAGATCAGCGTCTAGCAGAAGAGCTTTACTGAAGCTTGACCTGAACTGACCAGGCCTGGATTATTACTTAATTATCAGATGTCATTTTCCTCACTGCTTACGCAACAGTAGCACAGATAAGGTTTCAAGTCAAACTCCATGGTGTTCTTTTGCTAGAAAAGACACAGCGAGTACTTTTACAACACAGAATTGACCAGTCGGTGTTTCAGAATTACTTAACATTTACAGTTTCTTTTAGGGGAGAGTGTGATGAAACAAGATCTATAGTGTCGCAATCTTTTGTAATTAGGTGTGAAGTAACATGGGTGTGATTCTTGAACATAAGGAAAAAATATGCTTTCACATCTCTGTGTTGCCACAGAGCAGAGCATGGTTTTATTGAGGATACGCTTGAGTGAGATTTTCCTGTGGCTCAACATGAAGCTGGCTTTGCTTTCCCGGTGAGTGACTCAGGATAAGGGTGGGGAGAGATGACGAAACATAGCAAAGGGGAACCGAGCGAGCAGATGACATCTTCACAATCTAACCATCTGACTGTACACTCCACAGAGTTTCACCATCGGACACAAACATTTTTGACAGTTTCTATGCTGTTTCTGAGTGAAAATCCAGGAAATTCTATGAATTGTGAAATAGAAAAAAAAGTGTAAAATAAAATGAAATATAACAAACAAGCGAAGACCTCATTAAGTGGACAATATATATATTATTAGTGCTAATTAAACAATTAAATAGTTAAATAATTTAAGTGTGATTAATCGCATCCGAAATAAACATTTTTGTTTACGTATGTGTACTATGTATATTTATTTTGATAAATATTTCAACAATATTTTCATTTATTTACATCTATATATTTATATTCTATTTTAAATTATACATATTTAACATATAAATATACAATTATATACAAATATATACATGCATTTGGTTTTTTTTGTGCATTCACATGACCCTTATATAAACTTGTTTACACCATGATATACAATAGAATTTTTTAACCCCACTATACTGACTTTTTTTTTCCGAAATTGCAAGTTTCAATCTCAAAAGTCTAATCTTTTTTAGAGTTTACATGTCACAATTATTATAGTTAGTAAGTTAAGAATCCAGTTTAGATTGACCCTAAAGGTAACAACGCATATTACTCAAAATATTTGGATAATGAGGTTAAAATTAACATATCTGAACCAATGTGTCTATTTAAAACACTGACAAAATTCTTGCTAAGTGCACTAAGACCGCTGACACCAAAATAACACGAACAGTCCTCACTGAAAAAGAAATGTGGTAAAAGTTTACAGACATTTCCCTTAACTCTAAAACAAAACACATGCAATGCAAAATTCAAACTGCAGGTAAAACATCTGTGAAAAATTAATATGGAAACTCTTATTACACAATACTCTATTTTTACAGCCTTTTCTATATGAAAAGGTTGCGTACATGAGCACCAATGAACAGCCCTATAAACAATGGAAATACACACCAGCTATATTTCCATCCATCTATTTTATGTGCATATTGGGATTTTAGCATTAAAAAAACATATTTATATTGATTTCCTTCCTGACACTCTTGCTGCAATATTAGGTTTCAACCAAATACAGACAGTTCAATATGGGATGACCAACATAAAGAGGACAATTTTGTTGATGTGGAACATTTCTTTTTATTATTTGTATTATTTTTTTGCTTGCATGGGGTTTGGGGGATTGTGTTTTGAAATGTGAAAAGCTTTAAATAAATAAAAAAATAATAATAAATACAGGATGGAAATGCCAAGATGTGCATAAATTCTACATATGCGCATTAAACCGCTCTATTAATAGGCTTTATTTTTTATAATCTCTTTATTAATGTCTTAATTAATGTCCTCACGTGCAAATTGTGTTGTGTTTTTATGTTTATTTTTTTTTACTCATTTAGAATCATTTATTTGTATAATCATTTTATAATCTTTAGTCATTCATATGATTTTTTATTTGATTTTTTTTATTATTTGATCATTTTTGTCATTTGATTATTTTTATCATTTATCATTATATTTTATTAAGTATTTTTTATTTTTATTCATTCATTTATTATGTTTCTATATTTTATATTTATTATTATTTTTTTCCTGCTTGTGTATTTCCATTGTTGTCCAATCTCATGCCTGTGGGGTTTCATGAACTGTTGTGTCTGTATGAACAGAGATAGATAAGGGGGAATATTTATGGAAGTCCAAGGTTTATGGGATGTTGCTGTGAAGCAGTTCTGGTTGACAGTGCATGGTGAATTTGTGCTGGTCAGACGAAGTTTGAACATGGAGACTGTTAAATAAACTCTGTTACTTTTTACCATTATCCCTTCATCTCCTGCTTCTGCTTTTCTCTGGCTTTTCTCGGTCAACGTCTTGACTAACATAAGACTGTTAACACTCATTTTGGGTATCAACAGACTAGTTGTCCTGTTACTAGACTAACTGGTGGGATGGCGTCCGGGGCTGGATCCTAAATATTTTCTGGCGTGGAGACCCAATCTATCAGAATGTACTTTTAACAGACTGAAATCTCTTAGCTTTCATTAAAAATATCTTCATTTTTGTTTCGAACAGGAATAGAAGTCTTGGGTTTGGACAGAATTGTTCAACTAACACTCTGCTAAGCTAATCATCTCAAAATGCCCAAATATTGAAATATCAGCTGTACTGTATGGTTTTCCAGTTTTGTTTAATTGTAGCGAAGCGCTCTTCTTTCTCTTTCCTCTATGCACGCTCACGGTGAGACTGCAGTCTTTTCGTACGACATCTCTTCAACAACTCGACTCCCAGACATCCCATAGCTGAAGCAGACATGCTGCAGGACAGGAGAGGAAGAAGAGTGCTGCTGTGAACCCTGCTCTCGTGTCTGGTGAGCGAGCAGACAGTAGCAGCAGTCTTCTCTCCGCCTCGTCACATCTGTCAATTTGATAGAAGAGCAGCTCAGGGGTATGAATAAGGCATGAAGTATTTCCTGCGGCGCTGCAGACTACAGGAAGAGGCCTCACCCAGCCGTGAAAGCAGTGTTATGCTCCGGACACTTCCCAGTTTGTTGAGTGAAAGTTCACTGGTACTGCCAAGCAGATGTCCAGCGCTATGGATTGATGGGAGCTTTGGCCCAATTGTACAAGACACTTTGGTGCAGTATGTATATTTGTAGAAACCCCCCAAAAATCAATATCATCATCCGTGAGTTTGTTTCTTCATTAGAACAGTTAATGGTTATCCCAAACTTTTGAACAGTTTAGATGCAGTGATAAAATCTAGATCAGCTGAGAGATTGAACTGTTGCAAGCTCTATTTGGTTTCGTTTCTCACATCTGTGGTCAGCCACCATGTAGTGACTCAAATATTGTCAAACTTGGAAACTTGTATGTTACCAAAATACAGACTAGCAGATTATAACTTGAAGTGTCAGCAGTTTCCATTCAAAGTCACAAATTACTATTTTGTTTTAAGCGCAAAACTGTAATATCGCATAAATATTTGCAAATAAAGCACAAATTTCCATCCAGTGAGTTCCATCCAAAATTAAAAAATTTACTTTGAACTTTGTTTTTGAAGTTAATTATAACAAAGCACTTGGAAGAGACTTTACTCAAGCATTTTAGAGTGACAAAACTAGCATTTCAGATGCTGCGCAATGGTTTTGTTTGTCCAGTTGTGCTGTCTCACTTCGAAGTCACATGTCTGTTATGATACGCATTAAGTAATTTATTTGGTAAAATATATTTTATATATATATATATATATATATATATATTTTTTTTTTTTTTTTAAGTGACTGCAAAAGTGTTAAGCAGCACAGTAACTGTTTTCAGACCGAATCAGCAGAGTTTATACAGATATTCTATTTAATACAGTTCTATTATATAAATTCTATCATGCTGTATTATATAATATAATATAATATAATTATATATTCATTTTAAAATAAAACATAATTACTTTGTATAATATCTCACAATACAACTATTTTCACTGTATTTTTGATTCAATAAATGCAACTTTAATGAGCATGAGAGATTTCTTTCAAATCCTTCCGGACTTAAAATTTTTTAATATACAATAACATAATTAAAAAAAAAAAAAAAACATAAAACAGCTGTAAAAATGACTTCAACAGCTTCACAACTCAATTAATACATACATTTTAACAGAACAATTATTTCTGCTTTTAAATCCTCATTTACTTCCATGTAATCTATATTGTTGGTTTTTTTATTATTAAAAAGGGAGGAGATGAAAATATTTGCTTGCTTTAATTAGCATTATGCCACAAATGCTGTCAACTTGGCTTCACTTGAACTGAACTCAGAATATTCCATTAACAAACCAAGCAACTTCTTATAGAAAATCCTCCAGTAATCTCCTCAAGAAGATTTGTGGAAGTGGAAGACTGAAGGCAATAAGTAAAAGAACAAGAGCAGCAAAATGTGCTGGAAAACGTTAGACAGGTAGAGAAAGCAAGCGGAAAACAGGCAAGACACATGGCTGCGGTGGGAGACAGCCAGTGCTCAGCCCAGCTGGATCACGTGCACCGGCCGTACCAACCTCAGCCAAACACAGCCAGACCTGTACACATCAGTGCTGCTGCTGATACTGCTGAACATACAGAGATTCAGCTGATTCTCTGTGTATACTAATAATTCAATTATTTTTCATTTTTATAGTAGTTTTCATTTTAATTTTAAAATGATTTATTTTTGGAATTTTTGGTAATTTTTTTGTGCTTTTAATTTGTATTAGTTTTTTAATATTTCTGTTCATTTTATATTTATTTTGCATCATTTTTGTACTTATTTAACTTATTTTTACTATTATTCATTTTCTTATGCATGCATGTGTTTGTATTTATATAGATAATAAATACACGCTTATATATTATGTAAACATTAATTAATAATTTGACAGCACTATTATTGAAAACATTTTTTAAATATTAATAATTGGCTTGTATGTAGCTCAAGTAGTTTCATATTGTGAAAGACAAAATAAAGTTTCACGAGTTCGAGCTCTGACGGCATAAACGTAAGCGAAGCTTGTTTGGCGTGCTGCTCAGGGAGAAAACTCAGGGTTAGAAGGGCTGCCGAGCCCTAGGGAGACTAGCCCTAAGGGCTCAGGCAGGGAAGGAGGCGGACAGCCGATTTCCAACCCCGAGAGCTCCCCCCTGAAGATGGGAGGAGTAGGGGAGGTGGAGGGATGCTTAGATCGTGGATGGAGAAGGAAGGGATTCTGGGTATTTATAGGACTGCGCGGAGGATTTGATAGGAAGATAGGATAATTGGATGATTGGGGGCGGAGATAGATAGTAACGCCTTCGAGCTCTCCTCCCGAAACGAGTTTGAAAACTATGTTTAATGACAAGATTTCAGAAGAAGGTTGGCTGGCAGTGAGATATTTTAGTCATGCTAAACACTTAAACACTTCAGATTACAAAGCTACTTATGTGAAGCCTCATTAAGTCCTTGTCTGTGTTTTCCTTCCTTAAACGTTCATGCCTCGGTGGGCCATTTTCAAACCCGAATAACGTCCAATTTGGTCTGAAAGGAGGGGACCCAACACTTTTACCATCATCCTTTAATCTCTCTGAGGACAAACATAATCTTGTTGTTGCCACATAAACAAAGTGACCTTACAGAACATGCTTCAGCTCAATATGACAAGACACATCTGAGGAAACCATTTCAAGTGAAGCAATAATCAGTAATAATCTAACATTAAAACTTAATATAGTATCGGTGACACTGGTTCAATCTGGTAGATAAATTCTTTCAAAACAGTCTGTGACAAAACTACAGGGATCTCCATTATATTTCTTTGCATTAAAAACTTAATACAGTTTACTTTGTTATTGTGACAGCCTTATCTATTTCAGAGATGCTACTTCTGATGACACAGGAAATGAATCAGGAACTCTGAAGCGTGCCTTGTCCATATTTGTCCGATTTCCCCGTGTTGCTTTTCTCATTTATATACACACACACACACAACCATTCAACTTTGGACTCTCTTTTCTCTCTCTCGCTTTCTTTTTTAAAGAAATGAATGCTTTTATTCAGCAAGAATTCATTAAATTGAACAATAATATTAAAATGTACTAATACTTCACCAAATTACTAATAGTTTAAAAAATCCCATGTAGCCCTTTGGGCAGGCACTCTTCAGATTTTGGTTGCTCAAAAAACCTGTTTGAAAGCAGGCATCTGTCTATGTGCAGATATATTATGGAAGCTTTCAAATGCTCCCGTGTGTTTCTGTGAGAGCGCTTGGTGAAGAGCGTGAAGTGATGATCACTGTAGCCAAGGGTTGTCCAAACTCGGTCCCGGAGGGCCGGTGTCCTGCAGAGTTTAGCTCCAACCCTAATCAAACACACCTGAATCAGCTAATCAAGCTCTTACTAGGCATGTTAGGTGCACTCTCAGAAATAAATGTACAAAAGCTGTCACTGGGGTGGTACCTTTTCAAAAGGTACACATTTGTACCTAAAGTGTCCATTTTGGTATTAGTGCTTAAAGTGTACATATTTGAACCTAATATGTACAAAAATGTACCTTTTCAAAAGGTACCGCCCCAGTGACAGCTTTTGTACCTTTATTTCTAAGAGTTTGTGTTGAGACAAGTCGGAGCTAAACTCTGCCGGACACCAGCCCTCCAGGACAGAGTTTGGACACATTCGTATCTGTTGACCCCGTGAACACAATGGCCAATCAACAGTGTTTAAGAATCCACGCAACAGCACTCAAATGCTAAAATGCTAAAATTTCAGTACTGACTCGTACCAAAGTTGGTACTTTTGACAACGCTACTGCCACTTTGTCTCCTAATTATTGAAGACTCTGCTCTTACAACAGTCCTGTACAAGAGCTGAGTGATGGGGGGGGGATGTTCATCTGTTAGGATGTTGTTCTGTGGTCAGCACATCCTGAACCTGCAGGATCAACTTATGACCTACAGGCCAGAGTCAGGAGACATGTGCATGGCTGAGAAAAAGTAAACCACTGTTCACAAATTGTTACCAAAATCAAATCAGTGTCCATAATACAATTCACCCACTTACGTACTTATAATGCCACAACAGCTGAGAGAGACTTCGTTTGCTTATATTTTATTTAATAGTCTTTTCTTAAACCTGTCATTTTCTCAAATCTTGTGGGGTGATAATTAATCAGCTTACAACAACAGGGTCTCAAAATCAAAAGAAGGGATTCCAAATTTTTAGTGTAGGCAGACACTCTTTGAGCCTTCTTCACGCACATACAATGTTGTACGCGGAATTGAAAAATTGCCTGCACACGGACAGGGTGCGCGGGTGTCGGCAAGACCTGATGACGAAAATGACGTAATGCAGATGGCCGAAGTATACTTTGGCCTTTAAGTTGGTGCGGCGTTTGCTGTAGGCAAGTTTGTTTTGGTATTCAGCCCAACTCTGTTTTCTTAAGCTTTTTTGAAAAATCGCTTTTCAGTTTTACCATTGCGGATTTATTTTAAAAAGTGAAAAAAATCTTGTCTCGTCTCGTTCTCGTGAACCCAATGTCTTGTCTCGTGGGATAAGTGTCTCGTCACACCCCTAAAGTATAATATAACATAAATTGCAATGTAAAAACTAAGCATTCATAACTGGATTTGCATGCTTGCATAAAGCATGTTTCGGCCCAAAGGTGTGGTCACATGAATGAAATTCTGGCAAAATTTCACAGGCAACAAAAGCACATTGTTTATAATGTCAGCAATGTATAACGCACAGCTCACACAGAAGTCATTCTCAAAACAAGATTTTTTTTTTGCTCAACAAAGTTAATTTGCATGACCAACTTAAAAACAAACTAAATTTAAACTTTTTTTCTCTGAAACTCCCAACTGTGAAGATTTAATGCTACATGATTAATCGAGCGCAACTAATCTTCGGATGAAGATTTACTACTGATCACAGAACTGTGCTTCACTGAAAGATACACAGAATGAGAGTATAGTTCCTAGCTACATCAGCCTAGAATATCACAACTTTTCATTTTTCGTCGGTCTTCGTACACAATGTAACTACAGAACAGTCAAATTTAAAATAGGAAAAGTATTGAAACTCTTTGGACATTTTTAAGCGAGATGCTAACGGTCTAATCAAATTCAATGATCTCTGCTAAGCTGCAGCTAAAAGTGCTCCGCCAGACACGGAGATCGGCTGAATGGGTTAAAAAATGGTAAAACTCAACTGTTTAACTCTAGGGGAGTTGGAAAATGAGCCTATTTTCACAAATATAGTGGAGTATTCCTTTAAAAATGGGGTCGGATAGCAATATATTGTGGGCCAAAAAAGACCAATTGTAGGCCTACACTGTCAATAGCATATCAATTTAGAAAGCCCAGCTCACAAGTAAGTTTTAAACCAAGCAGATGTCTATTGATCGATGCTGCAAATTTGTGTGACATCTGCGTGGGAAAATTTTTCAACCTCACATGAAACTCCTGAAGCTGCAGATTTCATTGAAATGACTAGATTTCACCCACAAAATGTTGCAGAGCAACAGTTAATGTGACTGCACTTTAACACTGATAAAAAAAGCTCATCATACACTCCTAAAACTGACCTGTATTGATCAACGCCCTACAGCACAAAGAAAAACTATTCTTTCAGCTGAACATAACAAAGTTTTCAAAACTGTGGTGCCAAAGTGCAGCATGCATTTGTAAGGCATACAGAACACCACTGTTTAGGATACAAACATACAATCTATTCCGCTTTGAATGCTACCTAGGAACTCTAGTCAAATGCAAACACGCAATAAAAACGCTGAAATGCAAACAAACTGCCAAACATAGATTTACTCGCATAACCGCTCATGTAAAACAGGGAGAAAGCCAAGTCACAGTGGTTAAAGATGCTATATGTGCACCAGTTTGCACACCCTGCATTGTCAACAAATCGAAAGTCACATGACTGGATCACTCTTGCTTTATGACGCTTGTAACCAAATTCAGGACCAGACATGCCAACACAAACTGGTTTTCAGATTCATCAATAAATCACACATCAACTATTAGTGAAAGTTATTATTTTCTATGATTTCAGGTTAAAACCATACATAGGTTTAATATTTTAAACTATATTGTATAACTATAAATCTATATTGTGTCAAAATATATTAATAATAAAATATATTATTAATTAATAATATATGGCTATTTTTTTAAATATACAAAATATTATAAAAATGAACACAAGAAAATGTATTTTGTGTATAGTGACTAGCTATATATATTGTATATACTTTTAAATTTAAGTTTAGACAAATTGAGGCTTTTATTCACATATAAACAATACTTCCATGTTTACTAATTAATTATTAATCAATTAAAATATATTATTATTTAATAAAATACAATATTAAAAAAAAATGTATGCAGCATAATCTTTGATATTTTTATTCTGGTTAATTAACAATACTTTTTGTTACATGTTCATCATATGTCTAATAATTTCCCAAACATTTTAAACCTACTTTGGCTTTGTTTAAAAAGAGCATGTGTTGTTACATCTCACAGCAGTCACAGCATCCTTCATGCAAAACTAATATATTATAATAAACTTAATGATTATAATAATTCTGTAACGACAAACCGATGCATTACGACACTAAACAAAGTATTACATGTTTGAGAGAAATCAAAATGAGTTATACAAACAGAGAGAGGTGGTAACGCCATGTAAACTGAAGTAGTAACATAAAATGGTAAATAAAAGTTATAAATGCCCTAAAGGTTAAATGTTAGAGAGAAGAAGGTGGTCTGATTCAGACCAGAAAGAGACTTCAGTTTCTCTTTTCAGTAAAAATCTGCTGGCGAAACACTCTCACTCTCTAGTTATACATTTTCCAATAATAATAATAATAATAAAAAAGCAAATTAAGAGTTTTCTAGTAAGATTTGTGTGTTTACACCGGATGAAGATGCAGGTTAGCACATCATCTAATTTAGCTAACAGTGCTGACTGTATGATGCTGCCAGCTAATACACACATTTAAAGCATTTTAACACGAGCAATGGATGAATATGGCCTATTAACTCATATAAGAGCACATTCTGTTAAAGAAGAAGCTATTATAAGCCGCTAACTCACCAATGCACTGGCCAACGGGAGTGCTGTACGGATTCCCCAACAAGAACTCCATCTTGATGACAACAACAATCCGCCGACGGAGAGAGGCCGGCGGACAGCGCGCGTAAGCCCCGCCCAGAGCGCTGTGTGATTGGTCTACACGAGCGAAACTTTTAATTGATTGATCAATACTCATGTCAATCACAGGAATCAAGTTCCTCTTATAAAGGCTGTTGATGTGCGAAAACGTTTGAAAAGTAACCTTACCTGAAAAAAAACAACAATTCCAGTTCAAATTAATTTATGGACACGTTTGCTTTACTTAACGATTTAATTTAATCAACATTGGGTGCGTATTGTTTGACAGGTACACGTGAAATATGACTGTAATATTTATCTAATACATCTCCAAATTTGCTTTTAGGTCCTTGAAGGATCCTACAAACGTAAATAAAATCTTTTCTCGAAAAACGTCGCTGTATGGTTCATGAATAAATAAAACAAGTGATCCATTGATGCCACGGAAAGTTGCTACTGTCGTATCAAATGATTAAAATCAGGTTCAGTGTTAAAAAAATTAAAAAATAAAATTCTATCGTAATTATTTTAGATCGCCTCAAAGCTACTAAAATCTCCGGAAGTTGCAAGGGGTAGTCTGCGGTTGCTAAGCAACGGCGTTGGCGTCCAGCAGACGTGTGCTTGTTCCAGAGAGGTCTGTTATCAACTGAGAGTTTATTACTAAATATGACTTTATGATACATAAGAATAACCTTTGAAATTATAAATGATACAATGTTTTGACTGATTTTATGGTGAAAGGTCTCCAAAATAAGCAATTGCTTTATATGCACTAGATACTGCGTTATTGCGCTTCTGATCTCCGTAGGCCTTGTGTTTCTGCAGGTAATAAACGACCGCAGTCACCAGAAGCAGTGGAAAATGAACTGGCAGCAGGATGAACCTAAAGTAATAGATGAGGAGATGCTAAAACAAGCAATTGAGGAACAGGGACCTCAAGGACAAGCTGGAGATATTGCCAAGAAAGAGGGCATCCAGTATGAAGATGTGCTACAACTAAGACTAGACTACAGGAGTATGAACATCACTGATCATTTCACACCTAAACTGGATCATTTTATTAAACTGATTAAGTTCATGCTGAATATGGATTTGTGGATATTTCTTTCTTTATTCATTTTTAAGTACATTTCAGCCCAAAATCATATATTTATATATACGTTTTCACATTACATTAATGAGAATTGCATGAGAAATTATTAATATTATTCTTTTTTCAAATATAATTATTGATGGGTTTTTTGTAGACATCCTGAAGATTTACCACCTGTGGCATTTCAGCTCTTTAACAAAACTTCAGCTGGATAATAATGTTATCGAGAGGATTGAAGGATTAGAAAACCTCACTAATTTGGTCTGGCTTGGTGAGTTCATGTTGTCTTATTGATATCAAAACAGAAGCGGACACTAATAATCTGTCATTCTTGTATTCCTCAGATTTGTCGTTCAATAACATTGAAGTGATTGAAGGACTGGACTCTCTTGTGAAACTTCAGGACTTGAGCTTGTTCAACAACCGCATTTCCGTCATTGAAAACCTGGATACGCTGCAAAACCTGCACATCCTCTCTTTAGGAAACAATGCAATTGCTCAACTTGAAAATGTAAGACGACTGTATTTTATATGATAAATTTGTGTGATAAAGCGTGTCCGATGTCATTGTATGCAACTATCCACTAATCACTTGATTTGATTAATCCATGAATGTCACTTAAACATAAAGCTGAGGAAAATCATATCCAATCCTGTAGGTGCTATACCTAAGAAAGTTTAAGAATTTACGCACTCTCAATCTTGCGGGAAACCCCATCTGTGATGAAGAGAGATACAAGACATTTGTGGCAGCGTATCTTCCAGACTTAGTTTATCTGGACTACAGACTGCTGGATGAACAAACGGTAAGGAAGACATTAATTAGTCATTCATTTAAAAGACCTGCATGTGTTTAAAAGAACATGTAAGTATGAACTGAATGTAATATAAATACCTTTTAGTTACACATTTGTGATGAATTTGTAATTTTGTATGCTGAACGTGTTAAAAAATAACACACAAGTACTTTTGTAAATACAATGGCCTTTTATTTAAATAATATTTTATCTGGAAGTACACTTTTAAGGTACACTAGAAGTACACATTCATTAAGCACCATTATTTTTCTGAAGGGATAGGTAACATGTGTCCTACTGTTCTTTTTTTATTATTAAAATTAATATGTTTTACATATATTCACCTAGCGTGAAACTGCCAATACAAAGTATAAATATGCAATTGAGGGAATGCAACAAAATGAGCTGCAGGAGAAGCAGGCAAAGGAGTCTCAGAAGGTTAGCAACGAGGAGCTTCAGCTGCACAAGGTGACCACCATTACCATTTAAATTATAATAAAGGTAAAGGTCTTTAATCTTCATAATTCAGATCCAGTCTCTCTTCCCCTTTTCTACCGGACTAGCCTAGGTAATATATACTCTTCAGACTGGTGTATAAAAATTGCTTCCTTCTTTTACAGGATGCATTCGTGGAGTTGTTGAATGGACCTCAGCTCTTTAACAGCATGTTTGATGAAGACCCTGATGGGGAGAAGCTGGCTCTCCTCCCTGGAATGGAAGCACTGCTTGAGTCATATCCTTGTCAGGAATGCCAAAAATAATAGAAGTGCTATTAAAACACTAAAACATATATATATATATATATATATTTACCTTGACAATCTATTTACATTTAAGAGCAAAATGGAGGCTCTATGTGTGCAGATATTTGATGCGGGTTTGACTCAGCATGCTCAGAGAACGGCTGAGGTGGAATCCTTTTTTACCTGCTCCCGTGAGGCAGTGGCTGACAATCGGCAGAAAGCAGCACAAATAGCAGCTGACTTTGAAAGCTCCAGGAGGCAGGTTAGTTTCTGCTGGGAAAAGGATGCAAGCAATTTCTCACCAGCTGGACACAACCAAATGCTCACAAATGAAATTCCATTCCACTGCAGAAAATAGTGGAGATGCAACAGATCACAGACGTCGAGCTGCTTGAAGACCACATCACTTCCTGCCAGGAGCAGGCCAGCCAGCTCTCTGAAACCCTCTTGAGTCTGGAACTGCAGCTGGTGGACCAACTGGAGGTCAAAATAAAAATAAAAAAAATATAGACAAATATATATTATTATATTATATATATTATACAGGAATTGTTGAGCCGAAAATGTAAACATTTAGTATAAACGTACTCACCCTCAGGACTTGATACAAAATTTAGTTTGTTTCTTCATATGAACAGATTTGGAGAAATTAGATTAGCATTTCATCACTTGCTTAAAAATTGATTTTCTGCAGTGAATGGGTGCCGTCAGAACATCGCAATAATCCACAAGTAATCCACTCAACTCCAGTCCATCAGCAGATACCTTGTAGAGCAAAAAGCTGCGTGTTTGTTTGAATTTTTTTTTTTTTTACTCGTAAACAGTGCTTGTGCATAATACTCTCCTGATTCAAAGATGACTTTCGTTGGAGAAAGCAATATGACTGATATATGCATATTGACTGGTTTATTTATTATAAACATGCATCTTCACAAGATGTTAATTGAAGGACTGATGGACTTGTGGATTATTGTGATGTTTTTATCAGCTGTTTAGACTTTCATTCTGACGGCACCCATTCACAGAGCATCCATCGGTGAGCAAGTAATGTGAATTTTCTTTTTTGAGAGAAATATTGCTTTAATGTATTATTATATATGTGAATCATAACTGAAGTTTCACAAATCTGCTTTTTTAAAGGACATCTTCAAAGACTTTGAGAGGAACATCTCAGACATGGTTGGAGGGTTTCTTGAATATGTGCAAGGGATATATCCTTTATTCAACAAATCCTAAACACACACACACACAAATACATTTTTTTTTTTAAAAATACTTCTTTGACTCTGGCACACATTTGCACAGTGCAGAGACCTGGAGAACCAGCACCATGAACAACAGCTTGAGATTGCCTTGACAACACTGGAGAAGGTGGTCAAAAATGAGCTAGAGGAGGAAATACCTGATGATCTAGCCATGGTCAGTGGAAAACAGTCTTCATCACTTAACTTAGAAACAAATAAGAATTAATACATTACAGTTTATACAATATGTATAGTAAAGAAGAAGTCATGGTAACTATTCATGTCCCAGACATGACGTATTTTAGTATTGATTGCCGTTTCGTCCTCATTTCTTATGCTGCTATGTAGCTGTTGGTAGATAAAGACACAGTGACCAATGCAGTCAGTGCTTCCCATGACACCCACCTGCTGAAGATTGATAACCGAGAGGATGAGTTACTGACACGGATCAACAGCTGGATGAGCGGACTGCTGAATTCAGTACGTAATTATAAACACACTTCCTTTTCTTTTAGACTTTAACAATATATTATGTTATATTATATTGCAGGCCTGTTTTATTTTATTTTATTCTTTATTTTATTTTGTTTTGTCATAGTGTAGCCCAACATGCAGTTGTCTATGATCACACTTCCAGTGCCTGAACTTTATACTAATTAACAAATGTATTTATTTATAATTAATATTATAATAATATATGAATTTATATTATATTTTTTGTCAGTGCAGCCTATCATGCAGTTATCCTCACAAAGACTTTTTTATTATTAAATAAAATGTACATGTCGGAATCCTTGTGTTTGTGTTAACAGATACATGACGAAGAAGTGAAGAGGAATCGCAAGCGCATCTCTGAGATCCGAAACTATGTTAGTTACGTGAAGGACGAGCTGGAGGAAATGCGATTGTCTGAGGACCTTTAAAGTGTTTCTCAAGTCAGATTCATCAAAAAAACTAACTCATTTTTAAATGAATTTAGCTGTTTTTGTTGTTAGTAAACAAGTCTGCAGCTGTATTATTTTTGTTTATTAATGTGTTTTAATGTTTTAATGTGTTTTATGCAATGCTGCCATCTACAGGAAAGTAACAGTGTTACAGCAATTCCATTTGTTGACTGTAAGAGAGAGCTGTACATAAAAGGACATTTCTCAAATGGGGTGTAGGCAGATATATATAAATTTAACGTTACAATTGCACATATCTAAATTTACTGACGTTCCCGTAACTAACACAATCCTTTCTGCGAAAAATGTACTTTTTTTCTGCTTCATGTACTTTGTCAAAATATCACACATTAAAACATATCATAGTACCAACAAGAATGTTACTGTTTACATATTTACGTGTTTTACTGGCAAATTCGTTGTTGAGAAACAGCTGTCACATCTACAACATTAACGACTCCCTATATTTCTACACTAACGCTTCCATTAAGTAGAACTACAAATCCCATAATGCTTTTCCCAATACAGCCAATGAGCATTCGGCGTCATTGTTGCTCGACGTCCGTCATCCAATCAGTTAACAGCATGCTGGGTCACATGACTCGCCGTTGAGCGCCTTCATTCTGCTGTGAAGGGACGTAACCGCGCGTCCTGCGGTAGAAACTCCAAAACTTACGCATCGCGCTGTCAGTGTCGCGTTTTCTCCCGTCCCAGCGCGTCAGATAAGCGCAGCTCGGCCGCTTGAGCTCGGGGAGAGCCCCGCGGAAGCGATCGATCATGCCGGTCCGTACCGACTGCTGTCAGGGCTCGCCGCTGGCCTGCTTGGCCTCGGCCTCTCTCGTTCCGCCCCCGCCGATCAATACCCAGCAGCCCGGCGTCAACACCTCTCTACTCTACAGCGGCTCCCAGTTCCGCGGCTACCAGAAGAGCAAAGGAAACTCCTATGATGTCGAGGTGGTTCTGCAGGTAAACACGCATGCTTAGCAACGAGCGAGCTCCCTAGCTAGGCAGCATTCTGGGGTTCAGCGCACCTGCGAATCCAAATGACTGCGCTGTCCTTAACTGCTGTCTAGGTAGGCAGCTCACCGTGAGTGGGAAGCCATATAATGTTGTTTGCTTGCTTGCTTGTAAGTGGGTAGTCTACTAGGTAGTTTTGAGCCTAGAAGTGCTGTCTAGGTAGTTTACATACAGTGGTGGGCAAAATGATTAGGACACTAGTATTTTCAGCAGCTAAACATGGTTTTAAGTCAGTTTTAAGCTTGCTGTAGTGTGTCAGTAAGAAATATCAGTTTACATTTCCAAACATTAATTGTGCCATTAATTGTAATAATGAAGTGTTGTCTGACAACAGCCAGTGCTCCACACAGAGATCAGTCTGTCTGGAATCACATGAAGAATCACTTTATCAATTAGCTTTTGTTAACTAAATTAGATCAATATTCGGTGAGCATCGCTTGTGTTTAAAACAGCTTTTGTCCTAGTTTTTCAGGTAGCTTTGCAGGAAGGTTTCTCGAAGCATCTTTGAGACGTTGACACAGGTCTTCAGGATTGAGTCTGTCTCAGTTTCTTCAGTTCTTTCTACAGACTGATGATGATCAGATCAGATCTCTGTGTGGAGCACTGGCTGTTATCAGACAAAAATCACTTGATCAGTAGAACTAAATGAATGTTTGGAAAAGTGTGATAGCATTTCTAATACTGTATATCAGTGAATCTGGAGTTACAGTCAATACGGATCAGTTACACATTTTCCCCAATTTGAGTGATTATAACTTTATGTTTGAAGCCATGTTGGCACTTTCTCACTGTTTTATTGAATGTTATTACACTGACTCACATTTGCACATCTGTTCTTAAGTGATTTTATTAAAACATTGCTTTGGATCCACAGCACGTGACCATGGAGGACTCGTACCTGTGTGGATACCTCAAGATCAAAGGTCTGACCGAGGTGAGATAGACTTGTGGTCAGGGTGACCATGTGCATCGTGATTTAATCATACTGTGACCTGTTCACTTAATCTGTAGTGTGGTATTTAGTAGCTGGAGATCAGTGGATGACAGGACGTGAGATAAACAAAAACTACTTTTTTCTGAGTTTCTGCTTTTGTGGTTTTCTGGTTTGTCTGTGGTACAGTGCACAGTGGGATCTTTAAAGTGCTGCTGTCCTCACACTGATGGTCGGTGATTTCATCAAGATACAGAAGCCTGAATTCACTTTAAACAGCCAAATGCACTTACCTTTATTGATCTGCAGCTCAGTTGTAGTGTGTCATGGAATTATAAAACAGATATGACAATTGGTATATTTATTTTGATATCTGCCATTTCCCTGAAATTGCATAAAAGCGTACTGTGTGTGTCTATAACAATCTATAACATCTATAACTCCATACAAGCAGATTCAAAATGTTTAAAAGAAGAAATTAAGTTTGGGTAAAAATAATCAAACAATAGTTGTTGTCCATTATTTTGGAGAAGTATAATATTTAATAATTCTGCAGTACTTTTATGAAATATTTTTACAATTTAAAACAATTATTTTCTGTTAAAATATGTTTTAAAATGTCATTTATCAGATAACGGTAAAGCATTTCTTCTTATTATTTTCAATGTTGAAATTTAATTTCATAATTGCTTAATTTCTATTTTATTTGTATTTATTTATTTTTTGAATTCAAATTAGTTTGATGAATAAAAAGTATGATATTTATTTGAAACAAATCTTTTGTAACATAATTTAAAAATCTTTACTGTCCCTTCTGATCCATTTAACATATCCTAGCTAAAAGTATGAAGTAATTAAAAATAAATGAAATTAAATTTGAAGAGTATGTTTTATAAAAACATTCCAATATATAAAAATACAACATAAAAACTTCAGTAAACATTTGGTGCAGTTAAACCATTAAATCAGCGATTTTAAATTGATTGATGAAAATGAATTGGACTTACCAACTTTAATGCTGTACCTAAGTTTAAATAAGAAATGCTATTAAAACATCATGAAACAAGGAAGAATGGGCAAATAAAAGTGCACTGATAGGGATGTGCTATTCATTTGATGTTCATTTGGTTTGATGATCTTTTCTTTTTCGAGAATAATTAGTGTGACTGCATCAGAAATGTATTTCAGATCTTGGGAAAGCATTACTCATCCCGCTCTGCTGCTCTCTGCAGGAATATCCCACGCTTACTACATTCTTTGCTGGGGAGATCATAAGCAAGAAACGGCCTTTTTTAACCAGGAAATGGGACGCGGATGAGGATGTTGACCGAAAACACTGGGTAATAAATAATGTCATGATTCAGTGTGCGCAGAATTTGTGTAGAGCATTATGATTATGGGTCATTATGCATCCTGACTCAAATGTGAGTAGAACCTGATCTGCTACATACGTTTTTCTCTCTCTCTCTCTCTTTTTTTTTTTCCTCAGGGGAAGTTTCAAGCCTTTTATCAGTATGCAAAAAGTTTTAATTCAGATGATTTTGACTATGAAGAGCTAAAGAACAGTGACTACGTCTTCATGCGGTGGAAGGTATACTATAATTTATGAATAAAACCAAATGCAGTACTGTTAAAATGTTTGGGCTCTGTAAGATTTTTCTTGATGTTTGGAAGTTATTAGCTAATACTTTTATTCAGCAAGGATGCATTCATATGGTCCAAATTGTGAATTTCAATTTCAAATGAATGCTGTTCTTATGAACAAATGTTTATTGAGCATCAGATCAGCATATTATAATGATTTCTGAAAGATCGTTTGACACTGAAGACTTGAGTAATGATGCTGGAAATTGAGCTTCGCATCAAAGGAATAAATTACATTAAATATTGCTGTCAAATGATTAATCACATCCAAAATAAGTTTTTGTTTACATATTATATGTG
>JAUMHE010000044.1:17688501-17712186 GCA_032359235.1 Enteromius mattozi | reverse complement strand
CTGCTTTGATACCCTTACAACAATTAACCATGCGTTTACTATGGTAAAACTAGTAGCCATTACTGTAGTAATAAGGTTTTGATATCATGGTTGTACTATAATAATGTTTCATGATTGCTGGAGTAAAACTGTGGTAACCATAGTTTTTAAAAACCATGATAAAGATTGCAGTTACTACGTTTACTACCAAGGCTATGATTATTACTGTGAATTTACTGCAACAGTCATAGTTAAACCATGGTTAATTGTTTAGTTGACTTTTGTATACAGACACATTATGAACTAAATACCTTTATTTGAAAGTCACATTGGATAAAACCATCTCAGAAAAATACTATAAATGCATTTCTATGTTTAATCTCTTAACTTGCATGCACTATAACCTCCCGCCGTGATTATTGCACCGTGAAATGCGTATTAACATTCTCTTCGATTGTGGAAAATCTGAAAGGTGTAAGTCTTTCCTCTCAGAAGATATCGGCAAAAAAAATATTTGCAAGGTAAAATGTTCATTTTACTATGTCCCTTTCACAATGAATAACGTATGATCCTTTTATGACTGTTAAACTTAACATATATCTTTGCAAACATTACTCTATGCTCTATAAATAGACATATTTTATGACTTTGTGGCATGCAAGGTCTATTCATAATCTTGAGAAACGTGCATGCATGTCAGTGGGGTATGGTTGAGAAAAAGTGTATCAACTGTACCCGGATTGTATTGCTTTACATGCTGTTTAGTTGTAGTACAGTATTATGATAAAACTCATATTTACACATACGCTACGCAATTTCTGTTAAAAATAAGTATGTGATATTTCAACTGTCTATTATTAATGCATGTATATTGTTATTTTTAATGTTATGTTTACATTTGTACGGTTTGCCATATCTTTTCTAGTGTTATTTAACTGAATCTGAGTTCAATAATGCAGATCAATCATTTTAATAGTAATAATAATCATTTTAAAACCGAAATTGTTTAAAACTGTAATTTTGTTAGGGGTGGGTTAGCCAGATTTAGAGCATTATGAATAAGTGTCTCAACTGTACCATGCTACTGTCTCAACTGTACACCAGTTGAGACAAAAATGCACCTTATATTTATGAGCTAATTGTGGAAAATATAAACTACTTATGGCTATTATCAATGCATGATATTTTAGTACAAAAGTAAAAGAAATATCATGTGAAAAATCACTTAATTTGAGCATCTAGTATTTGTGTAGTGATGAAAAAAAGCAAAAAGTGTCTCTACTGTACTCAGTCTACTATTTATATGCACTTTAATGAGATTGAGTAATTCAAGTGTATTGAAGTATATTTGTAATACAACTGAAAATGTTTTTCCCATTGTTAAACGTATGATTCACCCGTTTCTCCTCTGTAATGAGTGTTTTGGACTTCGTCCTGATGGTTTATAAGCTATCATTCACACCAGGACTTTACTTTTATCACTATATTATGTCATGTGGCTAACAGTAAGCCATCAGTAACACACCGACAAAATATTTCCCAGCACATTGCATATTTCACAATGCACTTGATGTGACGCATGACTCTGACCTGAGAAATAACTCTTTTTAATATTACCCTGTGAAAGCGTATGCAATCCCTATGATTCACAACAGGAAATGATGGATTCAAGAGGAGGCCATATCCTAATGACAGTCTTAAAGGAAGAAATCAAGTTACAATTGTGAGGTTATATAATGTTACCATATCATGCATTAGAATGCAACGTCAAAAATGAAAACATGTTGTAAGCTGGACGCTGTTTATTATTAATGTGAAAGAGCTGAACGATAAAGCTTGGGTGGAAATTCACCCACACTTTGTGAAGCGAAGTATGAATACACAAATGGTCCAGGACTGTTTGATGTCCATATCTCTGGGAAACTGTTATCATAGTCTGTGGTGTTAGTAGCAGGACTTCACAGGTTGTACGCAATAGTGGAAAGGCTTCAACCATTCGATTCGTAATGTAAATCTAAATGATACAGCATTATATTGTCTTATGGTGAATGTTGTATGAGTTTCTGAACTCTCAGGAGTTTAAAAACCAAAATGTGCATACTTGATTTTTAAGTCCCACTTTATATTGTGTCCCTAACACCTGTGTACTTCCATAGTAACTAGATGTGTATCTAGTATGTAACCACAGTGTAAGTACACATTGCTACATGGTATCTACAGCTGTAATATTTCTGTAACTACACACATGTAACAACCCTCAGAATGGTGTGTGTAAGTACAAATGTGTAACATGTTACATGTGTGTAGTTACAGAAATATTACAGCTGTAGATACTATGTACCGGTGTGTACTTACACTGTGGTTACATACTAGATACACATCTAGTTACTATGGAAGTACACAGGTATTAGGGACACTTAATATAAAGTGGGACCGAATTTTATATTTGCATTAAAAATGTCCATCTAAACATCACAAGGTTTCCAGGAAATTGAGAAGAGTACAATCAGCAAAGTTGGCAGAGTTTTGAGGATGGAAAGTAAAACAGGAACACTCTTAAAATAAAGGTTCTTTATTTGGGTCTGGTTCCAGTGTGTTTATCTGCTAGAATATTTCTTTAATGGGCTTTGAATGCTTTGTATGTTATGTATATAAAAGGTTTTCTGTTATATGAATAATGTGTGAAGCAGGATTATTATTGTTAACCATCAATAAAACCAAAAACACAATACTGTCTTCATTGCTTGAAATAGAATAGACATTAAATTATATAGAATTCGACTTTTATTTTAGTCAGTTGCCAAGGCAACATTTCACATTTTGTTTCAAGTTGAAGGAACTTAATAAAAAAAACTACCATATTAATAAATGATTGACATAGCCACACAACAATATTCCTAAAATGTTCAAATTAAAATGAACACAGAAAACTACAAAAGCAAAATCTAATTTAAAATATTACCAAAAACTACAATAGTGATTTTTTTTATATACTGTTTTATATTATTTAGTATTTTAGTGGTTTTATTAAAACATCATTGGTTTTCCTTTGTTCAAGGCTTTGTATTAATTATTTAGAATTTCATATAATGCAATATATGTTACATTACATGCCCATAATTTTTGACTTTAAGTATTTGTAACAACATGAACATGAAGAAAATAATTTTACCGCATAATAATAGAAAACACTACAATAAAATTAGTTTACCACATTGGTTCAAATTAATATGAATTATTTGGTTTGTTCATCTTCGTTATAGTTTGAACATAACATTAAGTTGTATGTTCTCATTAGTTCATGCAATATTAAATAGCAATAAATCAGTTAAAAATATCAATCATTGTACATCATTACACTGAAATAAAAAATGCAAATGATATATTTCAATGCTTTCGCATTTTCTTGCATGTGAGGGAAATAATATGACGTGTAAAGACTGACAGACAGACTGTGTGTGATTAGGGCTTTTGCTCACCTAATATGATCAATTATATACCAAAATAATAGCCCTAATAATCATGCTTACAATTAACACAGCAAACCTATATGCATATGTTATGTAAAATCTGCATCTGGTATTTTAATGATGGGTTGTTTTTCCAGTGAGTCATAAGTGTGAAAAAGTGTCACAATAAACAAAGGTGTCTGCTTCAAATGTAGGTTGGGCACACAGCTGAGAGGAAACCCTGCCAACATCTATTTCCTTGAAGCTTCTTATAATCCAACAGGAATCATTTCTTTTTTTCTATTTCCTGGAATGTCTAGGGTTTATGGCTGTACGTGCACATTAGCACATCATCCCCTGATTTATGAATATCTCAGCACAGTTTTATGACACATGCATTGATGCGAAGGGCTACAAGTACCACGAAAAGCAGCTACTAACTCAATTATTTTTTGCAAGCAGGCTAATCATCAGTCCTTTCCATTTCCCACTATGGCTGATTGATTGCAACATAAGTAAATTTTAAGAACTTTAATTTCCCTTTCATTGCCACTCTTTTACAGAAAATCACGAATTTTGTTCACCATCAACAATGTTTTCTAAAATTTGCGGATGCATTAATAAAGGTGAGTCTTAAAGGGTTAGTTCACCCAGAAATCGAAATTTTGTCATCGTTTACTTATTGAGTTGTTCCAAACATGTATCTTTTGTTGAACACATAAGATGATATTTTAAAGAGTGTCGTAAACCAAACAGCTGACGGTAGCCATTGACTTCTATAGTATTATTTAGTGTTTTTAGTTAATGGCTACCAGCAGTTTTATTACACCAATAGTCTTCAAAATATCTTCTTTTGCATTCAACAGAATAAAGAAATTCATATAAGCATGATGCACTGTCATTGAAATCAAAATTTTTACTTTTTAACTGTGTGTGTGTGCCTTATTTGTATTGCCATGTATGTTTGCATGTCTTTCATGCATTAACTATCCTGCCAGCTGTTGAAAATAAGAACCTGTTTTAATGACTTGCCGGGTTAAATAAAGGTATAGGCTAATTGAAAAATACAATGTAGCCTAATGTTAATCAAGATAGTAGTTTATGCCAATATCCTACAAATATAAAAATATCGCAAAATAAACGCAACCCTTTGATGGGCTGTTGTAGCAAAATGGTAAAATGACTACAGTTCATACAGTTCTACATAGACGCTGCATAAGAAACACCCTCGCATTACAGTTGGCTGGCTGAGTTACTTACAGTCAATCAAAATCGATTCGTTTAAAATTAATTTTAAACTTAAGAATGATTGTAGCTAGACAAGAATTGAACGCATCTTTAAAAAAGCGGGTCATGTTGTGACATGAGGTAGTAATCACAACAGGACAGTTTATTATAGACTTCCTATAGTTTAAACAGAAAAGATATCTACCGATTGATCGCCACTCCCATGACATCCATGCTTTTTCAAGGAATTTGGGTGACGTAGAAGCGGACTCTCCGGTTTGTGAAACAGCAGCGGGAGCGTTTCTGCACGCCTCCATCCAGCCAGAGGCGTTATGAATAAAAAGCGCTTCAAGAGAGCGGTCAGTCAAACAACACAGACAACACAACTCATCTCCTGCAGGACAACCAGGTCAGCATGGGCGAGCAAAGACACCCCGTCGACATTCATCTTGTTGGAATGATGCAGAAAGGAGCATCTAAAGTAAGACACTTATTTTTCTTCTCATTTTGCATTTTTTTTAATTACAGGTTACACTAAAGGTGTCCTTGTTACAGTTTAATTATACATTGAAGTATTGAGTACTATATATGATTAAACTATATGCTCTACTTCTATAGCTATATGGTTAGGGTTAGGATGGGGATTTAGGGTTATAGTTGCATGCAATTATAGATTTATTATGTAAGGTGTAACAAGGACATCCTAAAATAAAAGACATTTGATTATAGGCCACCGCTGTTTTAGTATAATTAATCGATTTATTACTAGGCACTATAGTAATATTTAGCCTACATCATAATGTGAAATTACAAACAGCTTTGTAACGACAACGTTTTTGTCAAATAAATTAAATGTGCTTCGTGTTGTTACAGTTAACTTTATTCCTACATTAAGTTATGTACCCTATAAAATATTAACATGAGATTTTTAAACCTGGCAGCCTAACTAATCTTTAAGGGTCAGAACTAAAGCTACATTCTTGAAAGCCTACAGTGGTTCATTAACACTCTAAACATAGCTACTTAACTATAAACACAGTAGCATGTACACAAGTATTATATTGTGTCTAATAGCCTATATTCTTCTCTTCCCAGTTGTACATGACTACTGTACTCTGGTCAGATCAAAATGAGATTACTGTGTACAGATCGCTTGAAGACTTCAAGACGTTGCATGTAAGTCTCTATCTTCATTTTAAATGTGTATGTGTGTATGTATATATATAAGGTAGAATAACATCTATATGCTTATTGCTGTAGAGACAACTCAAGAAGAAATTCCCTCCTACAAACCCCATTAGAAGGGCAGGAAGGATTGTTCCTAAATTTAAAGGTAAATACTTTGCCAGTTGTTCATCAAACAATGTGCAAATTCAGGCCCTCATCTTGAAGTAATACATTTTTTGTAAAAACAATTGCAGCTGCAAGAGTGCAGAAGACCATGCAGAAGCGGAGCCCCAGTAAGACAGTGCTCAGACTGAAGGCTCTGGAAGAATACTTCAGTGAACTGCTGAAGAGCATTTACCCTATCTGTCAGAGCTCAGAGCTTATCCAGTTCCTGCTTCCCAAAACCCAGGAGCTCGATTCTGACTTTGCAAAAAACAGGTAAGCAGATGCTGCCAAGACAAGCAGAGCAGAAAATAATAAATACAACTGTAAAGTCCCTAAAACAGAACCTAATCAAAAATCCTTTTTTGTTCGACAGCATCATGATCATGCCATCAGAAACCACTCTGAGCAGTGGTACTGTTAGAATGAACAACGTTACTCAACCCTTTGTCACTGAAACATACCGATGTATAGCTACCTATGAGACCAAGGACACCAAGAATCAGCCCTTCAAGGTTGAGGTGGATGAGATCGTGGATGTGTTAATTAAAGACAAAAAAGGTGAGAACTCATTTGGCCTTTGAATCGTTTGCCAAACTACACAGAAGCACAGATTCTCTCTTCAGTGTTTGCTGACCTTGTATTTTGTCTTATCAGGATGGTGGCTGGTGGAAAATGAAGCCAAACGTCTGGCTTGGTTTCCTGCTCCGTATCTGCAGAGAGCTGATATGGATGATGATGGTCCTGATGAGATGGAGGGCGAAAGTAAGTACCGTTTAGTGGCTTCTAATGTATTCTAGCTGTATTTATCTAGAAACAAAACCGGTTTGGCCGCACTATAAATGTTTACATTTTTGTGTCTTGAATCAGCCTAAACTAATTATGCTTATTCCACTAGCTTTGAAAATTAATGTGCTTTGGTCACATTATCCCTGTGAATGCAGAAATCAAAAATTGCAGTTTGCAAAATAATAACCCTTGTATATAATATGGGTGTCTAATACTGCTCCTGGAGGGCCAATGTCCTGCAATGTCCCAACACACTTGCCTAGATACAGAAGACCTTAAATTTCTGGTTCTCGTGTGTTTGATTAGGATTGGAGCTGCCTTCCAGGAGCAGGATTTTAAATGCAGAATTGATTAATTTGTTCACTAAGTTGTTCTTAACTGGATCTTGTATTTCCATTCGTCAGGTGTTTACTATGTTGCCGCCAAAAGTTACAAAGCCACGAACAGTGATGAACTATCAGTGGAGATTGGGTCTGTGGTGGAGGTCTTACAGAAGTCTGAGAACGGCTGGTGGATAGTTAGGTAAATCACCATATCTTTTACAGACAAAAAAGAGCAGACAAAACACATACCAGTTATTTAAAAGGCTGGAAACCTTTTCCTGTTCGCTTGACATGCAGTAGAGTCTGGAAACATACTTGGCACTAGCTTTCCATCCTCGTTTTTGTGGACTAGTTTTGGCAGTTTGTGCAGATGATACTTGATTCTTGTTTAATTCCAGAGAATGAAACCAAATTCCTTGAGCTCTGCAAAGTTTAGCTCCAAGCCTAATCAAACACACCTGATCCAGCTAATGAAGCTCTTCAGGATCAATAGAAACTTTCAAGCAGATGTGATTTTGAGCTAAACTCTGCAAAGCCGTAGCCTAAATTGAGTTTAAGACCACTGCTCTTATGCTACTTCAAAATCACTCCTCAACGACTGACAGCTGTCTTTGTCTATCCCCTTTAGGAACAATCTAAAGGTGGGATTTGTGCCATTTATGTACCTGCAACCATACATCAACCCACGAATGCACCTGATGCCTCCTAAAAGGCAGTTAACTAGCTCCACTCTTGACTTGGCACAGCTTCAACGTCCCGGAGAAAGTTTTCTGCAGGTCTCCAGCCGTGAGCTCAGCAGATCCCAGGGCAACCTGAGACCTCCAGGAAGCACCCTGGACCCTAAAGATAAGCAGATGTCACGATCAATGATTAGGCTGCCGGATGCTCGCACAACACAACTGACTCCGCCATCAGTCCGAGTGGAGTTTGTCGAGAACGGTCAGCAAAGCAGTCTGAGCGACGATAGCGAAGAGTTCAGCGATGATAGCAGCTTCTCCGGCAGCGATTCGCCAAACCGCTCGGACACGGAAATGCAGTTACGCCGGAGTCGCACCCCTACGCCCAACTCCTCTGGCAGCCTGAGCCCTGAGAGCGCAGACGGCGGCAAGATGATCAGCAGCAGATCAGACCCCAGTCTCAACAAGATGCCCTCCACCCCCAAGATACCGCCCAGACCCCAAGCTCAAGAGATACTCAAACGCTGCACCACCGTCACACGCAAAAACCTGCAGAGAACCAGTTAGGCCAACGTCCCAAGCACCTTAGGTTACATGTTTGAAAAGAACATCCTAGAGTCCAGGTTAATGTCCACTGCAGTAACTCTTGCCTGACGCTAATGTGATGGACAAATTATGGAGAGATTCTTGCTACATATTTATACTTATTGAACTAGGTTTAGATCTTATTCTTGAAACAGAATTATTATGTATGTTACAAATGATGGGTCTACATGTACATGTTTCTAGAGAAGCTGCTCTTCGGATCTGATAAATGTAGATTATCTTTTACTGAAGAAAAGATAATGATCAACACAGCCTAGAAATCTTTTACAATTTTCTACAGAATATTTCTCCAAGATTTGCATCTTTCTTAGTTTTCCCTCTTTTTCCATAGTGGAAAATATCACTTGTGCCTTATATGCATTGTATATCCTGACATATATTATACTTAAACACTGTATGATTTTCAGAGTTGACTTGTTGCATAATTTTCCCCATGTTGAGTGCCTGTAAACATAATAAAATATTTAACTGAAAAACACTGGCATTAATGGAGTGTTCATTCTTGCAAAAGGATTGGTAAAGAGTAATGTCTTATTAAAGGGTTAAAGTTTGACATTAATTACTCACCCTTATGTCTTTCCAAAGCCATAAAGGCTTTGTTTATCTTTAGAACATAATTTAAGATATTTTGGATGAAAACCGGGAGACCTGTGACTGTCCCATTGACTGCCGATTAATAAACACTGTTAGGGTCCAGAAAATGTATGAAAGGCATCGTCAGAAAACTACATCTGCCATCAGTGGTTCAATCTGAATCTTATGAAGTGATGAGAATACTTTTTTTCGCAAAGAAAATGAAAATAACGTGTCTCCTCCACGTCAGCGTAGCACCATTTTTGTAGCACCATACTCTCCAAAATGGCTTTATGGTGATGCGGGGAAGACAAATTGCTAAATAAAGTTATTTTTGTTTTCTTTGCGTACAAAAAGTATTCTCGTAGCTTCATAAACATCTCACAATGTATGATGTTTTTACGGTTGAACCACTGATGGAAGATGGCGTATTCAGTCTTTCATACTTTTCTGGGCCTTGACAGTGTTCATTACTTTGAACACTCTAGTAATGGGACATTCACAATGACTTACAAGTCATTAACAAAATTTTTATTTTGGGATGGAGTACCCCTTTAAGCACAATGTATGCAGAAGATATCTAAAACACAAGTTAGGACCAGATCAGTTCTTTAAGGACCAACATCCAAAGGTCTCCAATCCTTAGCTCCACCTCAGTCAATCCCACCTTAACCAGCTAATTATTCTTTTATCTCAAAGAATAAAGTTCGGCCTAAGCAACACCAAGTTCATGGGTTTGATTTCTGTGCATGAATGAAGCCGTTTTAGATTAAATCTAAATGTATTGAATTATTTGAGAAATATTGGAAGTGAAATAAGCTCTCCAGGATATTCCTGTTTTAAGTTAATTGCTATTAGTGCTATGGCTTCAACCAGAGGTGTCCCATCCTACTCCCAGGGATACTGTTCTGCAGAATTTTGCAGGACGCAGGCCCAGGATTGGGCACCCCTGACATATTCTAAAGAGCTGGTTTCTGTTTTTGCATTTGTATTTCACCTACCATGTCTTTCTATAACCAAGACATTAGTGCATGGGATATGCCTAGCTCACCCAAGTAAACCCTAAACAAGGCAGCAGTCAAAACTCTACACATTGTTCTAATAAGACAATTGAACAAAAGCCAAATGTGACTGCAATAGGTAAAACATTTTGTTTTTTTCTTGGTTTCTGGTATCTCACTTCACAGTGAATCTCATTGTGCAAAATCTTGCATGATGGTACGGTATGTTCCGATTCACTGTGATTTTGTAATGTCAGCCGACAGACAAATTACTTGTCTGTCTAAACACAGTTGGGGTTAAAACACGATATTATGCAAACGTCAAGATCAACTCAAGAAAGAACAGGTTTAGATGGTATTCGGTCAAAAATGAGTGTTTTGTGTACACCCTGCATTCTTTCAACTCAAGATGTGCATCACAGATGCCCTTCGGTGTATCTAACACTGACGGCAATCGCAGCCATCCAACATTGAATACTGTTTAAAGCAGATATGACTCACTGCTTGCACAAGATACTGAACATTTCAGTAAAACCAAAGCAACTAAAAAGCCACAGTATCATTAAAAGGAAGGACTATTATAGTAAGAGCATGTTTTTGGAAATGTTTGAACAGTGCTTGAAGTGGTTTGATAGCCTACTCTAAGAGTCAGATAATAAAGGAATGTTCTGGAATCAGTACAAGTTCTGTGGATGATGACATTGTTGATTACCACAGAAAAGCAAAAAAATAAGGAAAAACATATTTTAAAAATATAATTGCTTATAGAATGTTTAAAACAAACCATAATTTACTAAAATATGTTGCAAGTGACATGTAAAAATGCCTAATTCTTCCTTTTAGGGGTTTAATTTTAATATTTACTCCCATTTATATATGTTGCCCATTGACTTTCAGATATAAACATGCTTTTTCAAACATATTTAACTAGGAATATTACTCCAAGATGAACACAATTTCCAACACATGAAAGGGAATAAAATGTATTTTTCTTCTCCAATAGATATGAACATTATTTATTTTGAAGAATGACAAATCAACTACATAAAAAACATGTATCAGTTTTTTGCTATTGGTGTTTGTGGTACAAAAAAAGTGACGCTGTGTTGATGAATCACAGAAAATTCTGAAAGATCTGAAATAGTCCATCAATTCAACAATCAGTACTGAATAAAAAAACTCATAATTGACAGCTACAGCAGCCAATCACCTTATATCTGCTGTTTTGGATGGGCCCGAATCCATAGATTCGGTGGGAAGAGACTTGGTGCTAATTTCCATGACATCATCCTCGTCTTCACTCTCCTCGCTGGACACCTGACCTCCATCTGTGACAACGTTCACGCTGTTCGGTTTCACGCCATTCACAGGAGCGCTTTTAGATGTGCTGACACTTTCATCTTCATCAAGAAGCTCCTCTCTTTTATCTGAATCCTCCAGATCTTCCTCTTCATCTTCTTGTTGCTGCAGAATACCCTGAATGACTGCCTTGTCCATCTGTTGCTTGTCTATGACGAAGACAGACTGAGGGCTGGTGTCCATCTCATCATCATCATCCAAGTTCACACTAAAGAAAAACAGCAGACCAGAGGGTGATTTAAATATAGGAATAAAGGTGAAATATTCATACAAATTTAAAATTACTGCATTCCTGTGATGCAAAGCTACATTTTCAGCATCGCTACTCCAGTCTTCAGTGTCACATGATCCTTTAGAAACCTGATCAGCCCCAAACTTTTGAAAGGTAGTGCGCACAATTAAAAGCCTGAGAACACCCACCATATTTGTTCTGTAATAAAACTCATTCTTTCACAATACCTGGATGTTTATGTACATTTGTGTCTCAAGGGCTTATTTTTTTTTAACAGTGCGTGTCCACTGGCAATGAGTGACGCCAGTCGTCAGCCGATGACCGTAAGGCACAGAGAGTAACATCTGTCCTGACTGTTCAAATATATGCAGACTACAAGACTTTCTGCTGATTTAGTGCATAAATCATATTGTTTACGTATTGAGATTTCGAATACATAATTTGACACTATATTGTAAATTTTGGGCATTCTTCACTTTCTAAACTACTCAAGGAAAAGTGTCAACAATTGAACAAACAGCTTTACTTTCTTACTCCAAAGTAAAGCTAACCTATGATGACAGCAGCAAGGCAAATTTTGGCAAGATGTTCAATAAGTTAAAGTCAATGAGATATTTATGTGAATCTTTAAACGGTGAAAGAAATGTTTAACATTTGTTAAAAGGAAATTAGGGAGCACTGTATTTATTTAAAGCCACTTCCTGAAAGATAGTAATTAAGCAGTGGCTACAGAACTACAGATGAGTCACCAAGGAAATAAAGAAACTTAAATTGAATTTGTATGTGACGCACTTTACTGTTTGAGTAAAAACTTACACAATTGTTCAAATAAATTCCTAATTAAGATTTATATATTCGCTCTCTGTGACATTGTAAGATGTTTGCATCATTTATTTTTATAGCACAACCATAAAAGACTTGTTTTGCACCAAAGTTTAAGGTGAGTATGGTCAGATAAAAATGAAAATTCAGTAATCATTTACTTACTCTCGAGTAGTTCCAAACCTGTATAAATTTCTTAGTTCTGCCGAACACAAAGAAAGATATTTTGAAGAAAGTTGGTAACCAGGCTGTTTTGGTCACCCTTGACTTTCAAATTAGGGAAAAAAAAAAACTATGGAAGTCAGTGGTGAACCAAAACAGCCTGGTAACAAACATTCTTTAAAATATCTTTGATTAGATCTAAGAAACTCATACAGGAACTAAAGAAATTCATACAGGTTTGGAACTACTCGAGAGTTAGTAAATGATGACAGAATTTTCATTTTTGGGTTAACTATTGCTTTAACCATGAGCAACAGTAATACCAATGCTTCCCTTAGCAAACCCCACTATTTTACTGAACACAAAAGTTTTGGGAAATGTTTACCTGTCTTTACCACCTGTAATACGCATTTTCTGCCACATGTAATCCAGGAACATGGAGGACTGCAGGAGACGGCCAATCCGCTGCATGTGTCTCTCTGCAAATGAGAAACAATTATATTTATATTCCCATTTTCAATGCAATTGCTAGAAACTCTAAAATGTTTATTTATGCAGATGTTCATCTACAAAAGAGCAGTTTATTGTGTTTATCATGGGTGAACAGATTCGGAATGAAAACAGTATCCCACCTGTGTATGGTATGAGGCCCTCGAGATGGGTGCGAGCGCCCTGATACTGCAGGATTTCCTCTGGGCTCAGGTGTGTGAGCAGCACCTGCAGGACGGCCTGGGCGTCCAGACAGCTGCGGGAATTAGTGTTCCACACCACAGAGTATCTCAACACCGACTCTGAACAGCAAACACATCACAGTCACACACTCGGGCAACGTAAACAAGATGAACCTGGTGACCGAATACATGATGTGTACCTTTCTGATCCTGACGGAGCTTCAGGAGAGTCTTTTCTAGCTCCTGTACCCCATCCTCCTGCTGACGAATTTCTGTTGAGAATTAAAGAATATCATCACAATTAACTTGGTTATTATTGTTCTTATTTTCATTTTTTATAATATGAACGTTTTCAATTGACAGCCACAATTAATGTTATTTATAATAATACATTTATTATAATAACAATGATAAATAAACAGATCAAGCAGAAGAAAATAAGACATGTCTGCTATAAAAAGAAAAAAAATCGCATCACATGATGCTGGTCACATGGCTTTGTGATGAACAATTTTTTTTAGTTTTCGAAGGAGGTGTTTTGTTATCAATACTGTTAATAGAATTTTGGTGGACAAAATATTATAAAAAAATTAAATATGTTCTTGTTTGAATTTTTCATTTTTTTAATTAAACTATTTTTATAAGATATATACTACAGAGTGTAGAAATAAATTAAATATAGATAATCCTCACATTTTACTCCCTATTTCTGAACATTGCAAGAATTGTAATTTAAAGCACATAAAGTCAGTTTCAAGGAAGTTGAAAATAGGTACACAAAATAAATGTGTGAGTTTATAGTATGTATTCTCTTAATGGATAAAATATAAGAAAATAAATTCAACATATATAATTATCATCAATGGACATGAAATATACACTGAATAGGATGATTCATATATAAAATATTCATAATGTATTATTTCCATCACATTTATTTTGTATATGGCTGTGGTCAAAAGTTTACATACCCTTGCAGAATTTTATAAAAATGAAGCATTTTACCAAAATGAGATGGTTACTGTAAAATAACATTGCAAAATGCATGCTTTTTTTTATTTAATTGTGTTGTGAATATGATATTTTACAATACAGTCCACATAATTGAACCTGTTCAAATGTTTACACATGCTTGAGTCTTTAAATATCTTAAGGACAGAACTTACGAAAAAAAAAAGAACAAAAACACATGCACTGTCGATTATTAAGTTTTGCAGATTCTGCAAGGCTGGTGTAAACCACAATTTTGTTTGTGTGCTATTATAATAGTAAGATAATTATATTTGGATAATACAGTGGGTACAGAAAGTATTCAGACCCCCTTAAACTTTTCACTCTTTGTTATATTGCAGCCATTTGCTAAAATCATTTAAGTTCTTTTTTTTTTTCATCATTAATTTCTTTTTTAATACATCTTCAAAAATGTCTACAATTCTGTGTTTTTCTGACAGTACGGGGTGCTGTGAAGAAAAAAAGAATAACTTAAATGATTTTAGCAAATGGTTGCAATATAACAAAGAGTGAAAAATTTAAAGGGGTCTGAATACTTTCCGTACCCACTGTATATGACATATGAATGTATTCAGAGCAAATATTTTTAACGCTTTGAATAGGTCCATTCATTAGGATTGCATCACCTCATGACAAATCGTTACAAAACATGGATTTTTTGAGGTTTGACCAGTTCAGCTGAAAGAGCAACGCTGGAATTTCAAAAGAAGTGCTATTGTATACAGCTGTCATATTGTGTTTACAAGGCTGTGTTTAAAAGAATCTTATTCAAATACAAGACAATGAGAAATTATTCACCAAACATAATCTTACACAATTATGAGTGACCACAGGAAATTAGCCAGAGTTGCGTTATGACATTCCAGAGCTAAAGCTCATTCACTTTTATTCTAAAAATAACCCTTTCACAAAACAAAAACAAATAAAAATAAGTGGAGTAGATTCTTCCCATTTCAGTTGAATGAACATCACGGAATTTAAAAAAATGTGGCTCTACCTGATTTTGTATCTCACAGTCAAAGTGGGCGTTTTAAATAAATGCGGTTGGAAAGAAAATCAAGCACATTGCAGAGAAATGAAAGAAAAAGTACCTCGGACAACTCTTAATGCAGTGTGCGGCTGATTCAGAGAGATAGCGATTCCCAGAGCCTTCAGATACTTCTTCTCATGAAGTAAATTTGACAGCTCCTGCTGCCTACGAAGAAACAAAAACACTTAAACTACATGTCTGGGACACATTTTGTTTTGGATAAATTCAAAAAGGTTTATATAAAAAGAATATATAGTTTACTCAAAAATCTAAATTCTCTCATAATACACTCAACAACACATCATTCAAGAACAGAAGACTTTCAGCTTACACAAAAATACTTTTTAATAAATCATGAGCTGCTGAATTCAAATGTATTTTTTTATGATGTCTACGCTAGGAGAATACTGTTTTTTGTGCCAACAAACAACAAAAAAACAACATAATTTACTCGACCATTCTCCTCCCCTGACTTTTTTAGAGAGTATCACAACACATACGCATGCCTTAATGTATTTGACGTAATCAGCCTTGTTTACATCCAGGTGAAAGCATACGCATGTGCGTAATCTGCAGCTGTTTACGCCTAAGGTAACGCATACGCATACTCTCTAAAATAGTGGAAGATGTAAGTCAAGGGAAAAAAACGGTTAAGTAAATTATGTCATTTTTGTTTGTTTTTTTGAGCAAAACAAGTATTCTCGTAGCATCGCAAAACTGAAGTTTAGGCACTGATGTCACATCCTGTTTTACCAATGTTTTTACTACGATCTGGGATTATTTCAGTTGTGTTGCTGTCTATGTAGGGTCAGATGTCTCTCTGATCTCATCAGAAATATCTTAATTTGTGTTCTGAAGATGAACGCATGTCTTATGTGTTTGGAACGACATGAGGGTGAGTAATTGATGACAAAATTTTCATTTTGGGGTGAATTATCCCTTTAAGACCAAAAGGGATCAGATCAGATAAAGCTAAATTGCTTTAAGGGTTTAAAAAACATCAGGATTCAGCTGTCAAAAGATTTAACTTTAAAAGTCAAAAGGAGTCTTGTACCCCAGTCTTGTTTAGTTTGCTAAAATGTTTTGACATGTAGCCTTGCCAGTCTTCAATCACATGTCTATACGGCTGGATGCATTTGTTTGTTACATATTACAATGTGGGCAGTGTCTTACTTAAGGACTTGGTCTTCTTGTTTGGCCTGTTCCTCTGCCAGCTCCACTTCAGTCACATCCTAATCAGAAGAGAAAGACAATGAGAAAAAGAAACAAACCAATGAACTGAAACCGGCCAATACGTATAGACAATACAATTAAATACTCAGCAACCATAACCAACGAATAGAAATGCTTTTGTTGGAATGAAAACTATTATTTGTGCACCAAAGAGAGCTATTTATTCCATTTTGGGAGCGTGACACTACAGATCAGCGTCCAGTTTTACATAAGGGCCTTTCGCACCGCTTTAGAACTAAAAGTACAGTACTAAAGAACTTTTTCCCAGTACCATTTAAAGGGTTGCATTCGCACCGACGGTGGGCACTAAGAAGTGGTAGACAGCGACATCATTTGTGCACGGTGTTTAACAATGGAAACAAAGAAGAATGGCGTTTTAAAAAAATGAGTTGATACAATGTCTACACAGTATGTGTTTACACTGTATTTTAAACCATGGTGAGCGAGGGCGCTTTCGCAGGCGTTTAGCCAATGACCTCACTGACAGTTCCTGGTACTTTTTTAGACCCTACTCTAAAGTAAGAGCTAATTTAGTTCCTCTAAATGGATTTCCGGTAACTAAAATCATTCCTAGTTCCTGATTAGTTAGGGCACTACAAAATAGTTCGAAAGGCCCTATAGTAATGTCTGTAACAGAAATAGCTTGTCAGAAAGAGGGATGAACACACTTTTGATCATGTAATGCGTGTTATTTAAGAATCGTGTATGAAATGATCCTCCAGTTGTGAATTCCTTTGATTGTTTAATATGCAACTATAAAAGAAGAACTGCTGTGTTACATAATAAGGTATTCTCATCTGTCAATGTAATAAGGAATAGAATTAACGCCTAAAGGCAGGGTTGAATCATGTACGTATTTGTATTCAGCATGGATACATCCCTGCATCAGTATCATGCTGTAATGCGCTGGCAGCAAAACATCCGTTATTAACCTGCTGACCTACTTGGCCACAAAAATATGTACTTTATGAGAGTTAATCAGAGAACATCTGAATTAGTAAATCATAAACATGGCCTATATTTTTCTGTGTTGTTAGCTTTACTGCATACAATTTGCACAGCACCCAAAACAACAACAAAAAAATTACTTTTTTCTACTGATGTGGCCAATGATATTAATTACATTACATGTCTAATCAAAACACGATGGATGAAACAAATTCCCCTGGATGGAAATATCATAGAAATCTTGTTCAATATTTTGTTTCACTGAGAGAGACACTACTGAAGTCAGGATGTTTTTTTGTTTGTTTTTAATTTTAAGTGTTATATTCAGCAAACATGTAAAAATAAATATTTTTCAATATTATTTCAGTTTAAAATATCTTTTTTTTTATTTGAAAATATTTTTCAATATACTTTATTCCTGTGATACAAAGCTGAATCGTTTAGTCTAGTCTTCAATGTCCTTTTAAAAATCATTCTAATATGCTGCTCAAGAAACATTTCTTATTTTTATTTGAATATAAAAATTTTAAAGAACTCTTATCTGAAAGAGAAATCTTTTGAACATTATAAACGTCTTTACTTTTTCATTTGATCACTTAAGTGCACCCTTCTTGAATAGAAGTATTCATTTCTTCATTTCCCCAAAAAAAGACATTACGTCCACTTCATTGTCATGATAGCGTTGCTTGGAAGTGCATAAAAATCCAGAAATAAGGAAGTAAAATGTATTAATACTAATGAACAGTGCCACAGTAAATAAAGGCCCTTTGTCTTGGTTAGGCAAACATTAGTGATTGCATGTTTCACATGTGCAAGCATGCAGCACAAACCACACAGTTTGCTTTATTTCATTTGACAAGCGTGTTTTAGCACCAGTGTTAATTTTGACAGCAAATTTTGACTAAAATGCCATTTAGTTTTAGTCATATTTTAGTTGTCCGAATTGTTTAGTTGTAGTTGACTAAATCTAAATCTACTGATACGCTCTCCCTACTGCTTACGTAATTGACTGTTTATGTGAATGTCCGTATGCCTGCTCTTCTTATTCTCACATACTGACATTTTTGAACGTTTTATGAGACCTGCAGCAAATGTATGTTAGCTAATGTCCCGCAGGATAGATCATAGCCTATGATAAAGTGTGAATGTACGCATTTAATATTAGTTTTAGTTCGTTATAGCTGCATTTTCGTCTGTGAAAATCATTTAGTTGACGACCATCGGAAAATTTTCATCAACAAAATTGTTAGCACCCTGCTCAGACAGGACACATCAGGTGGACTGACCTTCCACAGCGTGATGGTGGAGTCGGCTGACCCTGTCACTATCAGGTCATCTTTGCTGCTGCCATGCAGAGCCCACACTTTGTCCTGGTGAGCGTCAAATGTTTTCACGCACTCGTTTGTTTTTATGGTCCACAACTTCACTAGTCCATCAGAACCACTGGAGAACGACAGAGAAATAGAGGCGGGTCATTATGATCTACGAACCCAAAGCTCAACTGCAGTGAAAGACTGCAAACAAATACCATTAAAATCTGCAAACATTTCTCATTAAAGTGAAAGTTAACATAGCTGAACACAGTCCATGTGAACCCATTGAACCACGGTCAGAAAATGTAAGGAAATAGATAACCAACCTAGACACTAGTTGAGTTCCTCGACTGATGAATATGACCTTCAGCACAGAGGCATCATGTCCCTCAAACATCTGCAGAGAGAAAACAGAAGTTATTTTAATGCAATATTTGCTCACCCTCAAGCCATCCTTGGTATAAACGACTTATTTCTTTCAGTTATTTTAGAAATGTCCTATCTCCTCCGAGCTTTATAAAGGCAGATAATTTTTTGAAGCCCAAAATACGGATCCATCCATCATAAAAAGTGCTCCACACTGCTCTGAGGAGTTAATAAAGGCCTCTGAAGTGAACCCATGTGTTTACGTAAGAATAATATGCATATTTAAAACTTTAAAATGTAATCTCTAGCTTTCGCTAACTGTTTTACACATCTAAACAGCTCTTTAAACAAGTAGGTGTAACTCACCTTGAGGCAGCTGAAGTCTTGAATGCTCCAGATTTTGATGGAGCCATCAGCTGAGGCCGTGGCCAGGACCTGGTCCACAGGAGAGAACTGAACACACCAAATACCTCGACTATGACCTCTAAAGACGCCTAGCAGACTCATGTCTGTCAGCGACCAGAGTTTAGCCGTACGATCCTGGGAGCCAGAGGCCAGCAGCTTGTCATTGGGAGAGATGGTCACGCTGTTCACATCCTACACGAATGTTTGAGAAAGAGACAGGACAACAGAAGAGGGGATGATGAAAAGTAAAATGACGTTTGAAGAAAACTGTGGTGTAATAACATACACTAATAACACAATTTTTGATAACATGAAACGTAATTTTTGAAACGTAATACATCCAAAATCTCTCCAAATATAGTTGCTATGGCTTATCGCGAGAGGCAAAAAGTTACGTTTTAGCAGAATAACGTTGGTTAATGGAAACGCCGTCATTTCGCAATACTTTTTTTAATCAACATTTATCAAATATCGCCAAAGTTTTGCGCAATTCTGTAATGGAAACGCGGCTATATTGTATTGATGCATGAAGTGCTGTAATAAAATGGATTCACCTAAACATTGAGATGTATGATTCATTTTAGTAAGGCTTTGTTTTTGTAATATAAAATTTTGATTAATCACATCCAAAATAGACGTTTGAGTTTTTGTTTACATTATAAATGTGTCAATGCTGTGTATATTTATTATGTATATAAATACACAAACAAGCACTATATATTTGAAAATGATTTCCTTGTATACATTTATATTCATGCTTTTATATGCAATGGGTGCACAAAAAACGTCAAAGACAATACAAACATGGACTGAAAAACTAAAGCAACATGGTTATGCTGTCAAAACTATTTCTGCAACCAGATAAACATGTTCTCATCTGACAGTTTCGTTGAAAGCTTAGTACGTGACAGGGGCAACGACCCACCTTGTCATGAGCTTTCTCTGTGAGTCGTGCCGTCATCAACACCGGTTCACATCCCATATCAGGAAAAGGGTCAGGCAGATCCCACACTTTAACAGTACAGTCCTGACTGCCCGACACCAGGAAGACCTTCTTTAACCTGCACACAGCAACAGGGTCATTAAGTTATTGGTTAACTGGTTTAACTAAAACCAGTAAAAAAAATAACAACAAGGGGTTCACAAAATAATATAAGTCACATGCTACTGTTAATCACAATGTTTCCTATTTTTATTGGTGTAATTATTAGTTTTTATTTTGTATATTTGTTTCAATTTTAAAAAGTCAAACTGAAACTTTAACTGAAACAAAAAAACAAAAACTACTTTATTTCAGCCTTCTGCCAAAACTAAAACTGAAATAAATTAATAAAAACTGTACAGACATGTAAAAGAAAATAAAAAAAAAGACAGTTAAATTTAAAACATAAAATCAATACAAAATGCTACAACTATAATAGAATCTCAGTACTACAATAAAACTGGTACAGACAAAGTGATGTGTTAAGAAACTTTACAAACCAGTAAACGGTTATAAGATCAAAGGTGTTGTAAATTTGCCAGTAAGTGCTACATAGCTTGGCACCCAAAAAAGTTCGTGAACTATATTAGAATAGCTTATTGTGATCAAGAATGTTGCAATTATTGATTTACTGTGTTATCAGCTTAGTGAAAAGTGTCACTTATTCAGGAAACAAGGGCTTTTCAAAGCGTTCGAGGACAGGCCTATGGTATGATCACACACTGTTTCTGCTCATGTCTAAACTTCTATTGCTTATCTCAGTGGTATTTCTAACAGAGATCAGACCTGGAGCAGGCGATAGTGCCCACGGCATTGGAGTGTCCGCTGCCATGAGCCACGCAGTGCACCTGGCCACTCTTCGGATCCATTTTCCACAGCCGCAGGGACTTGTCCTGTGCAAAAGATTACATAAACGTCATCTTTACGAAAGTGGGCGTAGCTGTACATTCAGAATCTGATGCTTTGAATGGTGTGCTATGCCACTGGTGCACTTTTTTTTTTTTTTATGAAAAAAGTGAAAGAGTCACCTTTGCACAGCTTGCAAACATGGAACCTTTGCGGAAAACATCAATAGATAAGATGGTGTCTGCAAACAGATGATCAGAAGATTGTGAGAGGATTTAAAGTCAATTGTGGGTTACAACGTCAACAATGTAGACCGATGACTGAAGTGGAATCCAGTCTGACGTTCCCTTTTTAAAGTTTTAGAGACAGTTATTTCTACAAGACCGAAGAGAGAAAATGAAAGCGTTTAACAATGGTTTTGACAGTTCTTTCATTAACAAAAAAAACAAACAAACAAAAAAAATACAATAAAACCACACACACACCTATCAGGCTTATGAAGAATACCATTTTTATTACTTCCTGTCTGACAATTTCCTCAAAACATTGTGCAAACCAAAACCTATTTAAAAATAGCTTTGCAGCATTTTTAATACAATTATAATTATATTTACATAATGTTCATTAATTTTATTCATTTTCTTATGTTATGTTTTTTTTTTGTAGTTCTGTTTTAATTAAAATAATTTGACATTTTATTTAGATTAGACTTCTAATTTTGTTTCAACAAATATTTATATTTTATTTCAACTGCAGAAAATTATATTTTATTGTTTTAGTTAACAATGACAACACTACTACTTTTTAAACCTTATTGAACAATATTTGATCAAAATGAGTATTTTTATTTTTTCACTGTCACTCAGTGAAAGCTTCGAATGAATTTCATTTACAGATATGAAGGTAATGATAACATACTGCAGAAAACACCATAAACAAGTGCATTAACAGCGCTCACATACACACACCACACACACCTCAACCTGCCCACACAAAACTCTATAATATTCATCTTTTTTGTTTTAATCAAGTGTTATTTCCGACAGTACTTTTTTATTAATAATATATAAATTGTATATAATAATATATAATTTACTTATTTTATATGCTCTACATTTTTTCAAGTTTGTTGTTTTTTGGGTGTTTACTGTTGTCCTTTTGCATTATTAAGTGCTATATAAACAAAGATGTCTTGATTCACGCATGTTTTGTACTGATCAAATGTGTTTTCTCTATAGATGTGTAAACTCAATCACTGATATAGGTTTCTGTGTGTTGAATTAAAAGCGCACAGTATATTGTGGGGTGAGTAGTAAGCTGCTGCCCTCTAGTGGCTCCCTCACCTGTGTGTCCATACAGGATCTGACAGCTGTTAGTGGCCAACTCAAACACCTTCAGCTGAGAGCTGTTAGTGGCCACAACTATATGTGTGTCATCCTTCCCCAGGAACTTCACATCCAGGATATCATCATTGTAGCCGACAAACTTCGCACAAAAAGAAAAACAAGCCCAACAGTTTCAGATTCTGATATCTGTTAAGTCCAGGATATAGGAATACAGTGGACAGTGAGGATCACCTGCTGCTGTACAGAGAGAGCGGGCATCTGGTAGATGAGGATGTTGTGCTCTGCGGTGACGCTGACCAGTCTGTTGGACTGAGGCATGGGCAGAAGATGCATCAGACTGCGCGGGTCTAAATCGCCCTCGTCTGTGTTGAGAGCTGGAGCATCAGGCAGATTCTGAGTGAACACACAGCACGCTGAGCTGGAGTTCCACACTCGAAGAACACCTGCAGAAAACAGCAGAACAATATAAATAACAGAATATTATACTGAGAACCAGACAGAGAGTACTCAACACATGCAATGAATAGAGGCACCAAACAGCACCAAAATCATTATTTATAATGAATGACTAAAAAAGCCCACAAATAACCAAAATGCACATTTATTTGAATTACCATTTTTAAATCTTTTTTATGATTTGAAAAGGTTTGCATGCATTATTGTTATTTATTTTAATAAAATGCAACAACATATTACTTCTACTAAGATATAAATCATGTCTGATAAATCGTGAGTTATGTATCATTAAACTCAATCAATTAAACTCAACTGAATCAAATCTTTTTACATTTTTTAGTTTGTTTTCAATATAACACATGTGTTCAATATATTAGCTTTTTTAAGCAATTAATACTAAAATCATTTTAAATGCTACATGTTAATGAAAGTGAAAGTGAAGTGACTTGTGGCCAGGTATGGTGACCCATACGTGGAATTTGTGCTCTGCATTTAACCCATCCAACGTGCACACACACAGCAGTGAGAAGTGAACAACCACACACACACA
>JAUMHE010000044.1:17672794-17683351 GCA_032359235.1 Enteromius mattozi | reverse complement strand
ATATATTTTAGTTTATTATTTTAGCATCAGTTTATTATGTCTTTTTTGAATACTATAAAATTAGTTTTTAATGAGTAAAATAGATCTAAAAGCTAAATGTTTGTCTTGTATCAGATGCAGTGATGTGTGGAGATTTTCTTCAGTCCACAGGAAACACCTGCTCTCATAATAATCAGCTCCATGTAAATGATCAGTTTCTCTCAGCTCTTTTTATTGATTCAGTTGATGTTCATTCAACCAGACAAGAGCATAACAACAAATGATCAAAGAAACTTCAGTTATACATGAACAAGAATAAAGGACTAAAAAAAGAATGAAAAATGACTTGAAAATGAGCAGATTAAAAAACAAAACAAAAAAACCCCAAACATATACACACAAAACAATATAAATTAAATTCTTTAAAAATATACTAGGCTCCTCGCTCTTCATTCTCTTCAGTGTCTTTTAAAGCTGGTCTCTGATCGCTCTCCTCTCTTCAGTCTGTACACATCACACACCATCTTCATCCTCCTCATCATCACTCAGTCATGTAAGACGTCTCTAGACTACAGTTACAGATGCTCATGAATATGTCAGATGTGAGTGTTGTGTATCAGTGATGGTGTCAGTGGAGTCAGAGACCGTTAATCACAGTCAGTAAAGGAGAAGCTCCTCATTGCTCACATTCACTAATTATCTGACCGATTTTATAATAATGTGTTGATTATGCATTATATTACATAATTCCAAATCACTTTATCAAGCTACACTACCAATTTACCAAGCCTTAAAGTAAGACTACCAGAACTAGAGAATCAGAAAACAACAACAAAGAGAGAACATTCACACACAAGATAATACAATAAGATTTTAACAGGTATATGAACATGACAAATAAATTATGCATTACTTGATAAACTGTTTTAAGTGAACATGAGCTTCCTTGAATAAATGTGGAGAGACACCAAAAGAATGGTCATTTATCATAAAAGAAAAAAAGATCAAAATGAGGACATATACGCCTAAGGGATACAAGAAGAGCTTTATATAAAGACCTATTAGAGGCTATAAGAACTCTACACAATTTTCGCAATCTAAACATTATGGGAAGCCAGAGAACTGTGTGTGTGTGTGTGTGTGTGTGTGAGAAAGATATATGGAGAGGACAGCATAGCAGTCAAACTAGCTGCAAAATAAACATGGTTAATTCATTGTATTTGTTTATTTTACATACTCTTCACTGTGTATTGTTATTAATGTATTATTATAATCAACATTAGAGATTCTGTCTGCTGTACTTTTTTATTGTATTTATTTATTTTCTCTATTATTTATTACTCATTTATTGTCTCCTTTATTGCTTTGGTTTTACACAAAATGCAATGGCAATGCTGTAATGCAAATGCCAATAAAGCAACATGAACTTGATCTTGAAAGAGAGAGAGGGAGAGGGATTGCAGAGCTTTATTCCACAACATAGTTAACAACGAGCAGGGTCAGACAATGGCAAACAGAAATATAGAAGATAATCCAAAAGGCAGTTTGATGAACAATCAAGGGTCAGTCCACGGCAAACATAATCCAGAGGGGTAGAACAGAGAGATAATTCAGGTAAACGAGCAATTGTCCAAACAGGGCAAACAGAGTCCCAAATGGCAAGACTATAGGGATATCCAAAATATCAGGCAGAAATCAGAACATGGCAAAATCAAACAGTGAGGTGTTGAGTGTTTTCTGTGAGGTTAATATTGAGGCTAATGTACGCTAGCTAATACTTTCAACTGAAAAAACTGTTTTTTAGAGTATTAGTAGACTTAGGTAGGGTAGGTAGAGTGTTCACATATTTAAAGTGTCCTATACTCAGCATGTCTGTTGAGGAACCATCATAATAAAGTATTAGCATATTTAGCAGACACACTGCTAATACTTGAACCAAAGCTAACTGACATATAGTTGCAGAGTTACTTATCAATAGCTGTCTAAAATGTACCATCACAATTATCAAACTGATATTATAAAAAAAAAGTGACATTTTACACATTCATCTGATCTTATGGCTGTTTGTATTGTTATTATTATTTATAAGTGGTATTTGTCCGCTTTAAGTAAAGTGACATAAGTAAAATGGTAGGATATGAGACTTAAACCCCCAGTTTCACAGACAAGGCTTAAGTCTAATCCTAGACTAAAATGTAAATCTGAGCTGTTTTAAATGAAAGAAACTTGCACTGATTGATCTTAAAACATGTCAATGCATTTGTTTTGTCTTAAGATGCACACCAGTAATTCTTTTTTCTAAGACATGTTTATAAAAATTACTTAAATGTTCTAATTTAACTATGGCCTAATCCTGACTTTGGCTAAGCCCTGTCTGTGAAACCAGGCCATAGTGTATTATAACTATCCATTGTAACTTAAGTGGATGAATAATGTTCTTTGTGTTATAAAGTATTATACTCTTAAAAGTTATAATCACAAATTCTTATGAATATTCTTTACAACATATTATAAAGTTATTTATAATGCATTATGCATTCATTATAATGCCTTATGTATACCCTCATAATGTATTATAAATACAGGCTTCATAGAAAGTGTTACCGTTGTTACTTTAGTTACTTTATTGCAAAATCTGCAGCTCTTCTGTGGCTAATAATAATATCATAATGATCCTTACACCGTGAAGTCAAGCAGCAAAAGATAAGTGACAGTATATAATACTACTGGCCCATTTTGGGGAGAACTAAATATACAAGCCTAGTTTTACATGCCACTGTTTATAACACAGGGTGTTCATGCTGGGTCACTTAAAAAAAAAATGTCCATAAATTAAGTTAAATTCACTATATTCTGACTCATTTTGCCAGCACAAGTCACAAATGAACCAATGAGTTAATGGCAGATATTATCAGAATTATAAATTACTGTATTTGATACAGTTAAGTTCTGTTCTAAACTGAATGAAACGCTCCTAATAGTCTGACATTCATGTGCTATGACAACATGTGAATCTGGAGTCTGTCAGATGCAGTGATCTGTGAAGATTTTCTTCAGGACAGGAAGTTCAATCCTGACACACAGGAAACACCTGCTCTCATAATCAGCTCTATGAAAATGAGTTTTAACAGATTCTTATTTTCAGCTTTGAAAACAAATGATAAGGAATCCGTTTCAGATCCAGATTTTATTTGAATATTCAAATGAAAATGTGTGTCAAAGATCATCATCTCAAACAACCTCTGAGTGTCCAAAGGCAAAAACAACCTTTCTGCTTGAAAAACATTTTAGATCAGGGCTCTTCAATTCCTTTCAAGTCAAGAACACTTGGCGGAAAGAGGGACGAAGCAGAAACCTCTTGTTTCTTATTTCCTATACAGTAAAACTGAGTGTTGTATGTGTATTTAGTATATTAATGTATAATTATCATATATTATGATATAGCAAATCCATTAAAATAAACATTGATAATATTTGAATTAAAATCTGAAACAATATTTACTAAAAAATAATACATTAATAAAATAACATATTTCTTATCATCATGTTTGAAAACAAAGTTTCGGATCCTAAGACTAAATATTTAAATGTAATCTTATTAAGACATTGAGAGATATAAAGTGTAGTCTCTTACTGTATACTATTATAAAGATCTCACTGATTTACATTACAAGCTATAAGAATTCCATCATACTTTTTAGTTCTTTATGAAATCTAATTTAAATAAAGTTTACATTTAACACCAAATGTGTTCTGCTGTATTGTTACAAGCCAAAGAACCCTAATTTGGTTTTCCAGGGTTAACATGCACCAGTTTGTAGAGCTTGTATCGACTATAGTTCACCAGCAGGTGACATCCTTACTTTATTAACGTGCTTATATGGCCTTTATGTTTATTATGAAGTTTGACATGCTGAATATGTTACGTTTTGTGCATGAAAAGTTTATGTTGACTGCTTATACAACATTTGAGGCATCCAACAAACAAATGTCATGGATTTGATGGGATAGGTGAGGTACACCACATGACAGTATACAGTACATGCATGTCAACCTGTTGGGGACTCCCAAAACCAAGATATGAACTTTTCATAACCTATAATAGGGTCAATTTAGATGCCTGTGAATCTGACCTTTTCTTCTAGCCTTTTTGATCTGCTGGAAGAAAAATTGCAATCACAAATATTAGAGGTATACTGACTGGGCACAGTAACAATAACATGCACAAAAAAGGTGTCTAAATAATAAAAATATCTAAAATATATCACCTAAATTACCCAAACTGATAAACACCAAGAACTTTTAGTCCAATGTCAACTTGTCACGTTATACAGAGTCAAAATAATGCCCAGATTAATGTGCAAAAAAACAAATAGAGAAGTAAATATGTTTCTCTTTCAGTTAGCCACAATTCCCTTGATTTTAGTCCAATTCTCACGTCAGTAACAGCTCCGCAGGCTCCTCAGCCATCTGTCACAGTATCCTTTTGGCATCCTGTGTCAAAACACACTCACGTGACATCATCAAAGCCCCGGCTTCCGAACATGTTAAACGGGATCAAAGCTCACTCTCAGGGGGCTATTTCTGGGATGTCACGCATCAGAGATCTCCTTAATGATCAGAAGAGAGAATATAGAGGCACTTGTATGCAGTCATTCCTCTTTGGAAGGTGTTTTTTCTGTTCACCAAATAGAGTTGTGACAAATAATGATTGTTTCCAAACATGTCTCTGTCTTCCATTGTTCATCAAACAGGTACACACTAGACAGTTCTATTCAAATCCTATTTGCAAGTCTCTGTTAAAAAGCACTGATATCGCAATAGAGTAATGCACTCATTTTAACCTCCTCATTTTAAGAGGACAGTTTACACTTTACAGTCACACAACATTGTAGCCTGCCTCTTGTTCCCAAATGTTTCTCCCTAGAAGAGCTAACCAAAGTTTGATATTAGTTCACTCAGGATGGAAAGGACTTGTCTTACAGTTAGTGTCCTCCACCAAGGATTTCCAGCATAAATGTCAAACAAACGTTCTGATAGATTAACACAGATGAAGAATTGCGTAGTGCATCAAACTGAGCTTTGTAGGTGGTATTTTTGGGTCTGGAGGAGCAAGTGCTCAGAACGATCCGCTGAGCATCTGTCCTTGAAAACGGAAGTCAATGTTGGAGAAGGATTTAAGGTGTTCTTAACATGACAACAAAGGTTGCCATTGTGCTTTACAGCTTTAGGAGTAACCGATATGAGCCAAAACACAACTGGTGGCCTTTCCCTCTCATAAGGCACAACTAGTAATTGCATTCAAGGTTTATTCAAAATCAAGAGAACAACTTAAGCAGTCCATGTGAGTGGAAAAAAGATGACTTGCACTTGAGATGGATTTGAGTGTTTTATTATGGTATGGAGCTCAACCTTTGACATATTTTCCTTTCAGCCTTGTCCTGAACAGAAAGAATTAGAGGTTTATTATTAGAGATTAAAACAAAGGAAATGCAGGCGCGCACATTTAAATCCAGATCTTTGAACATTGTTACCTGATCCTGGCGACACATTCAATTAACCTTTGAATTTCCAAGGCTATAGAAAGATAAAGATAGTGTGACACGATTTAGGTTTGAATAGAATTGCATGTCCAAATATAGAGGGTGATTTCTGCTGCTCTAGCACATCTTAATATAAGGGCACTTCTGGCTGTGCTAAGGAGACTGTCTGTCAGTTTGTGGTCACCTGCGGTAAGATCGCTTTTTCATTTTTCATCTTCATTGTGTCATACAAAAATAATTTATAAATTAAAAAAATGTAAGTAAACATGGATTTGAAATGTACCTTACTCATTGCTATAAATTAGAGAAAGGATTGAAGTGTAATTTGCTATCTATATTCTGAAAAAAGGCTAGATTGCGTCAACCCAACTTTGGGTTAGATATTTACTTACTCAAGTGTTGGGTTAGATTTCGAAATCAAATTTTAACCCAAAAGTTGGGTTAGTATATATTTTGAAAGCAACCCGGCGTTATTATGTAATATATAATATTGTTTAATACATTTCACATAAAATATATGATAAACTGAAAAAAAAAGTTCATCGACATTTGTTTATAGGTAAGTGGTTGGAATTCATTTATTTAAGCTACATTTAAATAAACACTTTTAGCTGACTAACTTTCCACTAAAGTAAATTAATTGTTTGCAACCACTTACCTTAAAAACATTAGTATCATTTTTTTCAGTGTAAATATGTTTCTTTAATCAATATCGTACTGAGGAGAACTAGTAAAGGTAGTCCAAATTTTACATTTATGTTTCTGTTCTTTCTCTTGGTTGCATAATATTTTCACAAGGTCAGTGTTGTTTTCCAGTTTTGGGACATCATGAGCAACGATGCAGAAATGGCCCAATATGGGCCAGCTGCAATCTATCTCCGCAAACCCGAGAAGGAGCGTATTGAAGCTCAGAATCGGCCGTTTGATGCCAAGACAGCCTGTTTTGTTCCCGATGCCAAAGAGCTGTACATTAAAGGCATCATTCAAAATAGAGAAGGAGGCAAGTCTACAGTCCAGACTGAGGCTGGGGAGGTGAGACGCCAAGAAATCAGTTTAGATTAGAGTCTTTAAACGTTCACTTAAAATATAAAGAAGCTGTAGTGAAACGGTGTGACTGCTTCAGAATGCAGTGATATGACATTTTCCCTGCAGACTTTGACAGTGAAGGATGAGGAATGTCACCCAATGAATCCACCCAAGTATGATAAAATTGAGGACATGGCCATGATGACCCACCTCAACGAGCCCTCGGTGCTGTTTAACCTCAAAGATCGTTACGCGGCATGGATGATTTATGTAAGGAACACCTCGGTTCTGAAAAATGCTCAGATCAGAGCACTTAATGTCATTTTAATGATTTGTCTCTGCAGACCTACTCTGGGCTCTTCTGTGTTACTGTGAATCCTTACAAGTGGCTGCCGGTGTATAACTCAGAGGTGGTGGTGGCTTACAGGGGCAAGAAGCGCATGGAGGCGCCCCCTCACATCTTCTCTGTGTCTGACAATGCATATCAGAATATGCTTACAGGTGGGTCTAATTCACTATCAGAACAACATTAGGGATGCATTTTTAATCAGGGAGAAGTTAACAAGCTGCTTTTTATGATGACTTCTAGTTTTACATTGTCGTGAAAACTCCCATTAACAATAAATGAAGCTATCTGCACAGCAAATGTACATTTCTTTGGCACTTTAAGCTGGGACTAATTTAAACGCCTCTGAATAGCCATTATGTTCATGCGCTCAACAAGTGTTACGATACTCAAATTTTAAGATTTAAAACTTTAAATGCTTGAGGAAAATAGAGCCTGTCATCTGTCTAAAGAAGGTTCTTAATGTGAACAAATGTAAACACTATTTTGATTGGGTGATTTTTTTTGGTGCAAATCATAGCATTCACATGTTATAAAATGGTGCATTGATGTCATATTTTTGTAGACCAACCCAGAAGATTGCACCACCCTGAGTTCCTCAGCAAAAACCCAATAGGATGTTTTCCATTGGTTTTTGGATTATTGCAGAAAATATGCTCTTTGACCAACTTAAGTATATGATTAATCATCACAAATAAACAATACAATAGGCTATAAATGAACTACACCATCACATGACCTCAATGTCACCATCATTGAGCTTCTGACAGCTCCTTTAGATTTTTTCACCACATAGTCACCACTACTACTAAATATGTTGTAGAAAGGTAATTTTTCTTTAAAGCTGCTTTGCATCGATTTGCATCGTGAAAAGCGCTACACAAATAAACTTGAATTGAATTGAAAAGAACATGTTACCTGAGAGTTGAGTTAAGAATAATGTACAAAAGCACGAACATTCGGATTAAGTAAGTGTATTCATCACAAAACAACACATCTTGAAGAATGTAGTATGGAGGTCTATGGAAGTCAGTGACTACAATCAGCTGTTTCCAGGTCAAAATGTTTTAACAGATCCAAAAAGCAAACAACGTGCAACCTAGGCTCACTGGAAATATGTGCCTCTTCATACATTTCTGCAAAACTGAAAAAATTTACCTATACTGTAGATAGGAACTGCTGCAGAGGCGATAAAACTCCCACAACTTTTATTCCCTTTCACGCAAATCAGTATGATTTACAGATTAATTTTTTATTAATAAAGGCTAATTTTCACACAATTAGTCACAGAATCTTATGTTACAACATTTTTAACATCCTGCACAGTTAGAAAACTGACCCTTTTGAACGTTGTCGTCACATATACAGCTTCATATGTTTGAGTTTTCAAGTTCAGTAGCTTTACTTGGTAGCTCTTGTGGTTGACATTTGTACTGACATTCGGTAAAGACAACACTTTACTTACCAACGCATTCTAAACGAGAAATGCAAGAGATTCCCATTATTTCTCCTGTTTTATTTGTAGACCGTGAGAATCAGTCTGTCCTGATTACGTAAGTTATGATCAATGGCCTTGACTGTGCTATAACTCACAAATGATAGACGATGAGCTGTGAAGCTCCAGCTGTGTAACCGTGTAACTGTGTCATCTCCAGCGGAGAATCTGGTGCAGGAAAGACTGTGAACACCAAGCGTGTCATTCAGTACTTTGCGACAATCGCAGTGTCTGGAGACAAAAAGAAAGAGGCCATGCAAGGAAAAATGCAGGTGAGGAAAAAATACAAGCAGCAGGCATGATTTTAAAAATCAATCATATTTGACTGAAATCTTCCCTCACAGGGGACGCTGGAAGATCAAATCATTTCTGCCAACCCTCTGCTTGAAGCTTTTGGGAATGCAAAAACTGTGAGGAACGACAACTCTTCACGCTTTGTGAGTTCAGCAGTTGTGTTGTCGCACTGTTAAAGGGTTATTAGCATTTGTTAATCTTAACTTGCAAATTCCAACAGGGTAAATTCATACGAATCCACTTTGGAACGACTGGAAAACTCGCCTCCGCTGATATTGAAACATGTAAGCCTTTATGCAAGTCATCAAAATGGTAACCACTTTCTACGTGGTAACTAGGTTTTTGTTCTTTAGATTTGCTGGAGAAGTCCAGGGTGACGTTTCAGCTGGCGGATGAGAGGAGCTACCATATTTTCTATCAGGTCACCACGGGCCATAAACCAGAGCTGATAGGTGAGTGTGTCACACATAATGTCACAAGATAGCCAATCATTTTTAAGTCCTTTTTCATATTTGACCTGTTTTCTTTTTTCTCCTCAGACATGCTCCTCATCACAACCAATCCCTATGATTTCCCCATGATCAGTCAAGGCCAGATCTCAGTGGCTGGCATTAATGATAAGGAGGAGTTGGAGGCCACAGATGTGAGAGGCACTCACAAACTGCATTTAAAATCCTTGTTTTACTACTAATTAATAGGGCTGCATGAGCAATCAGAATTAAACCTAAATCACATTATGGCTTTTGTGCAATTATCAAGTAAGTTAATACGTGCAAGGGCTGTGTATATAAGGAAGCACTGTGTTCAGTCACACGTGACTTCATGATCCAGTGTTTCAGTATCTCAGAGTGGCTCATTTCACAGTAAATTATGCTCTCACCTTTAAAATGTGCAAACAGTCTTCTCATACTTATAATAAATAGCGCTTATAAACCAGTTACTATCATTTCAGTTTTAGCTATTTCAAATCATCAAGTTAGTTATGTCAAGTTATACTAAATGAAAATAAGAAATATTTCCTTGGCAAATAGCTGGATTAAAATCATTTAATTTTTTATTATATTTATTTTATTTTATTTTATTTTATTTCAGTTAACTGTTTATTATGTTGTATTTTATTTCATGGTTTCATGTTTTATTATGTTTTAACTATAATAAAAAAATACAGTACAATTTTGCAATAGTAATATTTATTGCATAGTTTAATATTTTATTATCAATAATAATAACAAAAGTAATAATAACTGTTATAGTCACATTGACATAGCCTACATAATGCAGCCCTGTACAGCAAACCTGGAGCTTCAAAAAAAGTCATAACTGCATTTTTTGATCATAAAAATAATTTTTTAGTAATTTCTCAAAATTTGATTTTCTAAAATTTTCCAGTCAGCTATTGACATCCTGGGCTTCACCACTGATGAGAAAGGCAGCATCTATAAGATGACAGGTGCAGTGATGCATTATGGGAACATGAAGTTCAAACAGAAGCAGCGTGAAGAACAGGCTGAACCCGATGGCACTGAAGGTAATCTAAAATATCTAAGCATCATTTATTTTTTATAAGGCCTATCAATTATCTCTTTTGCATTCTTAATCTGCCAGACTAAAATATTCTAATGCTAATTTGTCATTTAGCTGACTAGAACCATTAGTTGACCAAAAAATGAAAATACTGTAATTATTTACTCACACTTGTGTGTATTTACACAATCTAACATGTTTAAAATTAAACTGGAAATTAGGTGCTGGGCGTCCAGCCAGAGGAGAACTGGCCCCAACTAAGCCTGGTTCTCACAAGGTTTTTTTTCCCCATTCTCTTGGATGGGGTTTTGGTTCCTTGCCACTGTCGCCTCTGGCTTGCTTAGTTGGGG
>JAUMHE010000044.1:17644650-17668592 GCA_032359235.1 Enteromius mattozi | reverse complement strand
TAAATGTAAATGTAAATTTAATGTCCATTTATTTGGTTTTTAATGTTCTAATAAACTGGAAGGTTCAACACTGTATTGAATTTTTTACAATAATGACCAGTTTACTATGCACTTTCCCACATGTATCTAAAGATGTATGACCTAATGTCTATAATCTCATGGCCACAGGTACAGAATCCTTAACGCCAGTGCGATCCCTGAAGGACAGTTCATCGATGGAAAGAAGGCTTCTGAGAAGCTCTTGGGATCAATTGATATTGATCACACACAGTATAAGTTTGGCCACACAAAGGTCACACATATTTGTCTTATTACTGGCCTTTATCTGTTATCAATTTTGAAAATTGTTTGTCATTGAAAACATTCACTATTACAGAACATACTGACACTTAATTCATCTAACAGGTGTTTTTCAAAGCTGGCCTATTGGGGACATTAGAGGAAATGCGAGATGAAAAATTGGCATCATTGGTATCCAGCATTCAGTCCTTATGCCGAGGATATCTCATGAGGAAAGAGTTTGAGAAGATGTATGCTCAAAAGTACGTTTTCAGGAATCTTAAATGTCTCAAATAAGCTGCCAATATACTATTATACTATTATATATACAATATCTTTCAGATATACATCAGTGTCAATGAGATATTTGTTATATTTTTTTACTTTTTGTATTTTTCATTTTGTTTTTAATATTAGCTAAAGTTGTTGTGTATTTATCATTTTTATTTGTTATTGTTTTTTTTTTTTTAAATGTCTGGACTTTTGGTTTTTATAAATTTTTATTTAATCTATTAGCTTTAAAGCCGGAATACACTACACGACTTTTAAAATCTGAACAGATGTTTAAAACAGTAGGCATCATACACTTACAGACTCTGTAAATAGTGACAAAGGAAAACTGAGCAACATACACTAAACAAGCGAGGATCATACACTACCAGACTTAAAAAGTTGTTCTGATCACAACAAACTGATGCAGAAATGTGTTCCTTGTTGCTAGGAGACGCATGACAAATGTAAACAAATGGGTTCTAAAATGTTCTAAACATGTTTGATTTCCTTCGACTGAGTAGAATTAATGTCTGAAGCTAAAAAATCGGAGTCTATGACCATCAAACACCACCCGATTTTCTGTGGAATCTGTCAGCTTCAATCTGTAGACTGGCTCTGACTTTCTAGTGTCAACTTGTTCAGACTGTAAAATCGGGGGGATCGGGGCAAAAATCGTGTAGTGTATTCCAGGCTTTAGTTATTTTTATACTTAAATTTAAACCAAACCAAACATTGGTAACTATAGCTTTAAGTAGTTTGTATATATTTAACTGAAAAAAAGAAAAAAAAAAATTGTAAACTATAATAATGCCGGTGTACTTTTTTCCAGAGATGCAATTTACACTTTGCAATACAATCTCCGTGCATTTATGAATGTAAAACACTGGCCATGGATGAAGCTGTTTTTTAAGATAAAGCCTCTCTTGAAGAGTGCTGAAACAGAGAAAGAGATGGCCACCATGAAGGAGGACTTTCTGAGGTGCAAAGAGGAGCTTGCTAAAGCCGAGGCCAAACGCAAAGAGCTGGAGGAGAAAATGGTCTCTTTGATACAGGAGAAGAATGATCTGCTCTTACAAGTTCAAGCTGTTAGTGATTGTTTTTCTTAATTCATTTTTTGTAATGTGTCTTTTAACATTTTTCCTATGAAAAACATGCATTTGTTGGAGCTGTGGGTGTCACAAGTTCGTAATTATCAGACCCCCTTTTTGATATCGCTTTAGAAAACAGTAGCAAAAGCAAAATCTAATGCAACACTATTGACAATTGACAAAAACTCTCTTATTTGACTGCACTCGTAGGACAGTGAGAATCTCATAGATGCCGAAGAGAGGTGTGAAGGGTTGATAAAAAGCAAACTCCAGCTAGAGGCTAAGCTGAAAGAAATGACTGAAAGACTGGATGATGAAGAAGAAATCAATTCAGAGCTGACGGCAAAGAAAAGGAAACTAGAGGATGAATGCTCTGAGCTGAAGAAAGACATTGATGACCTGGAGCTCACCTTGGCTAAAGTGGAAAAAGAAAAGCATGCAACTGAGAATAAGGTTTGAATATGCCAATGTAGACATTCTTGCACAACTTAATCTCATTGTCAGATTTGATGGAGAAACAATGGATTTTCACAGGTTAAAAACCTTACAGATGAAATATCTAGCCAAGATGAAAATGTTGCAAAGCTAACAAAGGAAAAGAAAGCCCTCCAAGAAGCACACCAACAAGTTATTGATGATCTCCAGGCTGAGGAGGACAAAGTCAATACTCTGACCAAAGCCAAAACCAAGCTTGAACAACAAGTGGATGACGTGAGTATGGCATTCACAAAAAGGCTAAATATAAGAAGCTCATTTGACAGCTACAGTATATTCTAACACTCTTCAAATTAGCTTGAAGGTTCCCTTGAACAAGAGAGAAAGGCCCGAATGGACCTTGAGAGGGCCAAGAGGAAGATGGAAGGGGACGTGAAAATATCCCAAGAGTCCATCATGGACCTGGAGAATGACAAGCAACAACTGGAAGAGAAACTCAAAAAGTAATATTTCTGAAAAGCATTGAAAAACATGTATCATTAATAAAGTGTATCAACCATTTGTAAATTCCTTCTTCCAGAAAAGACTTTGAGATCAGTCAGTTGTTAAGCAAAATAGAGGATGAGCAATCAATGGGTTCCCAGCTTCATAAGAAGATAAAAGAGCTCCATGTAAGCTGTTTCTCTGTTTCTTCTTCAAGAAGTGGCAGCTGATGATAAGTAAAGGCTCATTTTTGTACCTTCTTTCCTGTCTAAGGCTCGCACTGAGGAATTAGAAGAGGAGATCGAGGCTGAGCGTGCAGCTCAAGCCAAGGTGGATAAGCAGAGAGCTGATCTCTCCAGGGAACTTGAGGAGATCAGCGAGAGGCTGGAAGAAGCCGGTGGTGCCACTGCAGCTCAAGTCGAGACGAACAAGAAACGAGAGATTGAATTTCAGAAGCTTCGGCGTGATCTCGAAGAGGCCAACCTACAACACGAGGCCACCGCAGCCACCCTGCGCAAGAAACATGCCGACAGCATGGCAGAGCTCGGAGAACAACTCGACAATCTTCAGCGAATCAAGCAGAAACTGGAGAAAGAGAAGAGCGAATGCAAGATGGAGATTGACGATCTAGCAGGCAACTTGGCAGTTATAGCAAAAGCCAAGGTTTATAGATTCTTCCATTCTGCTAATCCTGACACTTAACAGAGAAAATGCCATTGTCTAAAACAGTATATCTGTAAATGACAGGTTAACCTGGAGAAGATGTGCCATAATCTTGAAGACCAACTGTCTGAAGTGAATAGCAAGAATGAGGAGAACATGCGGCAAATCAATGACCTCAGCTCCCAGAAAGCCAGTCTCCAATCTGAAAATGGTAGGCAGTGATTTCACTGATTCCAATGAATTGTATGTGCTGTTTGTTACAGAGAGTCTGACTTTCTTTGTTCAACAGGCGAGTATTCTAGACAAACTGAGGAGAAGGATAGTCTGATTTCACAGTTGGTGCGGGCCAAACAGGGCTTCACTCAGAAAATTGATGAACTGAAGAGGCAGCTTGAGGAGGAATCAAAGGCAATGAAATGCTCAAGATAATATAGCATCAGAGCTAGCAATGCAATGTGTGCTTTTAAACACTCATAATCTATCCTTATAGGCTAAGAATGCTCTAGCCCATGGCTTACAATCAGCACGTCATGACTGTGATCTCCTGAGGGAGCAGTTTGAAGAAGAACAGGAAGCCAAGGCTGAGCTTCAGCGAGGGATGTCTAAAGCCAACAGTGAAGTAACTCAGTGGAGAACCAAATATGAGTCTGATGCTATTCACCGCACTGAGGAACTTGAGGAGGCCAAGTAAGACAAGCACAAGTTCTCAAGTTAATAGGGCGAACCCAAGTAGGGTGTGTTCCTGGGTATCTCAGTTTCCCTTTAGTCCTGGAACAACTTTTCTGTCAACCAGATTTTATATTCCTATGAACGTTCTTATAATTTTCCTTTATATAATTTATAATTTTTATAATGCTATTTTCATGACTAACTTTTTTTTTTTTTTTTTTACATATTCAGTTATAATATGAATAATATTCATACCTATATTATATTATAATATTATACCTGTTGTTGCTATGTGACTGTTCGTAGTCTGTGTTGAGACCTTTGCTGCAATCGTCCCTTGGGGGATAAGAAATTTAAAGTCATTCATTTTCAAGTAGTTTTCAGTGCTTTACATGTTTGTTCAAACCACATTCAATCAACTTGAGTACAAAGAGTATGTTCCTAACAATTTGGCAAGTATGGTTTTAATTAGATTTGAAAAACAAATTCCCTTTTCTTTATTGTGGACACCCTTATTCACCATTGTCTCATTAATCTTTGCAGGAAAAAGCTTGCTCAGCGCCTCCAAGAAGCAGAGGAGCAAATAGAAGCAGCAAACGCAAAGTGTGCGTCACTGGAGAAAACCAAGCAGAGACTACAGAGTGAGATGGAGGACCTCATGATAGATTTGGAAAGGGCAAATAGCTCAGCAGTGAATTTGGACAAGAAGCAGAGGAATTTTGATAAGGTAAATAAAACATGGAATCAATCATTTATAGTTTTTACCTGAAAAACTTTACCAGTTACTTAAAACAGAACAATACAATTGAATTTCAGACCTTCTGAAATAAAGACACCATAATAAGCAGATGAGATTCTTGGGAAAGTGCCTCTTTATTCTGTCTTCGTAGGTTCTGGTTGAATGGAAGCAAAAATATGAAGAGTCACAGGCAGAGCTGGAAGGGGCACAGAAAGAGTCTCGATCATTGAGCACTGAGCTCTTTAAATTAAGAAACTCTTATGTGGAGACCTTGGACCATCTGGAAACTCTTAAACGAGAAAACAAGAATTTGCAGCGTAAGTCACTAATTGGGTTGAAGAATGTTCTCAACATACTTGATCTATTAAATTTTTAAAACTAGCAATGGTTCCTATTCTCTGTACACAGAGGAAATCTCAGATCTCACTGAGCAGATAGGTGAGACTGGAAAAAGCATCCAGGAGCTGGAGAAGGCCAGGAAGCAAATGGAGACAGAGAAGTCTGAGATACAATGCGCACTAGAGGAGGCAGAGGTAAAGAGATATCCAATATGCTTGTAGACTGCATACAGGTGAGATTAATCCTCCAAAAATGGATCATGATATGTTTTAGGCATCCCTGAACCATGAGGAATCTAAGATCCTCCGCGTACAACTAGAGCTCAACCAGCTCAAGGTTTACCTGGAAAGAAAGCTGGCCGAAAAGGATGAAGAGACTGAACAGCTGAAGAGAAACACCCAGAGAGTCACAGACTCTCTGCAAAGCACTCTGGATGCTGAGTTGAGAAGCAGGAATGATGCCTTGAGAGTCAAGAAGAAGATGGAGGGGGATCTCAATGAGATGGAGATACAGTTGAGCCATGCCAATCGCCTGGCTTCAGAAGCCCAGAAACAGCTTCGAAACCTTCAAGGACAACTCAAGGTGACTTGATTTGAAATCATTTCATAGTATCTGACATTTAAGCCATGGGTTAGAAGTTAGTGGATGAAGTTCAGATGAAGATTGTCCAGGTTCCACAAGTTTGCCAATGTCTGTAACATGTCCCAAATACATCCTATTACATTCTTGTCATTTTCCACTCAGTTTGTCTAACTGGTGGTGAGGGTACAGCTGGTCAAACAGCACTGGTCTGTTTCTCACCAGCAGGTTTACCTGGTTGGCTACATGGGAACCTAGTTGATCCATGGTGTCTTGTGATCCCAACATGACTAATCTGATTTGGTCCATGTCTCAACAGGATGTTCAGCTTCACTTTGACGACTCTCTCAGAGAACAGGAGGACATGAAGGAACAGCTAGCAATGTCTGAACGCAGGAGCTTGCTGATGCAGGCTGAGATTGAAGAACTGAGAGCTTCTGTGGAACAAACTGAGAGGAGCCGGAAAATCGCTGAGCAGGAGCTGACAGATGCCAGTGAACGAGTGGGACTCCTGCATGCCCAGGTTAGCAACGCCAGTATACAAGCGTAGCTTTGTCACAAAAACACACAGTTCAATTCAATTCAATTCAAGTTTATTTATATAGCACTTTTTACGATATGAATCGTTGCAAAGCAGCTTTACAGGAAATTAAGTTTCTACAATATGTTTATATATTGTAGAAATTTATTATATATAATTTAGGGCAAAATTTGGTAATTCTGTATGTTGTCTGAGGGTTGGCATCCTCTGACGTCCTCTGAGAGGGTTGACATCATCTCTTCTCAGGTGTTTGGTCATCTCAGATCATTTAAGGGTTGGATCCAGCCTGAAGCTTGTAAAATTCCTAGAAACAGAGAAACAAGGCTTTTATAAAGTATCATCTACCTCCACTTTTTCAGAACACTAGCCTTCTGTACACCAAGAAAAAGCTTGAAGCTGATATTTCCCAGCTCCAGAGTGAAGTGGAGGAATCTGCTCAGGAGTCAAGGAATGCAGAGGAAAGGGCTAAGAAAGCAATAACTGATGTAAGCAGATGACTACTTATTCTAACTGATTTGAAATTTGATGAAGAGGTGCTCTTTGTTTTCAACTACTAATGTTCTGCCACAGAATCAAACACTGCTTTATGTAAAGCATTTCCCATTCTCAAATATGATAAAGCTTGGTTTGTAGGTCTGTTGGGTCAACACAACCAAACTGCTCCAGAAGTATGTTTCAATCAGGCCAAGTCCACCATGGTCTTGGACCAGTTGTTTTGTACAGATCCAAGCATATTGTGTTCATATATGTCTAAACAAACTAAACCAAGCAAGAAAATGCACAGGGTTCCAACACAAAGGCTCCAAAAGAGCCAGGTGTAAAAATTGCATTGACTATTTCTGTTCTTATTTCCCTCGAAGGCTGCAATGATGTCAGAAGAGCTCAAGAAAGAGCAGGACACCAATGCACACCTGGAGCGAATGAGAAAGAGCCTGGAGGCCACAATCAAAGACCTGCAGAATCGTTTGGATGAAGCAGAAAACTTAGCCCTGAAGGGTGGGAAGAAACAACTCCAGAAACTGGAATCCAGGGTTTGTAGGGATCTGGTCAAACTAGCACATGGATCATATTAATGTTTTCTGTACTATACTGTTACCTGTTGTTCAGGTCCGCGAACTGGAGAATGAGCTGGATGCTGAACAAAAGCGTGGAGCTGATGCTATCAAAGGCACTCGTAAATATGAAAGAAAAATGAAGGAGCTTACCTACCAGGTATGCACTAGACATCTGAACTGCTGGTTGTCCAGTAGATAAATAAGTGACAATATTGTTTTTATATGTAGTCTGAGGAGGACAAGAAGACAGTTAACAGACTTCAGGATCTGGTAAACAAACTTCAGATAAAAGTCAAGGCTTACAAGAGACAAGCAGAGGCGGCTGTAAGTCACAATACATCCATCTGACTTTATAAATGCTCAACTCTGCAAATTCAGTGAGTAGTTGCATGTAGTATGTGCTTTAATAGGAGGAACAAGCCAATGTTCATCTAGGGAGGTGGAGAAAGGCCCAGCATGAGCTTGAACAGGCCGAGGAGAGAGCAGACATGGCTGAATCTCAGGTCAACAAGATGAGAGCAAGGAACCGGGATCTGGGAGCAAAGGTCAGTGTTTGGATCTCTTGAGCTTTTTGGTGAGCCAGTTGCTTTTCATAATATGCACTGCAGAGTAGGATGGAAAATTGTGGGAGATTAAGAAGATTAAAATATTTTTCCTCTTTGTTAACAGGGGCAAGAAAACCGAATGGAGTAAAGAATTCATATTCCATGTGTCTTCACTTAAAAGTAGTAATGAAAGCAGCATGTCTGGAACAGTTCTAGTTCAATAGTGACAATTGTTCTTAATATATTCATTAGGCTAATCTATTTAATGCTAATATTGCTGGAGGTGAAAACAGAAACAATTTGACATGTCATGTGACTACTGATATAAACATCCATTTATCTCAAACACACACACACTGACTGAAGGACTGAATAAAAATTGGAATTGAACTGCTTATTCAATTAATGCACTGCAAATCACAGTCAGGTAATTGGAATTTAACCAATCTGAAATGTTTGTAGTATAGATCTTCTGACTATTTAAGTGTAAGATACCATTATGTTTATTCCTAAATTATCAATCATATTCATAAAGGTGAGTTGTTTGAAAATGGAGCAATGTTGACTCATTACTTCATTCACAGTGCTTTGTGGGAGTGGGCATTCACTGCTGAGTTCTTTTGGCACTTTTCCTGTTTCCATGGGAACAGCAACCTCTCTGATTGGTGGATCTCTTGGGATTATGGGAAGTGTAGTTTAACTGCTCAGTTTTCTTTTCAAAAGCACACTTATTGTGTGTGTAACTTGCTAAGCAAATGCAATGATCAATCATCTCTACAGAGGGAATAAATGGGGTTTTACTCCCAGTTTGCTCTTGGACAGCATTGCTAATAAATTCTAAAAATAAATAGTATCTACTAGATTTAGTTCAACTTTATTCAACTTGTTCGAATATAAAAATAACAAAATAAATAAATATCTAATGCTTTTGCCCAAGCATTTCACCCCACTTTAATTATTTTATATTTTACAATTATTTTATATTTTAAGCTGAAACACCGGTCTCTGGAAAACTGTTTGCATGATATTTATCTAAGAATTAACTTTTGGTTATAATTTGATCAATTTGACTATGTAAAATGCATTGCATATTTACATACATCATGACTTTATTATAAAAGCAACTAAGTTTCTTGCCCTTCGTGATGCCTGTGCAGTGGACGCTTGTGCTTTTTTTTTAATAATTCAATGAATAAATAAAAGGAGCAGTCAGTTTTTTTTCCAATGAAATTAAGATCCACATTTAAAGTGTTTTAATGGTTACTTTGCAGAGTGGTATCTGACATAAACAAATTTGCATTATCATTCATGAACATACTAAAAAGGTATTCTTTATTATGCAACCCAGATTTTTTGCAGTTCTAGCATATATCAAACATATTACAAAGAGGTAAAAATGCTGAGCTCAGATATTTTATACTCACATAGAGGAGAAAAATTATCTTTGTGACACACTTTGGATCTTGACCTCTATAAGGACTATGTTTGAGCCTTGGCTATATTTAACATGACATTTGATGGTTCTGCCACACATATTTTATTCAGTCTTGAAATCTAATGAGACTTTTTACCAAACAAAGCAACAACAACAAAATTTTTATGTCATATACATTTATGTCAGCTGCTGATGTGTTTCTTAAAGACCATCTCTCTTTGGGATACCTTAGAAATATTCTGACCAGATAAAAGGTCATTATTACTGTATATTAGTTAAATAATTATACAACTGTGTTAGTTTGATTAACTCTTTTAGACCATACCAAAAATGTAAGAAAAATACTGCACATAAAAACCTCATTGAAAGACACTGAGAGCTGACATATACCTTTATATATATCCCAAATGTTGCCTTTATGTATATCCCAACTTGTATGAAGTGTGATCTATATCAATAAAGTGAGGCAATTTGTCTGCAGCTTTTTTCCTGTTAATCTTGTTTGATAGAAATTTGAATTTAAGATGTCATATGGGTTAGATAAGGTGACACATAGCCTACTTATGTTCTTGTCTGCATGACATGAGAACAGCACATTTATAGACTCCTGCTTCTCAGAATAGACACCAACTTGTTCTGGTTTTCTTATAAATCAAGAATAATGAATTATTCATAATATTTTGCAGAAGGGGAAGAAGATATCAGGTATATCAGAGGGTAAAGAGAGAAGCAGGGTCTAGATAGTCTTACAGAGAGTTTTCACAGCATAAAGTCTGAACCGCATTGCATCTTTTTCTGGTAAAGAAACAACCTCAGACAGGAAGGGGCCATCTGATAGGTAAACATAAGATGTAGAAATCCAGGATGACACAATAATTGACCAATTACTGTAGAAGTTAGAAGAAAAAATAAACTTTGTGGTTATGAATTCCAGTTGTCCAAAATTAATAATGACCATACATTTAACATTGAACAAAAAAGCAAAATATACTGTTCTTTTCAAAGTTGGCTAAAACGAAATGTCTTTCAAAAATTCATACCACAAACATTCAGATACATGTAGAACAGCACAGATGGTCTGTTAGCAGTCTGTGGGGTGTCGCATGAGGCTGAAACTTGGGACGGATAAGTTTGGAAACTTCAAATTTCTTGAATCTTTTTCTACTAGCTGAGCAACTTTAGTCAGCAGAAACAGAGGCACATATTAGTTCATGTGTTTGAAATGCAATATATCACACCCAGAAGCCATTAAATATTCTAGAGCTTCATAATGCATCACTCATATTAATAATCAAGATTGCATCTAGCCAGAGAACATGGTGAATTACACCCACGTGGAAATGACTGGCTTGTTTTCATTGTGCGAGTGGAATACTCATTAGAGTACAGCACAGCCAGCAGTTTCCAGCTCCACAACACGCTCACTTAAAGGCTTGTTGCTTTTCTCCAGATAATATGCAAATGCTGAATAGAAGCTATCTGTGTTAAGAAAAAGATCAAATGAATTAAATGTTGATTTTAAAATGTGAAATAACTGCATTTGTATTATCACCTTCATTCATGAATCCTGTCAACTTGTAGATGCTGATTGCGTATTTTTTTCTTGATAAATGTATGAGTAAATAAATGCATAAAATATTTGTAAATAAGAAATACATACATGCATGAGATTATTTGCATTACAATGCTAGTTCATTCTGCTCAAATTTTTGATTTTGTCAATATTTTATCTGAAGAACGATAAACATGCATATAGCAATAAAAGCCAAAATATTAAAAATCAGGGATGTACAGTATATTTACTGAGTATCCCACAATTTTGTATGAGGGGTTGACGTTTCACATGAGATTTGGAGCCAAATTAGAGGGGTTTTTGGAAAGCTGATAGCATCACTATTTTATTTTCACACAGAGATTGGTAGGTCTATTAGTAAAATATGTTAACTTTAGCTATCTTTTTTCATTGTATTCCAACAGTTACAGTTCAAAATGTCAAAAATAACTTCTTTTTGCCTGTAACTCAAGAAGCATTTAATATATCTTAATATCCTTTTAGATTCTGGTTCTTAACAAACTTTCCTTTTGCATTCTTTATTTTTAAAGGCCTTCAGCAGTTCAGTTGCAGAGATATGGAGATCATAGTGTGACTCCATGAATAAATTGGTAATTCATTCACATTTTCATTGGTCAAAAACCAAATGTGGGTCACTTTGTATACAGCTCGTACTTTTTTTTATCTTTAAAGATGAATATTTAAAAAACAATTGTTGTTAAAACTATAAATTTATCTCTTTTTTTCTGTCGGCTCAGGTGCATAGAACACACCTGTCATAAGTGCCATAATTTTTTTTTTTCTAAAGTTGTCATGTCTGTAACTAAAAGTATTCAAGATACACTAACTTCCTTCTAGGTTCTCATTCTTAATAATCTTTTTTTCTTTCTTTTGGATTCTTTATTTTTTAAGGCCCTATGTAGAGACATAGGGATTTTAAAACAGCTCCATGTTAATGGACATTGATTTATTTTTATTAGTAATACTAATTATTATTATTATTATTAAGATCATTGTTGAGTAGACAAATTAAAAAAATATATGTATCTTGATCTTTTTTAAGACATCTTGAAATTTATTTGAGGCTCCCTGAATAAGGACCACTGCCTTAGTAGATTTATTAAAATCCCGATTGAACAAATTATGTAACATGTACTGAACAATAGTAACCAATCAGCTTTTCACTGACTCACTTGACACACACAATTGCAGCAAATTACCCAACTGCTGTAGGCTGCCCACACAAAGGGCTTTAAACGGATGACTGACAGAGGATTGTTTTGATGTGTCTTCTCAGGACCCCCTTTTTGACACAGCTGTTTTACCCTCGCTGCGCTGAAATGAAGCCCACAAGTAGACGGCAGTGCTTGAGACCGGCTTTCCGGCATCATTGTCTTATCATGTCTAATTTAGTCACCCGGCTTTAATTAGTGGTGCAGCTGTTCTCACCTTTAATTATGATTGTGTTAATTAAAACTGTGGCCACGTTTTCTTCAGAGTACAATGTCACAGTAAGGTGATTTTGCAGCAGGGGCCGCTTTGACTAAGCTTGGAGAGGGAAAAACGATACAGGAAGGCTTTTGTTTCAGGCTAATTAATCGCTTGACTTCTCATGACAGGCGTGTAAGCCTCAGACTTGCCGCAACCATTTGTCAGTGCCAAGATTTACAGGATTTTGATGCATCCACAGGAACACATTCAATATATTGTGACTGACCGAGAAGCTTACTGTTGCCATATGAAGAACCAAACACAAAATATATATAAACAAATCAGTGAATGCACATTTTGGACACATACATTAAAAAAAGGACATGGAAAATAAAATTCAAATATGTTTAACCATAGTGTTCACTACAGTCGACAGAATATGACATTTTAACCATTGAGGTGTTACATTCAAACCACCACAGACTGTCTGTGACCTTTAGGCTACACATAATTCTGTATCACTTTCTCTTTAAATGTTATAAGGTACACCAAATTCCAATATTTACTTTTGGACAACATTAATTTTTTTTCCCCGCTCCTCAACTGATGAAATCATGCGTTCCTCACTAGAGGGCGCAACTTACAGACCAATTAAAAATAAATAAATAAATGAATGCATTACTTAACGTAGTAAATGTAGCTTATTTTTGCATGCTTTTATCACTGATAAAGTCATTTACGTTTCAATTCTGGAGCAAACATGCTAAATAAATCATTATTTATGTATAATTATTTGTTTACTTCCGCTTTGTAGGCCCTGACAGTAACATTAAGTCCAGTCAGGTTTGTTTGTAACAGAGATTGAAGCGTTGAGAATAATGACACGAATTTGTCAAGATTCCTGTCATTCCTTCAGCTTCACTGACCCACCAGGGCAAATGAGCACTTGAGAAGACACACCTGACTTACTATATGTACTTACTGTAGATGTCTGTATACGTTCAGACTTCATCATCATGAGGATGAAGAACTCCTGCAGCTGCTGCTGGACGGAGTCCGGTGGGAAAATGCTTGAGATGGGATGACAGGATGCTGATAATGTTCAGGTTTTGAAGGTTAATAATTCATACCTTATGAATAACATTCAGAAGTGAATGATCTCAGGTCCAGCTCCCTGAAAAGTCATTCTAATGTCAGTTAGTCAGAAATCATCTCTTTTACATAAACATAATGTTTCAAAGGACCTCTAGATTTTTAAAGCGTTCTTCACACTAAGAGTAAACGTTATTTTAAGAGCAGTTTACTAAAAGGCTCTTAGTGGAACCAAAAGAGGTTCTTCTGTAGCTTCACTTACGAAACCCCCCATATACAGGAACCATATGGGAATATTATGGGAACGTGCAGTGTTTGCTAGGGTTTACAAAATGCATAGTATTTTCACGAATATTACATGCATATTTTTCTGGAGTTATCTACTGTATGCCTGATTTTTTTTGTCTTGAATCAAACTGCTTTCTTTCTGCCTTGTAGTTTGATATTGTCTTGAATGTGAAACATTGAAATGATAAAAAAAAATGTCTTTTGTAACATACAAAAATATATAAAGCATTGTATTGACAAGCATTAAAAATCATTTTAAATGCAGCTACTGTACAGTATGTTGTAGTTCTTTATTATTTTACATTTTGTATTCTCAAATCAGTGTCAGTTAACACCAGGCTTCTGTATAGTACCTATACCACATAGGGCCTACTTGTGTTAAATGAACTCTTTGATCACTGTGCTTTTTTGTCACCTCATAAACTGCATGTATCTGCACATCTGCTGCATGAACCCTAGAGAGTGTTGTATTATAAGGGCCCTGCGGTAATTCTGTGTGGCTGATCGGTACCATGTCTGTACAGTGTTTGTTGACACTTCTCTTAGTCTTTAATGATGTAGTTTACAGTGCACAGTGCCCCCACAGTCAGTGGGCGTTTTCTGCCCACAGATAGGTTTGTATCACTAAAGAGGAGTTTCTGACGTGTCATGCACCAAAGATTCTTGCAGCTATCCATTCAGACCAGGAATTAATATGAATGCGTTTCTGTTTGTTTGTTTGTGAACACACCAAGGGTCAAGGTTTGGCTTGGTCGTATGGGCCAGTGAGGAGGCCCTGCTGGTCAATGTCGTAACTACACCATCTGGCATCAAAATACATCTTTCTCTACTGATGCCAATTCAGTTCAATTGGTTTCTTCCAGAAAGTAATGATAGGCTTTGCACTGAAATAATGTAGGCAAAAGAAAGTGAGCTTGCAGAGGCAGATTTAATTGGTGTGTATATATATATAACTCTAATTAATTAAAAAAAATTGTATATATACTATATGTATACACACACACATACACATGGGCTCATCAGAAACTACAATTAAATATTTAAACCGAAAATATTAACAGATTAGAAATCAGAATACGAATAAATACTATAATAATATATTAATATATTAATAATATATATTTTTTTATTTTTGTGTTTTTGTTACCATTTTTTTTTTACTTTCACTTTTTCACTTTTTGCATTTACAAGACAGTGTATTAATAACGCACTTCCATATGTGGGTAAAAATAGATTTTTACATTTTCCATCTGATGTATGTAATTATATAGGCATACTGTCATTTAACAGATGTGGTTTCTACTAAACCTATCACAGAAACAGCCTGCCTGGAGCAACCTGAGATCACACACACACACTTGCTACCTAAATAAGCATGTACCATAGACTTCTTCCACTGTTATGTAAAGCTAATTATACTTAACTATAAACCCAAATCATAATCCTACCCCAAAAAAGAAAATATTTATTTTCTGCATTAATCATTTTTCTAAACTTGATTCTCTCTGGATGTCCTCAGAGGGAGGTTTGATCATCATGGTCTTTAACGTTTATATTCATTGACAAATCAAGTATTTATAGAGAAAGCAAAGAACATAGTCATTCTGATTCACATTTGCATGAGGACGGAAAACCTCTAGATTTAAGAATATTAGAATGACTAACTTGTAAGTATGACTTGCTCTTCAATTGCACAGCATATTCGTTTTAAATTAGTTGTTTGGCCTTCGCCTACAAGTTATTTCAGGAAGGAACCATGAGAAAGTTCTGTTTAGTGGTCTGTGGTCACCCAATTACAAAGATAGTTGTCGAATTTATTTCCTCTAGACTTCTGTTACATCCAAAGAAGTGTCAGATTTCCTGCCAGCGAGTGGACTTGAGTTTGTGCAGGAAAACTTTCCGTCAAATTGCCCCATTTAGGCTGCAGTCTCAAGACAGCATTCTGTCTTCTGTCTTCCTCCCTTCCTTCCCTTTCAGCGATCCGTCTTGTCAGACGCAAGAACAGTAGAGCACTTCTAGCTCTGTTTGAGAGTGTCATTAAAGCAGGAAGTGAGGGACCGCATGGGCAACAAGCACTGCACACAAGGGTCAATTTGATTTAGTAGAAAAGGAGAGTTTGACAGTACAAAACAGGCCTTGTTGCTTAAGAGAGTGCCATCGGTCCATCCACACAGTGTCAGACATTGTGCTGCTGCTCAGCCCTCAGAGAACAGCCAGATTACGGCACTAGACTCTCTTAAGTCTCTTACAGCTGGAACTCCCAAACAAAGGCTTTTAGAAATCAATCCAACCCGAAAACCAGAGCAAGGCATTTTTCATCTGACCCTTTTTTGGGGGGGGATATGTGAGAAAAGATGAGCTAAGTGACATGCTAGTTCATTCTTTCCGTGTCTTTGGTGCTGACCCTGCGATATGGGTCATTTGATGGATGAAGGAGTGAGAAGTTACATGTGTGAGACGTTTGGCTGCCTCTTCTGAGTCACTTGGACTGATCTTAGATGCGCGCAGGACTACATATTCTTAGTTAAGTGGATATTTTTTCATATCTCTGGGAAAGGCTTGATTGGAGTAGTATGGTAAGAGCTTTTTGCTGTTTGATTAGACAGTAGCATGTTACCTAAATGAACACTCTGGATTAAGCTCAATCATTTGGAATTTGACACATAATTTTGATTACAGCAAAAGCAATGGATGTAAGCAGGAATGCAACACCTTTAAGTTGTATTTTATCTGGAATATTAGGTATTTAAATATATAGTGTCCTTTTCTATTGATCATGATGTACAGTTGAAGTAAAGTATGTCAGATTGCAGTGCTTCATCCTTCATGATGTCATTCTCACCCAACCTACAAGATAGCAGTTTAATTCTTCAAATTATCATTTTTTTAAACCATGTTTTCACCTTTACCTTTGCTTATATTTTTCCTAACGTGAGCTAGGTGTTAAAACAGCACAAACAGAGAGTGGAAGTAAATGTGAACTCTCTTTGTGTCTGCCCCTAGGTCTGTGTCCATCTATTTCCATCATTTCTGCATGTTCTTTAATTAAGTGCTGTCAAAACACAGAATAATCGTTTCAAATTTCAGATCTGGCCATTGCATCTCTGAGAGTGTTTGTATTCTCAAGCCCCTGCTGTCGACCTTGTCTCTTGTCTCTTTAAATCCCCCTATTTTCTCGAAGGAGAACAGAAAAGCCCACATGTCAGATGAAGTCTGGTTTGTTTATAGTCGTGTTCATTAGCTTTCTCTACTAGTAGGACTCTTCAGATGTTAGGATTTGGGCCAAGGCAAATTCCCTCGTACATTTGTGAGAAGGTTCTGTAAGATGTCCCTAATGAATACAGCTCAGCTTATGAATGAAGTTAATCTTTTTTAAAAATTGGTTTCGTTTAAATGCCATTGACTCCAGCTCTACTATTAGTATCCATAGAAACCAGTTGGTCAATTGAGGTCACATATCAGTGGCAACATCATCTCATGACTTCTGCTATAATAATGTGCTTGGCTTAGTGCCTGTCGATCACTGGAAACCACAGCATTGTTGAATCTAAATATAGGATGGGGATATAAATTGCACTATTTGTTCAACTTTATAATCACTATACACACCCATTCAAAACAAATTTTTCTGCCAATTTTGTTAAATTGCTCTGGTTTTTCATTTTGGGAAAAAGCTGAATCTTTTTTTTTGCACACATATAATGTGTCTTTGTGATCATCAAAAAAGCTTTTTTTTTATATATATATATATATATATATATATATATATATATAGTTTTATTCTGTTGACACAAATGCGTATAAATGTCAGATACTATAAAAGGGTGTGTGTATAAATATATATATATATATATATATATAATATACACACAAATGTAATTCATATTAAAAACTTAATTAATCTTAATATAGCCGTAATCTAAAATTAAAGTGGCATAAAAATGACGCTGAACTGGAATATAAATAAATCTGCAAAATAAATCTAAATTATTAAACAATACTAATTCATTCATATTAATTTGTTATAGTATTAATAACCAGTGTGGTCATTTACTGTTAAAATACTCCATAATTTTTGGTCATGCAGCTAAAAGTAATACATCTTTCGATTCTGTAAAGACATTCTGATTTAGAACCTGAATGCACTATGGCTGGGAAAATAAATTGATGCATCGTGAATTGAGAAATGATTCAGCCTCGTTTAAAAAATTTTCAGAATGCATCACGATTCTTTCTTGAGTCGATCCTGAGCTTGGTTTTAATCAGCAGATGGCACTGCATGCTTTAATAACAGCCATACTGTGCTTGTTTACAAATCCTTACATGGGCTTGAACCTAAAATAATCATTCATAAATTTTGAAAAGGTTGAAGCGAATTATAAGAGTGTTCACAGTGGGATGCATTTATTTGCGTGCACTCACAATACCGTGCTTTTGTAAAATAATGAAAACAAGAGTGCTTTCTGACACTTCAGTCTCTGTGAACTTGTGCGTAAAACTCAATGTATATCTTTACCTTACACACACAAATAATATATCTATAGTGAGTGAAATGTGTACTTTCAAATAAACCAACTCAAATGATCAGTGTTGCAAACTTCATCTCTTAAATCAAAAACAATGAAAGTTTATCAATGAGTTATTATGTTAATGCAGCCTCCTTTTTGTATTTTTCCCTGACACATTCATAATCATTACTTCTGCCCGTGTGCTGTAGCAAGCTTTAGCATGTGCTTGAAGGCTTATTAGGCTATGTACGCAATTAAAGACTCATTATAATGATTTAAATGGTTTATTAATAAACGTGTGATTAGTCGACTAGTAGGGTATATTAGTCATATAAAATTTTAGGTGTCAATATAGCTTCATTTGTATGATTGGTCATTAAAACTGCACAAATCATCACCTTAAACAACCAGGCCATTCAATTGCAAGGTTTAAGAAAGAACAAGGGCTAATTTCCTCATATGGCATCCTTAAATCACTGTTAAGAATCATCTAGTGGCCAGTTAAAAGCATTTTAGTCGCTTTTGCTGATGGTTGCTTTCTGGGTTTGACTAAAATGACTGCTTGTAATTCATCTTAACTGGTGACAGAATGGCACAGAATAAACGCTGCCTCGTGGAGAGAAACCTCCACTTTCCATGTTTCCTTTAGCAGATAGAGTATGAGGCAGATAAATGGAGGGACTGATAGGTAGAGAGGTTCAGACAGAGAGAAAAATGAAGGGTGCATGGAGTGGGTGTGGAATCTCTTTTATGTTTTGCATCAAAAGAGAGTCCACAGTGATCCTCAATGACTACTGCTTTAAAATGCATGATCGCCTGTGCTATTCGGTATTCGCTATTCTTTTTGCCTTTTTCTTTCATGAGCCAGTGTTCTGCTCTGTGCTGAAAGATGGCCAGTGGATTCATTACAGCCCCAGCAATCTCTAGCCACTGCTGTTTTATCATTACACACATTACTATGAATTTTCTCAGGACACAACATGAAAGCAGATTCTAGCAATTGTTTCAGTTGCAAACAGTAAAAACACACTTTGACAAATTTCATTTTTAAAATCACAGTTTAATTTCTGTGCTACGAATGAAATTGCAATTTTTTTTCACATGTTTCCTGAACACTGTTTATCCATTGTTAGGTCAAACAGCTTCAGCTTTAACAGTGCTACAAGATGAATACTTTGTTCAGTTTCATATAGTCGTACTTTTCAACTAAAACCATATTGGACCCTATTTTAATGATCTGAGCACATGGTCTAATGCGCACGGCACAGGTGCACTAAGGGTGTTTCTGAATCCACTATTGCTAGTATAACGACTGGAAAAAATATGGGGTTTTATATTTATGTAGCCTACACAATAATATTATTTTACACTGTATTCCTTTAATTTGTAATATTCAGCATGTTTGTGTGCTGCTGTGCATCCCTGTGTGTAATAATGAATAGTGATTTCCCATTGTGGACTCACCCAGAGGCACATTTTCTACTAACACACTCTTTAAATAACAAAAATACATATATATATATATATGTATTGAGCCATTGACTTTAGAGTTTAGACCAGGTTTGAGCTGGTCTATGGCGCAGTCTATTTTCAGTTCTCAAAAATAGCAACATGCCAACAATGCTCCTGAACAAACCTCTTCTTTTTATACCAGCACGCCAGTGGGTGCACAAATGAGCGCAAATGCATGTTGAGAGATGATAGACAAGATGTTACAGATTAATAATTTAACGAAAACCTAATTTTGACCAAAAAAATTACATTTAACCTATTTTTTTTATTTCTTGAAAACATCCCAACACGACATCCAATGTGTTTTCCCAGATAATATCACACATATATATATATATATATATATATATATATATAGTACCTGTTTAAAGTTTTAGATATTTGGAAATATTACATTTTTTTAAATAATAGTTTGTAATAAAATCTTTTTTTGCTGACCAAGGCTGCTTTTATATGCATTTATGTAGATTTATTTGATCAAAAGTTAAGTAAAACAGTAGTATTGCAAAATAACATTACAATTTAAAATAGCTGTTTTCTATTTGAATATATTTTAGCATCATTAATCCAGTCTTCAGTTTCACACAGTGCTTCAGTAAACATTATGATATGCTGATTGATTGAATATATAACTGTTTATAACTTGATTGCCTGAAAAGTATGTATGTATTTTTGATGCTTGTTTCTGTAGCAGCAGCCAGTTGTCTCCTGCAGTATGCCAGCAGAGGAAATAGAGAGTGTGTCTCTTCCTGTGGGTTGGAAAAGCTACAGATCACCTGAGGGACGGAAATACTATGTTAACACAAGCACTAAAGGTATTACTGATGTGTGTATGTCAGCTGTTTTGACTGTCTGGAGCAGTATGTTTATGCAAAGCCTTTTCTTGTCTCTTCTTGGAATAGGCTGTCTGTGTCTCTTATATTGAAAATAAATATATGTGGTTGTAGAAACAATTCTTACTCAAAAAATTGCTAGTAAATATCACAATAACCATAAATAACAAATTAAACACTGAAGTAGTTATGTTCTTGCAAAACATGCTTTTTAAAAAAAAATAAGCGACAAAGAGAACGCTGGGTGTTTTCTAATAGAGTGTACAAATTATGTGTCAAGAAAGAGGTGTTTATTTTTTTATTTTATTTTACATTTTATGCCTTGGATCATTGTTTTTTGGACTGTCTTTGAGAATGAAGCAAGCATATTGCTTGCAAAAAATACCACCTATAAGTATTATTTTTCTATTTGTGTGCTGCCCATTTTTAAAAATATGAGCACATTGTACTGGTTTAAGGTACTTTAAAATATACTGTTTTAAACAACATGGTATTATCATGAAACATGGTAATTCTGTAATATTGCTGTATTAATATCTCAATTTTAATAAAGAATAGCATCTCTGACCAATGTGCACGTGATGTGAATGCTCATATACATAAAAGCAAAAAAGCTCCAAGCTAATTTAGTTGCCCTTTCCAAATTTATCTTATTTTAAAGTCTTTCCACCGCTGCTGTGGTATCAGTCTTATATGCCACAGTGATTCATTCATAGCCCGAGGCTCATTTTTGCATGTGTACGTTGCCTGATAAAAATGCGAAACGTTGATAAGGTATCTCGGTATGCTGTTGTGTAATCATAGAACCCAGTTCTTCCTCATTCGGCGCCACAGGCTGGAAAACTTCATTAGCATTCTCCATCATCTTTATAGCCTATTCATCTGGAGAGGGGCAAATCAGGCTGATCTGGATTAATCTGATAGTCTTATGTCCTTTCTCACATATTCGCACACTGTTTTCTTCTTTCTCTTTTCTGACAAACCCCAGCTCGCTGCCTGGGATGCATAAAGCTGTAACGACCTCTTGTTTTCCACTGAAGCATAATAGAAGTGAGTTTTGAATTCGTGATGGTTTAGTCGTGCTAACTATCATCAATTTTGAAGTACAGATTCCAAAGAATATTTCGTATAATGCAGGATAAAGACCAGTATGAACTACTGCCTGTTCAGGCGATGACTGAATACTTGCTGCAAACAGTATTGTCACCGTAACTGTGTAGGTACAAACATATCCAGCTGAACCTTGACCTCTTGGTGCGACTAGCCCTTTAGTTGGGTTTTGATATCCTGATGTTATTTCTGCTCTCCAAGTAAATGGATGTAACAAAGGTTAAATCTTACTTTAAAACAGCCATGCTGTTCAGTGGCCTTTTGTAAACATGTGCCGTGGGTTTTTGTTCATTCTGAGCTGGCACCCCACATGATTCTCCAACAGTCTGGCACTAAACTATGACTGCCCTGTAAACACTGGCAGAACTGTCCAGAGGCGATCTGTACAGTGTACAGCGCTGCCGTTCTTGCACTGTAAACAAAAAATACAGTCTAGTGAGGGCTGCAGCACTAATTTTGGTACGATTTGGTATCAAAAACCTTTTTCAGAACTGGAAGTGGCTACCACAAATCAACAAAATATTTTGAACAAAGGTAGCATGCCTTTAAAGTCAGAGACTGAAATAGTAACATTACCATGAACTGCATTGACCCAATGATAGCCAAACTGACTAACATGAAAAGTAACTGTGATTCATACATAGAATAAACACTAACTCAAGTCAAATATACCAAATAAATTTGGTAAATACTATAATGACATGAAAATACTACACGATTTAATCAGTTTCTTTTCCCCTTTAGAAATGTTCATGTGTTTTTATTCTGTTATCCTGATTATGCATATATTAAATGTCTATGTTTAGGAGTTAGCTTCATGACCCTGTCAGAGCGGACCCAGTTTTAAATGTTGACATTTTGACTGAATGCATGGAATGAAGGATGCTGTTTTGCAAGAGTTAGCATAAAAAAATCCATCTTGACTCACAGTCAAAAATATGGTAACAATCTTCAGCCATGGCTGTGAAAAAGAAAAATTGCTTTTGCAACGTTATTTGCTAACTGACCCCTACTTGGGCCGACTGTTGCATGTGGATTGCGAGGAATAATCATTTGTTATGATTGAAGAACAGCTCTAGTATTATGTTTTTTTTTTATGTCATGAAAAAACATAATACAGATAAGCAATATATGTGTGCTTTCCCAACACTAATGTAGTATACGTAAGCAAACAAAGCTAGTAATCTAACCAGTGAGGCATCATATATAATAGCATAACAATGCCTGTGTTTGTTTTAGAGACGACGTGGGAACGGCCAAGCACATCCACCATCAGCCCAAAAGCTTCTGGGTTTCACCAACACTCAGGTAATATTTTCACTAGGGCTTGAAAAAATATTGATTTTCCCATCTCAAGCCAATTCAATAGCGCTTTTTACATTATAGTACATAAATCTGATGTCATCATTTGTCTACTCCAATCGTAACTGAATCACAATGTTTGGTTACCATTACTCATCTAGACTGGATTTTTTTGTAGTGCTGCATTTAGTTGCAGCATACTATTGGAAAACAGTTAAAGCAAGTGTTATTTAAACACAGATCCAGCTGTTCGCAGCTACACACAGAGGTTTGGGCAGTTTTTACAGTTTTAACTATTTACATCTTATATTCAAGAATTATGGGGTAATTTAAATTTTTGAGAACATGGTGGGCAGAGGTTAAAAAGGGACATGGTCAACAGAGATGTGTCGTCAGTGTGGACAGAGAGACAAAGGAAGAAGACATGGTGGACAGACACATAGGGAGAGGACATTGGACACAGGTGAAAGAAGAGGACATGAAGGGAGCCAAAATGAAAGCCAAATGTATAGGAAGAAAGATAGTGGACAGTGATGTGGATGGAGGATGAAAAAAAGAACAGTGTGGAGAAGGAGACAAGACATGTTACAGAGGACAGCAGAGTGGACAGATGTGTTGGAAGAGGACATGTGGTAACATGCGCAGAGTAAGAATATGTGGACACAGATGAAGAAATAGGACATCATGGACTAAGATGCAGAAAGAGTAGAATGTGGACAAAGCACAAAGACATTTGGACAGGAATGGTGGAAGGGGACAAGCTAAGCGATGACAACATTATGGACAAATGTACAGAAAGAGAGAAGATGTGGACAATGATCTAGAAGGAGTATGTGATAGAGATGTAAAGAGAGTATGTGGACAGAGTTGGAAAATGTAGGAAGTATGTTGGAAGAGAACAGACATATAAGAAGAGGACATGTGGACACATGAAAAGAGAGAACATTATAGAAAAAGAGAATGCATGTTGGACAGAAGCACAAGACATAGTAGTTTAAATATGAGACATGTTGCAAGATAATAGGCTAAGAACCAGAGGTGTGAGAGCTAAAGCAGGAAAAAGAATGTCCCGGTGTTTCAGGAGACTGTAGTCTGTGAATCATAGGCTGGATGTCAGGGAAGAACGGCTCATTAATGCTCAGACTGTGTGTGTTTCTTCAGACCTGAAGCAAGGAGAGGGACAGTTCAAAG
>JAUMHE010000044.1:17630628-17641518 GCA_032359235.1 Enteromius mattozi | reverse complement strand
TATACATGTTTGTATTTATATATATATATACATAATAAATATGCACAGTTTAAACACACATTATGTAAACAAAATTTGCTTGCAATTAATATACTATATATAAAATAAAAAGTATTTACATACACATGCACGTCGTCAGCAAATCAGTAAGATTTTTAATCTTACACTTTTTAGTCTCTGCATTTATTTGATCAGAATTATTATAATGCATTTTCTATTTTAATATTTTAAAATATAATCCATTCCTGTGATGCAAAGCTGAATTTTCAGCATCATTACTCCTGTCTTCAGTGTCACATGATCCTTTAGAAATTTTTCTATGCTGATTTGTGGCTGAATAAATGTTTTTTAGTATTAAAAATATTTCAAATGCTTCTGCTGCTTAATATTTCTGTGGAAACTGTGACATTTTTCCAGGAATCTCTGATGCATAGAAAGTTAAAAGAACAGTATTTATTTGAAATAGAAATCTTTTTACATTATAAATGTCTTTACTGTCACTTCGGATCCAGTTAAAGCATCCTCACTAAATAAAATATACATTTCTTAAAAAAGAAAAAAAAAAAATCAAAGTGACCTCAAACAGTATTCTATTTCACTCAATCACAGCTGCTCATTTATATTTAAGGCATTTTAAATACACATTGACTCCACTAACAAATTTATGAACTCTTTCTTCAAATGTAAAAGCATCTCAGACTTGCCGTCTCTTTTCAGAGCTCGTCCTGAAGGTGCGCATCCAGAACTCCAACGTCAGAGAGAATGACTTCATCGAGGTGGAGCTGGACCGGCAGGAGCTGACGTACCGCGCTCTCCTCCGCGTCTGCTGCCGCGAACTGGACATCAGCGCTGAACACGTGGAGAAGATCCGCAAGCTGCCCAACACTATGCTCAGAAAGGTGAGGCCCAAGACTATTAACAGCTAGGTCAAGTCACCCAGTGAGCTGCCTCACAGCCTACAGGGACAGATGCCTTCTGAGGTAGGATCCCAACAGAGAGAGGTTTGGACATTAGCAGCACACAACCATCAGCTCCACTTACAATTCAGCATTCACCCAGTTTAGCATTAGCATGTTGATGTCAGACACTTACAAAATGGGTAAAATAGTCTGTTTTTAATTCATTTGAATTATTTCATTATTTGAATCAATTCTATTTTCATTATAATTTTGTTTTCATTGGGATTTTTTGGTATTTAAGTTGAAAGAATTACTATTGTCAGCTTTTATCATTGAGGGTAAGTAAATGATGGCAGACTTTTAAACCCTTTGGATGAGAACTATCTCAGGAATTTTTTTTAAGTAATAACATGTTTAAATATAAATTTGTGTTCCCCTAATATTTGTATTCTGTCGTATCCATCTAAAAGCAAAAAAACACTTGAAGCTGTGCTACATTTCTGAATATTATTATAGGTAAGGAATGTTGTTGGGCATGACAACAGAGCTTCCTGATTGTTTCATCCTGGTGACGGTATTGTTGTTTGATCTTGCACTTGAATGAACACAAAGACAACACTTCCTGCACAAATGCATATTTCTAGCTGCTGGTGGAGGAATGCTGATTTGGGTCTGTTCCTCATTGTTTAGTTTGGGCCTCTTAGTCATCTTGATGCTACCTAAAAGTGACATTCTGTTTGGTTGAGCAAGATCCTCTGCTGTTTCAGCATGTCTGCATCTACAGGCTAGGTTTATTGAATAGTAAATCTAAGCTTCTTAACATTGAGTAGATGCAGTTCTAGCTACAAAAGGAATGACAAACTTGATTAAAAGCTGAAATCTGATGGTGCTTTTGCTAGTTTACTATATTAAACTGCAGACTTTGTGGAGTTAACGTTTTGGTGTTTTAAACAGAAAATGATGGGTACAAAAGCCTCAGGCAAGAATTCTTCTACAGCGCACTGAGCTAAGCAGCCCTACTGCATCATGGGAATGTCTGTGCTGCCATATCTAGTAGCGTTACATCTCATTTGCAGTCTCAAAAACAACAGGGGGGTATATTAAAAAACTTCTTCCCTGCTTTATAAAGGCAGTGATTGGTGGTCAAGAGTTTGTGTGTCCATCCATCAAACTAATACTCCACATGACTCAGGGTGTTTTTAAATCAATGCATTTGTGTAACTAAAATAAACATATTTAAAACCTTATCCCCCAGTTTCACAGACAAGTCTTAAACCTAATGCCAGATGTAAAATGTAGTTCTGAGCTGTTTCAACTGAAACTTGCTCTGACTGATCTGAAAATATTTTGTCTCAAAATGCACACCAGTAATGTTTTTTTCTAAGGCATGTTTATAAAAATCACTTAAATGTCCTAATTGAACTATGGCCTAATCCTGGCTTAGTCTAAGCTCTGTCTGTGAGACCAGGCCTATAATTTATAATCTCTAGCACAAGAGAGAGCGGATGACTTGGGTGTAGCATACCTATCCCTATAACGCCAATAATTCCAAATTGTTGATGTTTACTATTAAAAACAAAGTGAATTTATTCAGCAACGATAATTGCAAGAAATATAGTTGATAGTCATGCTCTGATTTATTACACTTGAAGTTTTCTGACAGGTTTGGATACAGCAAATGGCCACACAAAGAAAAAAAACAGACTGACTGATACACACTTTCAAATATTACAATGGAGCTGGGCATAAATGTGCCCATTTAAGAGACAAGTTCTGAATGGGGGTTTTCTCGACATCTGGCAACCGCATGTTTAAGCTGGCATAATACATCCTTATTTCAGATCATTCAACATTACCTCTGTCTAAATGCGTGTGTGCTCTTTTAACAGGATAAAGACGTGGCCCGGCTACAGGATTTCCAGGAGTTGGAGGTGGTGCTGGAGAAGACCGAAAGCTTGTCTCTGTTCTCCGGGGGTCAGGGAGGTCTGACCGACAGGCCCTGCTACAACATGAAGGCCTCCAGGCTCACCTACTAGCTTCAGATTAGAGACTCAGTGCGGGTTTATCTGGGACCTGCTTCCAGAAATCCCAAACACGTTTCGGATCCCAAAATACGCTCCCGTGTTGGGTTGGTAAATGGTTCATACAAGATGTTAGCCTTATTCCTCCTCTCCTTCATTAACAGACGTATCTTTAGTGCCTCCTCCTCCGTCGTAACCATAGATAGCTTATTTTGGGTTTTCGATTTGAATATTCAAATCCATTCAGCTCACGACTGGACTTTTGCATACTGTCGGGCGGGGTTCAGATTCATCCCACGGCTTTGCCTTCATATCGGGTCACTGTGTGAGAGTAGGCATTTCATCATACATCCAACAAATGCATACTGTCCTATCACAAGAGGTCTGTCTAACATGCTGGCCAATCGGTTTGTACGCCTGCATTGATTAGAGGAAGCCAGGCTAATGTCATACCAATGCTCGTAAAGTCGTAAAATGTTTTGTTTGCCAGACAGCTCTCTGTGCACTTTACCAAAACCTTGCCATTATGAGGGAAGCATCCTTTATATTTAACCCTTGAGAATTCAATGCTGTGTTTTGAATGCTGTTCTCTCAGTCACTGTAAGCCAAATATCTCGTTCTGTAAACTAGCATGGACTGTGCGGAGTAGATCGTCCTCGTGTATGAACACAAAATGTCCTTGTTTCTCTTTAACTTAATGATGTAGCAAAAGATTTCTTGGTTTTCCCCCTTGGAGGAGCTGAATTGGAGATGAGTAATAGGATATTTAACCACTGAGAGCTTCCAGTCAGCATCATATCGACTTCCCTTGAGTGCTTAGTTCTCACATATTTGAGAAGCAGGATCTGTGTTCAAGGTATAGAGGTAGTGCCATTTTACTAAACACTTCGCTGCATTGTTATGAACATAAAAATAAAATTTCTGGTCCCAGTTTTTTGGTGGGGAATGCTTGAGGTTAGGGTTAGAAGCGGTGCATAAACACTACTTTGTTGTAAATTTAGCTTTTTGAATTGATCGAGATTGTGTTACTGTGAGAAGAATTTCTAAAGATTTGTCTTACGAATTGTTTTTAGTTTTCTCTGAGGGTTTGACTGTCTAACTAAGCATACAATGATTAAACATTTGTTAACAATATGCTACTATTGTTGAGATGTAACATTAGCCCTTTGGAAAGACATTGATAATTTATTGACATTAAGTTGGGTTTTTTTTTTTTTTGTTTGTTTTTGTTTTTTTTTAATGTGCAGTTTTTAGTATTATATAATACTAGAACCTGACAATTAAAAGAAGTATTGTACACTTCAGTCAAATCTCGATTTCTGTTCTTTCGTATGTTCTCAATTAACTAAAAGACAGCTGGGAAACCATTTACAGGATTTTCTTTGCTTTTTATTTTTGTGTGTGTTTGGTTAACATGAAGGACAGTTTACAGTTTATATATTAACATAGATTAATGTGATTTAAATAAGAATATCAAGTTTTTAAACTTATTTAAATAAACACACGTGTGTGTGTGTTCATATTTTACCAAGTGCTGGGTTGTGTGTGTGTGTGTGTGTGTGTGTGTATATATATATATATACACACACACACACAAACACCAAAATGCGTTTTTGTCAGACTTGCAACATTTGAAATTCATATATTCTCAGTACTCTTATACGTTTTCTAAAAAAACTTCTTTGCACAAACAAGGGTCAAAAGGTAAGTGGGTTCAAATGCACATGCCTTAAACATATCTTTCCTTAGGTTTAACAAAGAAAAAAATCCAGTGCAGCATGCCATTGCTAAAGTTTGCCAATAGAGGACAGGCTTCGTCTTGTAGAACTACGACCCCAGACAGCGCTAATGCTCTCTGTAGGAGGAAGGAAGTGTTTCTACTCCATAAAACTCTTCAGTAGGCTCCAGAGTTGCTGGACTCGACTACATGGAGTCATCAGCATATAGGATGCCAAATTTAGCTTTGGATCAGAGTTTGAGAGCAATATGTGTTTTCACTAGTTTGAAATTCAAGTTGAAAATTCAGAAGGAAATATCGTGCAGATGAATGGAGAATAAATAAATAAAACCGCTTGTTAGAGCTGCGTTTTAATTAAGTGTCTCATTTAAATTGCAAATATAGAATTGGCTATAGGGGTTTTGGTCATGCTCATGGAAAAGAGGGGAGAAGTTGCCAAGAGCTTTCATAAATCTTAAGATTTAATGCAGATGAAGTTCTCGTTTTGAGCAATAGATTGTGAATAATCGTTTGTGCTGAAAAAATGCTGATGTTTCTAAAAAAAATAAATAAATAAAACATTCTTCAAGATTGGTGTTGTATTATACTGAAACCCTGATGGAAGTTTTATTTGAACTTGTGAATTTGTTTAGCATCAGCCTATATGAGAAATCAGGGACTAACTCGGTTCACCAGCTGCCCTTTGACCTCTTTCGCTCAGTTGCACATTTTAAGGGAAATGCTATAGATCACACGAGCACCCAGTCCTCTCCAGGCGGGAAATTACAGAGGAAATTACACTAGAATCCTTGTATTTGTGCAGGAACTAAAAAAAATGTGTGAAGGTTCTAATGCAAACTTTCTGTTGTAACTAATATCCGAAGAAAAGCATACAAAAACTGTGGTCGTATTAAAATGTGGAAAGTTCCTGAACATACAGTGTTCTCAGCTTGGTTTTGCATCTGAACTTTAAAAAAAATGGAATTATCTTTTCATGTTTTCATACCACGTCACATATCTTGCCCCTTACGGTGAAACTAGCATGAGATCTGGCTCAGTTGTCAGTAAACACCTGACTTCTCAGTGGGTCTGTCTCAAAACCAGACATCCAGCTGCATCTGGCAACTCTGCTGATCAGGGAACAGCTGTCTCGGATTAACCTCAACTAATCACACTTATAAGACAAAGTGATGAACTGCTGAGAGAAAAAAATATATGTATGTGTGTATGTACATGTATATAAAGTGACTTGTGGCCAGGTATGGCGACCCATACTTGGAATTCGTGCTCTGCGTTTAACCCATCCAAGTGCACACACACAGCAGTGAACACACAACCGGAGCAGTGGGCAGCCAGTGCTGCAGCGCCCGGGGAGCAGTTGGGGGAACGGTGCCTTGCTCAAGGGTCTCACCTCAGTCGTGGTATTGAAGGTGGAGAGAGCGCTGGTTATTCAGTCCCAACACCTACAATCCGGACCTGGGACTCGAACCCACAACCTTTGGCTTACAAATCCAACTCCCTATCCATTAGGCCACAACTGCAGTCATGGCCAAAAATATTGGCACCCTTGGTAAATATGATCAAAGAAGGCTGTTTAAAAAAAAAAATTAATCTGCATTGCTAATCCTATTGATCTTTTATTTAAAAAAATCACAAAAAATCGAACTTTTCATTGAATAATAAGAATTTAAAATGATGGGAAATATCATTATGAAATAAATGTTTTTCTCAAATACACGTTGGCCACAATTAACAGCACGCTTATTGTCAATACTCTATTTACCAGTTTAACATCTTATAATTTTCTCCTATAATGCCTGATGAGGTTAGAGAACACCTGACAAGAGATCAGAGACCATTCCTTCATCCAGAATCACTCCAGACCCTTTAGATTCACAGCTCCATGTTTGCGATTCTCTTCAGTTCACCTCACTCATTTTCTACAGGGTTCAGGTCAGAGGACTGGAATGGCCAGCAGAAGCTTGGTTTTGTGCTCAATGACCCATTTTTGTGTTGTTTTTGAGGTTTGTGTTTGGATTATTGTATTACAGTTGGAAGATCCAAACACTGCCCGTTATAAGATTTCTAACAGTCAGTCACTTTTTAATAGAATCCATGATGCCGTGTGTCTAAACAAGATTTCCAGGACCTCCAGCAGATATACAGACCCACATCAAAAATACAGCAGTATATTTCATTGTACACATGGGCTACCTTTTATCCCTGTTTGTACTAAACCCATCTTGAGTGTTTGCTGCAAAAAAACTATTTTTTTTATGGTTTTCTGACCCAGAGACTCAACTATTTTCTGCAATTGTCCAGCTTTGGTTCTTGGAGAGTCTTACATAACATTACTAGCCACTTAAACTCTTCTTCTCGCTGTGCATTAGGACAATAGACACGCATCCTCTTCCAGGCAGTTTCATAACATTTTATGTTGATTAGATTGATTTAATTATTGCCCTGATGATGGAAGAAGGAATTTCCACAGCTCTAGCTCTTTTCTTAAAGCCATGTCACTAATTTGTGAAGCTCAATTATCTTTTGCTGCACGTCAGAAATATATTCTTTGTTTTTTCTCATTGTGATGGATGATTAACGGGTTTTGGGCTGCTTCTGTGAAACAGCAAGCCATAATGTCACATTCATAATCACCCTGGAGCTCAAAATTGTGAATATGAATGGGAGTATAATACTTCAGAGATACTTTCCTCAATAAGAATTTCTAGGGGTGCCAATAATTGTGTCCAATGTATGTTTGAGAAAAACATTTATTTCATAATGATATTTTACCCCATTTTAAATTCTTATTGTTTTTTGTTTTTTTACATTGGCCTAAACACAGTAAGTCTTAGGCTAAATTTTTTCAATGAAAACAGACGGCATGTGTTCTCCAGATGTAGCAACACACACTCTGCACCTCTTGCATAAGAACAGCCTGCTGTGTTGAGAATCGACAGGGACATTGAATCACTGCTCACCCTGCTGTGTGTGTGTGTGTGTGGTGGCTCGTTTCTAGAAAGAACTTTTAAAACAAAGCTCAGCTGAGTATTGCTAACTCTTTTGTGTGCAAGTCAGACAATATAATGAGCTTATGAGAGGTAATAACATGCTGATTGTTTTTTATGACCCTTCCTGCAGGTGGGGAGCCCCAGCATACAGACAGCCTTAATACCTTTCAGAAAGCTCATAAGTTCTCACAAAAGATTCAGCTTAAGTGCAAGTGCCGTTAAATCACTTTGCTGCGGGCCATTGATTTAGTGCAGGTGGTACATGTTTTCACAATTTAAAACAGAGACAGCTGCACATTTCTGTCATATATCAATATAGTATGTTATTCTCAAAATATCAAACTGTTATGGATGGACTTGTACTGTCATATGTAACCCTCGAGCACAGAAACTGTCATAAGTAGCACGGGTATTATAGCAATAGCCAACAATACATTGTATGGGTCAGAATTATTATTTTTTTCTTATATACTAAAATCATTGGGATAATAAGTAAAGAGCATGTTCCATGAAAGTATTTTGTAAATTTCCTGCCATAAATATGTCAAAACTTTTTGAAAAAAAGAACTTCATTTGGACATTTTAAAGGTGATTTTATCAATATTTAGATTCTTTTTTTTTCACCCTCAGATTACAGATTTTCAAAAAGATAAAATATTCTTCTATATCATTACAAACCATACATCAATAGAAAGCTAACTTATTTAGCTTTCAGATGCTGAGTAAATCTCAAAATTGTCCCTTATGAGTGGTTTTATGGTCCAGGGTCAAATATAAAAGATGGATTTGATTTTGTGCAATAGACTACTAATAATCTTTCTCTTAGAAGCTCTAATATATTTTAAATCATTTAGTTTTTTTTAGAGAATTGTGACTCTTATTTTATCTGCTCTTGATGACACTATATAGGGAGACTAAAAACACTGTAAGACAGCTTCATATGCAGTCTGGTGTTTATTGCTGACAGCATTGGTTGTATGTTTGAACCACATGACCTCTACTCTGTACTCGCACAGCTGGAGGTAACGTTCCCATGTCTGCTAATGTCAGATGGGACACAGACTAACTTTTGGGTGAATATGTTCCTGGCGGCAGTGTTTTCATTGGTATTATAAGTCTGAACAACACTTGAAGACTTTCATGCTTAATTACATGTGACAGACAGATTTTATGTATGTTCAAATTATAATATTATAAACTATACCATCAAGTGTAGCCTACATATTAAGTGTACATAGTAAAAAAAAAAAAAACTTTTATTTAGCAAGGCTAAGCAAATGCTATATTTTAAACAAATGCTGTTCTTTTTAACTGTATTAAAGTTTCCAAATATGTTCAACTTTTTCTTATTCTTTGGTGCCAGACTGATGGGAAATATAGTTTGGTTAAGCTACACTGTAACTATTGTAACTGTTTTCTTAATTACAAAAAAAAAAAGAAAACAGTACATTTTAAAGTACAAAGACTGAAATAGGATTTATCAGTATAATATAATCTTTGTTTATATAGGCCTATACTTAAATATTTTAAGTAAATAAGTAGTAGATGTTTTCGTATCTGGCAAGTTTTATCTGTATTATTAATTAACCTTACATTAAATGCCATACAAAGGAAATGTCCTGTGAGCAGTGTTGGTTATGTTACTCCAAAAAATACTTAATTACTATTTCATCTTTAATAGTGTAAAACTGTGTGTTTATCTTTGCACACTGCTTGTGCTTCACATGTTACTTTAAAAGAGTCACCAGTTTTAAGTGAGCACTGTGCAGTGTGCACTATGCAAAAAACACCAGCTGTCCATTCCAAACATAGACGACGTCAACTTCTTGTTGGGTAGTGAAGAGTTAAAAGGTGCTGTAGTGCGTCACTCAGGTGCCTCGTGCGTCTTAAATTTCAAAGACATTCGAGAAGTAAGTGCACCCTTCACTGCGCGCCACAACATTAGCAAAAAAAAGAGTAGTTAGGCTTCGTTTACAAGTCTATGAAATGTTTAGTAATAGGGTTGACCACGCAGCCTCTAATCCCCCGGCGCTGATGTGCGTCGCGCGCGCATCGACCTCTCCTCCACTCCACAAACCTCTTGAGCGGAACACACGTCCTCCACTTTAGCCGGGGTCCCCACTTACTTGTGCCCTGTTTTACGCACAGGGAAGTGACCGCGTAGGTTTTTGACCCCTGGGACGTTTTCTTCTTCGAAAGGACCTTTTATCGCGTGGATATGTGGTGGATGCTGTTTCCCAGATGGATCTGGTTTTTGTTTGGACACTTTTGCATCTTGCGTTTGGACTCGCGCGCCAGAGCGATGCCCATGACCCTGTCCAAAGTGGTTTATTCTCACGCGGGAATGTGTCCCAACGAGATGAACCCTAACCTATGGGTGGATGCCATGAGCACCTGCACCCGAGAGTGCGAGTCCGACCAGGTGAGGCTAAGCTGCTCCGTTACAACATCCCTCTGTTAGTATCATATGGTTAGGAATGGGAAAAATACCTTGGTAACTATTTTCATTTGTACTAAAATATAGTTTTGCAGATTATTCAAATATAGTTTTCGTATTATTAGGAGACTACGGTTTCGTGGCATTTGGTGTCTAAAACATTGGTCATTTTTATATATTAATTTGTAACTTAGATTTGTAACTGTACGATTTGTAACGACAGCATTTCGGATGAAACTGTTGTTAGCATATTATAGCATAGTATATTTGAACAAATTTACCAGGGTAACCCTAGTTTTAAGCCGAAGTACAATAGTTGGTATAATTCTTGCCAGCCTGAAAAGTAACAAAGAGACAGAAAAATGCAAAATGCAAAATAAAAAAAAAAATGTTTAATTAATTATTGATAAGTTATTTTTGAAGAAACTATGGTTAGCATGGTAAATCTAACTATCTATCTTATCTATCTACCTATTTATCTAAAAGATGTTATTTGACATTAGCCACCACTGTCATCAAAAAAAGAAAAGATGACAGAAAAATAAAAGAAACAACTATATGGAGATATACATTTTAAAAGTATTTTATGATTTTACTGTTGTAACAAATGCTTGGCTGTATATATACAAATGCATGGTCATTTCTGTAAGGGTGTTTTTGCAGAGTATCATCTGCAGGAAAAAAAACAACAATAAAAAAATCAACTGCATGACAAAAAGTATGTCATGTTCTCATTAAAATAATATACTGTTAATATGATAAAATATCATGTTTTGTTTCTGAACACATACAATATATATATATA
>JAUMHE010000044.1:17616906-17630528 GCA_032359235.1 Enteromius mattozi | reverse complement strand
TCTTACACTTCCAGCATTTTTGTATTTTTAAATAGTTTTGTATATTTTATTTATATTCTTTTGTTTATATATATATATATATATATATATATATATATATATATATATTTATTTATTAATCCAGATGTCATTAAATGTACATGTAGCAAATTTTGATTTGCTATAAGACTGAAAAATGTCTAAAATATCTACATATTTATGAATGTATTTTGTTGTCATTGTTTGAATTCAGTTAAAAACTTTGGCCTTTACCCTATGCTAACATAGAAAAAAATAGACTTCTACATTTTCAGACATGCTAATAGCTTTCACAAACTTTGGGCACACTTCTAACAGGCCTTTTTTTGTTCCTTCAGGACTGTGAGCCATTTGAGAAATGCTGTCCAAATGTTTGTGGACACAAAAGCTGTGTGGCTGCCCGCTACGTGGACATTAAGGGTAGGAAAGGTCCAGTGGGGATGCCTAAAGGGGTCACTTGTGACAAATTCATGTGCACCCAGCAGGGCTCAGAGTGTGAAATCTGGGATGGACAGCCGGTGTGCAAGTGCCGGGACCGCTGTGGACGGGAGCCCTATTTCACATGCGCCTCGGATGGCATGACCTACTACAACAAGTGCTACATGGACGCCGAGGCCTGTACCAGGGGCGTCACCCTCACCGAAGTCACTTGCAGGTACCACTTCAGCTTGTCCAACACCAGTCCTCTTCCAGCGGAGACCACCGCCCGGCCCACCACCGCCCATCTTGAGACCACACCCATGGATGTTCTGCATCCCGTCATGGTCAGCAACCCAGCACACCACTTTGTGTTCATGGGCGAAACGGCCAGCTTCCTCTGCGAGGTCACAGGAAAACCCAAGCCGGCGATTACGTGGGAAAAGCAGATCGAAGGTAAAGAGAACACTGTAATGCAACCCAACCATGTACAAGGAAACATAGTAGTTACTAACATCGCCCAGCTGGTTATATACAATGCCCAGCTCCAGGATGCCGGGATCTACACCTGCACTGCCACGAACCAGGGTGGATCTGTGCAAGCCCATTTCCCGCTCTCTGTGGTCCCCAGGGAGCAGAGCAAACCGGAGCCGGTCATGAATTCAACTCGCTTACCTGCCGAGGAGTGTCTAAAAACACCCGACATGGGCGACTGTGGAGAGGAGAGCATGAAGTGGTACTACGAAGCCAAGCGCAACAACTGCTTTACCTTCACCTACAGCCAGTGCAATAAAAACCGAAACCATTTCGATACCTACGAGTTGTGCATGCTCTCCTGTGGAGCGGAGCTTGCTGCCCCTTGCTCCCTGCCTAGCGTGCAAGGTCCCTGCAAGGCTTACAAACCACGCTGGGCTTATAGCCCCGCGCTCAAGAAATGCCAGCCGTTTGTTTACGGAGGCTGTGGAGGCAACGAGAACAACTTCGAGAGCAAGGAAGCCTGTGAGGAGATGTGCCCTTTCCCCAAGACTCACAACTGCAAGCCGTGCAAACCCCGGCAGAAGATGGTCCCAAGCTTCTGCAAGAGCGACTTTGTGGTTTTGGGACGCATTTCAGAGTTGACCGAGGACCACGACTCGGGCCACGCGCTCATCACTGTGGAGGAGATCTTGAAGGACGAGAAGATGGGGCTACGATTCTTTGGGCAAGAGCCTCTCGAGGTGACGCTGCTCAACATGGACTGGAACTGCCCCTGTCCGAACATAACAAGAGCTGAGGGACAGATGATCATCATGGGGGACGTTCACAACGGCATGGCCGTGCTGCAGCCCGACGGCTTCGTGGCCACTTCCAGCGTGCGGCGGGTTCGCAAACTCCGTGAGGTTATCAACAAAAAGACTTGCGACGTTTTGAAAGAGTTCAGCAGCACAAAGTACTAGGGCACTTATGGTATCTGAATCTCTGGACATCCTAAAGTAGGGGCATCAAATCCTTCTCCTGAAGGCCAACTTTCCTGCACAGTTAGCTAGAGTGAAACTCTGCTGGAAGGTGGACCTCCAAGAGCAGGATTGGACCCCCCTGTCCCAAACCAACGTGACTGCCTCTCACCTGCTTTTCTTCAGGAAGCAGACTCACAGACTTGACTTGTAGAATCTACAATCATAATGTCGCGCTTCCGCCGCAGCACGGAGCTGCTCATCCATGGAGAGATAAAAATATGTGGATTACACTGTGTGAATGACACATAGACATACGTATATACTAGATGATTGAAAGTATTACCTTATTTACATCTACGTGTTGTAGAGTCCAGTTATTTTAGTTTGACTAAAAAGCCACGTTTGTTGTATTAAACCGGACTCTTTCTACCTGTCTCAGAATAAATGCCTTGCAGGCGGTCGCTGAACTTGAACCTTCAGTAGAAACAGGTGGTTAAACGTTACTAACCTGCAACTTTATTTATACTTCATGAAGATTTTATTAAAGCTGAAGTGTGTCAAGTCGGAATAGGCCTAATAAGGCTTAATTTTCTTTGCGCACCAAAATATTCTTGTAGCTTCATAAAATTGAACTATTTTACCGATGTCTACATTTCTGGTCTTGAACGTGGCTATGCAGCTCTCAGATTTCATCAAAAATATCTTAATCTGTGGTTAGAAGATGAACGGATTTAATGACTGAATGTTCATTTTTGGGTGAACTACTCCTTTAACATTGGTTTTACAAACAGCTCTTTGTCCAACCAATGGGGGAGCATTTAGTTAGTTTTACTGTTTCATTTGGTGGTGCAGAAATTACACACTTCACCTTTAATTAAGAAGCCATGTCATTCTTAAACGTAAAAAAATATGACATGTTAAATACTCTTGCACCTTATTTTAATTCACAGTTTTGTGTATGTGCTGTAATCGTTGTACTTTGGTTCCGTCTATTTATGCTTTTACATTACTACCATAAATGGAAACAAAGGTAGTCCTATGTATGTGCTTTACAAAGTATGTTGTGTGTTTTCTGTCAAACCATACAATGGCAAAACGTATAATGAGATTATAACTATTATTTTATGAGCAGTCGAAAATGTATTAAAAGTTTATGGAACTACACCGGAGAGGCAATTAAAGACTTTTCCAATCAAATCCTGGGCTGTTCTTGTTGCAAAACATTTCAGCGAGTTGTGCGCTAGCATAGTTGTGGTTGTGGGGCTTCACAAGGCATTTTTGAAAGAGCTTTGATAAGGGGGGACATATTTTATGATAGAGCCGCGATCCCACCCCCCCATCTCGATGGATTCTATTGTCAGGCAGTCCTGGCCTCGGTTCTGGAACAGGTCACATTCCAGCTGTTCTTTGGTGGGAAGTGTTGCGGCTAAGGGGGATGGGGGGCCAGTCTGATCCCTTGTGTTGTGTCTGGGTCTGGGACTCTCTCCTCGGCTGCAGACCTTTCATGTGAGAACCTCCGCCTCCCCCCAGCCGCCCGGCCCTCTCATCTCCAGAGCTCCAACTCCAGCCAAGCTGTGACCCTTCATGGGAGGGGAGCCAGCACACACACCGCTCTCTGTTTTAAAGGCACGGCTTTGAACTTTTGACTGGAGCTGGATGGGAGGGAGAGGGATAACACATGCTTTTTCCCTAGGGTGGGCCTCCGATGGCTGCTACCTCAGGCAGGCTGACAGGGCCTCATCCATGACCCCGTAAGAGGCTAATGAAAGGAATGAAAAGAGCGAGGGAGAGAATCAGAGATGGGATTGGCTGGGGGGTGGATGCTGGGAATGCGGAGTGGGGAAGTTTCATTAAAACTGTTGACAAGTGTCAAGGGAAGCACTCGGGCTCAAGTTCAGCGGGCTATAAAGAGAGCTTGTTGTTTTCGAGGTTGCTAGCCGCTAGTTGTGAATATGCTAGTGAGACCGGATGCTCATTGAGCGACACTTTAAGTGCATGTTCAAGATTTGGAAGAACAAAATGTAAGTGTAAGAACTAGACGTATCAATCACCTGCTAAACTGAATATCTGTGGGGAGCACATGTTACCCTAAAGTCATCTGTTGTAGTTAGTGCTCTTTTTTATAAGCATCTCAAGTTTCGGATCACTTTTACATCACAAAACCAAGCTTAGGCCAACAGCAGCACAAGAAATGATGAAATACACACTAAATATCTTCTGGACCCCCCATTCAACCCAAAATGTAATTGTTTAGCTCAACAGGAAGAGCAGAGTGCAAGATCATGGATTCAATCCCCAGAGAACACATGTATATCTTGAATGCTCTATTAGCTGCTTTAGATAAAAGTTACATGTTCTGTCAGTATAAACTTATTGGTGAAATCACCTACTAAAATGTAACACAGCAACCGGAGTTTAAGATAAAATACTGCAGGTATTTTTGCTATTATACAACCATAGGCTAAATACTAACATAACATGATCTCTGTTAAAAATCTGTTCTTTTGTTTCATTTATATTATTGTTTATTTTGTTTTTTATCCCGTATCAAATCGTTCATAATAGTAGCCTAGGGTTTATTGTTCTCAAAGTACTATGGTGCTTTGGTGGAAATTATAGTTGGGAAGTTTTGATCCGTTGCCAGAGACACTGACATCTATTGGTCAGCATTGGAAATGACTGCATAACTTAAAAACGGCGTTACAAACTGTCCCCATTAGTTTCCATGGCAGGGAACGGTCTTCATCATAGTGGACTGGTACAATTTAATTTGAAAGCAACTAGACTTTTTTGGCATTATGAGATTTGCAACACCCCCTGGGTGAAACATCTTGACCACTGCAGTCTCGATTCGGAGGGCCTCACGCACTTGACCATGTTCAAGTACTTGTGCTTCAGATTTATCCTGCCTTCTTATTCCTGTCACCTCAGAAGTCGCTCTCAGGCATTTTTCTTTGGTGTCCATTGATTTGCATGCTCTGACAGGGGCATTCGTTTCTTCTCAGAGTAAATTATGTAAATAGGATGTCTCACTCTGTATGCAGAAGTGGGCGTGCATATGGTCCATTCATGGGGGGATGAGATTCCCACAGCGATCAGGAGTCTAGTGACGTCCCGTATGGGTGGGAGCCCCCAGAAATAGACGACTGATGTACAACATCAGTAGCTAATCAAGACCTGTTGCTTTCAGCTAAACTTATCTAACACTTACAGCAGTCTTACCATCTGAAATTCTTTATTCAGTTACTACTGGTCTTTATTTATTAATTCATTCATTTGATAACTCTACTCAAAGATAGTTCTGCTGACTGGTCAGTATATACTTTACACTGTCTATGTTTTTAAAGAAAATAGTGTGTGAAACAGTATGTATTATGTAATCATTTTAAAGGAATAGTTCACTCAAAAATGAACATTTTGTAAAAGTGTACTCCATCCTAGATATAGACAAGTTTGTTTTTCTCTGCAGTGAATGGGTGCCGTCAGAATGAGGGTCCAAACAGCTGATAGAAACATCACAATAATGCACAAGTAATCCATATGACTCCAGTCTATGAAGGTATCATCTGGAAAAGTGAAAAGCTGTGTGTTTGTAGCAAACAAATCTATCATTAAGGTTTTAACGTTTAATAGTCAATTCTAAACAAAATGTCAGCCCATAATGATGACTTCTCCTGTGAAAAAGTCCCTTGTCATTCTCAAAAGCCTCTAAAAGCCATCTTGGTGGGACGTACTTAGAGGCTTTTCCATCTGAAGTCTTCAAATCTACTTACATTTTTCTTTAGATCTGTTTTTGACTTTTTCCTCCAGTGCTTGATCTGTGCATATTTCTCACCTGATTCAGACAAGACCACTTTTCACTGGACAAAGCAATATTATGGATAGATTTGAAGCTACAAACTTCTGAATTATAGATTCAAATTATAGATCATTATTATTAACTGTTTGAACTCTGATTCTGACAGAACCCATTCACTGCGGAGGGTCCACTGATTAGCAAAAATTCCTACCAGATCAAATAATAAATCAAGCTTTCAGTAGCTGCTGGATCAGACCATGCTTCAGGGTCACTGAATCCTCCACTAGGTGGCGCAATTGCACCAGTGCTAGTGTCATTTATATAAAAGGCCATGTGTCTGTAGCATTAAATCCAGTAGTGTATTCTCATTAAATGTCTTTGAGCTTATGATTGTATGTTATACTGTCATAGGCTTTCACATAAATTATGCAATACATATTATCATATTGAGCTGACATTACATGCAGTCTTAAAAATGAATGATTAAGTTGATGAATGAACAAGTTAAGGTAAGATTGAATGATTCACACTGCCATAATCAATGTCTTACGAGTATTCAAACCAATCTCCTGGCTGAGTGAGCAGAATAATGGGAAATTACAATGCTGCAGTCTTTTTTTCCAGAAGAATCCTCCGCTTCAGTGCTTAATTCATCAATAAGGAATAATTTATGTGCAAGCTTAATGGGTCAGTAGCTTCTTTTAGAAAGCTGGCTGAAATGGATAGTGGGAAATCTAGAACATGATACACCTAATCTGATTCCTGAAATTATATTGAACCTCTTGCAGAGTCATAGCTACATGCCTTAAACATGCCTAATGTAGTATCGATTTCAAACATGACTGTCATATGACTGTGAATATCAGCCTACCCGAAAACATTTCAAGTTCATATTTCACATTCAAAATATTTTGGCCTTAAAAGAAAATGGAACTGTTTTTTTAGTACCATGATTATTCCCAATGTGACCTTTTTGTTTTCATGACAATTAAGCATGTTTCCCCTCCACAGTTCCCACGGTTGTTATGCAAATAAAATAAAAATCTTAGTATTGTAATGCACAAAGTAGGCTACTAATTGCATTTATTTATTGATCGATTGATGTTTACATAATAAAATCTGCTTTTATATGATGATTTCAGTAAAAAAAAACACCATATTATAAAACATTATTTAAAGCATAATACAGTAAATAGTCTCTACATTTATATTTTAAAAATATATATTTAAAAATTAGTACAGTAAATTCTATAATAAATAAAATAGTAAAAAATACTCTAAATATTCTATTCAGTAATAATTATATAATAATAATAATAGTGTCTTGAGAAAAATGTCTAAATTATTTTTAAACATTTTTTTTTTTTGTAATGAAAACATTTTTCTTACATTTTTCTTTTCCTATTTTAGGTGAAATGTTAATCAGACACTTTTCTATTTTGTCTTTTTAATTTTGTTTAGCTACTTCATTGTGTTTTGTATGTTATAAGCCAATATTCTCTGACCTAGCTTGTTTTCAATTAGATACTGATATCTCTCTTACTCTCGTTGTAATGCTAAACAAATAGCACAGATGGCCAGCAAACTCCCCTTTCTAAATGGATGATCTTCTCAGGCCGTCATCGCATCCCTGCTCTATAATTACTTTTAGCCAGTAGCAAGTGGGAAGAAATAGACGAGTACACTGTAATAACCAATGTGAGGGAGTAATCTAGTGCATAATCAACTGCATAAATCAGCTGCCTCATTGATTCGGATGGCAGAATGTGTGTCCGCCGCTCAGCCTGGCATTGTTGTGCCAAACTGAAGCCCATCTTTACCGTTTAACACATAACACCGACCCCTGCAGCCATCGCTATCATAAATAACGCGCCTCTCCGCACACACATGCAATATTATTTGCATTTGTCAGCGCATGACACAGAGTCCATTCCCCTAAAAGTCATGGTTGGCTGTGCAAAATGAACTAACTGTCAGGTCTCACGGAGAGACCTTATTTATTGTGCATGTGTAGGTGTGTTTTCCTTCCAGGATAAATCTCCAGGGAACTAAAAGCAAGGTCTCACTTTTAGGTATGGAGCTGAAAAAGCTGTGAGAACGTTCTCTGAAGGAAATGACATCATAATGGCTAGTTTCAGTTGTCTCTCTGGGTGTTTAGGCGCAATGTACCTTACAGTAAGAGAGACCTTCACACCACAGGAGCGTATTTATGATTAATATTGCTCGTAGCGGGTGACTAATGGGCATTTTGCATGTGAATTTATTGCAGTTGAGCCATTTTGTGTTGGCGTGGAATCGTTACACGACTCTTGGGGATTTTATCTGCATCTCTTGAAGGCTGTTAATTCCAAAAGGACGATAACTATAAAGTTGCCAGATCGCTTTCATACCGTTTTTTTTCCAGCTGATCAACGATAAAACATTGACAGCCAATCAGAGTCCACAATCTGCCGGTTTCACAGACAAGGCTTAAACCTAGTCCTAGACTAAAATGTAAGCTGTATCAACTGAAAGAAACTGACTGATCTTAAAAAAGTACCTTTATTTTGTCTTAAAATGCACACCATAAATGTTTTTTTTTTCTAAGTACGTTTATAAAAATAAATTATGTTGCACTAATTGAACTATTGCATAATCCTGGCTTAGTCTAAGCCCTGTTTGTGGAACAGGGTCCTTAGGTATAACTGCAACGTGTGTTAATAATAAACATAATGTTGTAGACCATTGTTGTGGATGCTAGTGTGGTTGTCGTTGTGGTTTTATTTAGTCTAAAGGCTGTTCACACCAAGCAAGATAACTATAAAGATAGCGATAAATATATAGTGTAATGATAAAAATCGTTCTCAATATTAAAGAATAGCACGCCACAGCTATGAAAAAGGCATTGAGAAATATCGTTGGAATCACTTTCAGAATAAAGGATGATAAAGATAACTATAAAGATGATGATATTTGCATCCACACCAGCGAAAGATACCGTCTAGTTCCTCTAAGCCATGTGCGTCTGTTACTTTGAATTCTCAAGCTCGTTATAGCAGGATGGATTCTGATTGGCTGTCAATAGTTTTGGTCATCAGCTGGAAAAAAAAGTTCTAGAAGTGATTCCAACAATATTGATTTTCTGTGCCTTTACCAGTTGTGGCGTGGACACTGCTGATCTTTAATACTGAGAACGATTTTTAGAACTTGTTATTAGTTATTGCACTTGGTTTGTTAATTTTGTCATTAATCACTTAACTTTTGTCTTCGGAACACAATTTAAGATGTTTTAGATGAAAACCGGGAGGCTTGTGACTGTCCCATTGACTGCCAAGTAAATAACACTGTTAAGGTCCAGTAAATGGATTAACATTACTAATGAAAAGCTACCTTCAACGCATCCTGGGTATATGTGACTTAGTCCTAGACTAACTATACTACTTTCTTCTTTCAGACAAATCCAATTGGAGTTATATTAAAAACCAATGCAAACCAATATGCTATATATTTGTTTTTTCTTTCATATTTCTATTATTTAAGGGGATTTAATTAAATATTAACATTCGCAAAAGTTTTGGTCACCATTTGAGAATAAAATGTCTAAAGTGATTCCATCTGTCATTCTTCTGCCTGATCATAATGATCATAATTTTAGGTTATTGTTTTAATCCTATGATTAATTGGACTAGCTTGTGCTTTTATCTTTGAGCCCATGACCCTAACCTGTTTCCGCAAACACTAAGAAATCCTGTTATTTCTAGAAAAGAAATGCAGCAAGTAACTTATATAACAAATGTGTTTTTGCTTTTGGCCCATTCAGTGACCTCACTTTTCTGAATCAAACACAGCATGGTTTAATTTCATAAATAAATGTTTCCTACTTTATAGGAAATGCAGTCCAGTTAGCCAAGATTTTTTTTGTTTTGTTTTGTTTTTTTGAGGTGGTTTGGTAATTAACTACTTAATTAAAGTAGCTAGAATTTTCATTAGGAACCCCATTTATAAGAGAATTCTACATCATTTTGCACCAAAAACCTTACTATGTGTGTTTTCTCATGGGTAACTACAGCAAAGCAAGACTCCTTCATGGAGTTTGAGGAAGGAACATTCTGAGGTTGTTCTGATCCACCAGACGCTGAACAAAAGGCAATTCTGTGGAGTGGTGTTAGCTCTACACCCCCATGTGAATTACTGCGCCTGTCCTCTGTCCTTTTGTATTCGAGCTGAGAACAGAAAGTCATAAATTTTGTGAATTTATAGTATCCAATTAAACAAGGAAAGGTGGGAAAAGCTTTATAGACTGCCAAAAATGAAAAAGCCTCACTGCAACAGAATTTAAATGTTGATGAGAAAGTTTGAAAACAAAATGAGACGGGGAAAAAAATATGTATTAGTGTCAAAACGGCATCTTTTAAATAAGATTCATTTTGTATAACCTTATTAATGCAAACCTCATAAAATTCTGTTTGATTTATGCTTGACACAAAAAAAAGAAACACTTGCCAGTCTTAATATCTTAAGCAATTTGCTTCTCAAGTAAACTATATCGTGTTTTAAGTATATTAAGATATTCTCTACTAGAAAATAAGACAGAAATACTTTAAGGAAATAATCTTTTCCAGTGTATTTTCTTCTAGCCTGAGCACTACAGTGTATATAAAACCCCAGCAAAAGATGAGAGATGAAGGGAATGTCACATCAATGAATTTTTTTTTACAGAGATTTTGCATCATCTTTATTTTGTTCAGGAAACAAGCAAGTAAAATCAAGTAATCAAGTAAAAGCAACAGTTCAGCTATATAATATAAGGATAAATTGAAGCAAAAATGTTTGCGGTTAAATTAGTTGTCTTAATTCCTGATTGGGTTCTGTCAAAAAACCTGTAATTAGAACAATGTTTTAAAGACAAACTATAGTATACATGCAGCTGAATTTTATTTTTACGCTGTTCAGGAAGCTGAGGCATGTATTTACCACGGCACACTCAGACATCTACAGAAAATACAGTTATCTCATTCAAACCATGTCTGCCCACTGGGGGAAAGAAGCAACAGCTAAATATTCATGCCGTTTCATTGTTTATATGTGGCAGCAGTGAGCATTAGATAAGATAAGAGTGTGTATGAGCAAGAGAGCAGGAAAGAGAGAAAGACAGATTTTTTTTTTGAGGAAGAGTGAGAAAAACACAATGATTACATTGCCAGCTATTTAAAAATAACAATTATTTATTTGCACTATTAATAATAATAATAATAAAAATTATTTTATGAAATAAACATAAATAATAAAAAACTATTTTATTTTAAAAAGCAAGAAAAGCAGCCAAAAAGTCATGGGAACTATACTAATAATACTAATAATTGTATAAAAAATATAAGTAATAAAAACAATATTTATTTTATTTTATTTTATAAAAAGCAGGAAAAGCAGCCAAGAAGTCATGAGAACTGCAGGCCTACTGTTTTTAATAAACTGTAAGCCATAATAAGAATAATTATTATTATTATTATTTAATACACAGTCTCCACTATTCTATACAGAGAATAATCAGTTTGGACAATGGATGGATGGATGAATAGAAGATATAATACATTAAATAATAAACTTAAATTGTGTGCACAGTTATTTATTGTTTTATTTATACCATTTTTAAAATGCTAAATAAGTGTCAAAATAAAAAAATCAGTTGATTTTGCACAACTATTTATTGTATTATTTATCTAAATATGTTGTTCATCAATTAAGCTTTATACTCCTGCCTTAAAGTCAACAGGAATCAGAAGCTGTGATCTTCTTTTCTGTCACATTTTATTTTAAGGTCCAGTTCATGCCATTAACAAACCATTAACTACGACTTTTGCCTCAATAATCTCCTAATTTGCTGCTTATTAATATTTAGTATGGTAGTGGTTAAGTTTAGGTATTGGGTAAAAGACGTGATAATAAGCAACTAGATAATGGTGAGAATGTGAGAATACTAAAGTGTTACCATATTCCATATTTTGACATAGCCGAGTGAAACAGCTTCTTGAATGAGAAAAGAAAAGTAGGGCAGGGCTTCATTCTGTCTACTTGGAACTGATTGGATCATTGCTGGAGGAGAGAAGTTATTGCGCAAGAGAAGAGAAGAGAGGGGAAGTCATATTGAACAAAGATTACAAGGACACATGAATTAGTAAAAAATAATGATCAATCATTTATAATAAACATTGCAATGTTCCATAAAAACAGGAAATTTCCATTTTTGATTTCATGGTCACTTGAAGTCCCAGCTTACTGGCGTCATAGTGTTTTAAATGTCCACAAGTGCTGATGTATGCGGGTATACGTGCGCTGGCCGGGTGCCAGTGCCAGGACGGGTGAGTAGGAGTCCTTGCTGTGTTGTCAGCACAGAGAAATTCATGGAACGTGTGTACAGAGTGTTCCCTGGCAGCACCCGCACATTCTGAGCTGTGCGGGCCGGGGCAGCTGGGACTATTATTAGGCCTTGAGTAAATCTGATGCTGCTCTGGCCATGTTTGGTACCACAGCACTGACGACGTTAGACAGGCCGCTGGGTCTCTCCTTCCACCACAGTGAGGTGAGGACACACACGGAGCTGGACGTTTATGATATAATATGTAAACCGCCGAACACATATTTGAAATGTTTTGCATTGATTTGTTTAGGTTATTGGCTTTGCAAATATATACTTGTCAAGGCCTCACCAAGAGTTCTTTACACCATTGGTCCTTTATCATGGACAAAACTGGATAAACATTGTCTTAAAGACAAGATGACTTGGATGAATTTTGAAGCCTACACAATCGGCAGAAGTCGAAAGCTAAATGTAGGTTAAAAAACGAATTACACCACAGTCATACCACATCTTCCAAACACTCTGTTTTAGTTAAAAACATGTTAAAATAGTTTGCAAGAGTGCTGTAATAAACAAGATGAGGCTGTAAAAGGCAGACTATGAAGTACGTGAGTTTCCAGCCTGATCTCAAGGCAATTCGTACATATTTTACGAGGTGGCTAATTTCGTACAAATTTGTACGAACTTACTCGTAAGAATCATACGTATTATCATATGAATTTGTACGAATAACCTACATCTAACCCCACCTCTAAACCTACCGTCACTGTCGTTTTAGACAACTCGTACAAAATCGTATGTGTGAGGTCGTACAAATTTGTATGAATTAGCATGAATTAGCACCGAATTGGTCGTGAAACTGCGTTGGAGTTTCCTGTTCAGGGTGACTTATATTTAACGTCTCAGCAACCTCCGCTGTCCCATTTAGCAGCTTGTTAGAATATTATTCATTATTACATTACTTTTGATTTAGCAGATGCTTTCTTTATTCTATCTACAGTTATTTATGGTAACTTTATAACTGGTACAGTCCTCTTAAAGCAACCAAAGGAGCTGAAATATAAAAACTGTACAGTTCATCAGTCACCCATTTTGGGTCACCACCAGCACCAATGTTTTGAAGGGAAAATGGTTTGCACCTGCAATGTTTGGGTTATCATCCCAGATCTTTCATCGTTAAGCCAACATAACCGACTTTTCTGAGACACTATGGTAGCTCAATGACAAACCCAAAGTGGTTTGACTTCCTCTCACTTCCCACAGAAATGACTTTAGAGGATTCCCATTTTATTTCATTTTAGCGCAGTACAACACCTGGGCGAATTATTAAATGCAATCATCTTTCTCTGCTTCAAACACAGCTCAAAAATACACAAACCAAACCTCCTTAGTCCTCCAGCACATAGATCTTACAATTTGCAGGCTCCAACACAGTCTCACGACCAATTCGTACATTTACGTAGGAGGTGGCAAATTCGTGCTAATTCGTATGACCTCACTCGTACGATTTTGTACAATCTGTCTAAATCCCAGTGACGGTTAGGTTTAGGGGCGGGGTTAGGTGTAGGTCATTCATACAAATTGAATGAATTCATACAAACACTCTGGGGTGCTC
>JAUMHE010000044.1:17585679-17608675 GCA_032359235.1 Enteromius mattozi | reverse complement strand
TGGCTGTCTTTTATTGTGGCTCGGAAGCGGCAGCCATCTTGTGTAGTGGCTCAGGATCGACAGCCATCTTGTGCAGTTGCTCAGGGGTAGCGGCCATCTTGTGCAGTGGCTCAGGGGCTGCGGCCATCTTGTCCAGTTGCTCAGGGGCAGCGGCCATCTTGTGCAGTGGCTCAGGGGATGCGGCCATCTTGTGCAGTGGCTCAGGGTGCTCTGATGAGTAGAAATATGGTTCTGGCCGATCAGACGAATCATGACGTGCAGTGTGGACTTGACCTGGTAGATGAAAATCAAATGAGGCTTGACTCAACTGGTGTGATTCTGTAATAATTTGAATTGTGTTGTCAGAAAGTAGGAAAGTTGTACTTAACTTTCCAGGTTCTATGGTGACCTGGGATGACCCTGGATGAAGATCAGCGGTGAAGGGAGGAGATGATGGACCTGGGTGATAGGCGGTAGTTGGATTTGACTCGGGATGAGAAGCTTCAGCTAACCCTGACCCCTCCATGACAGCTGCGATAGGTGTAAGATTCATGGCAGCTGCCATCTTTTGGTCATGTCCCAGTGTATCAGGCGCCGACATAATGTCAGGATCAAGCTCCTCCTCCGAGGAACGCACAGTAAATGAAGAACCAGACAGAATGAGGGCATATTCAATAAAGTCCTGGAGACTGCAGGAAAACCCCCCTTCAGGTAACCAGGATTTTATGGATTCATTAAGTCCAAATCGGAACACAGTTTGTACAAAATCATCCTCAAATGGTACCTGATTTGCAAGGACACAGAATTGCGAAACATACTCCTCAATTGATAGCTGATTCTGTCTCAAGCTGATGAGCTGTTCAGCTGGGTCCATACCTGGCAACAGTCTCTTGGAGACGCTGCTGGATCCTGTTTTGGTGAAGTCTACTGTAACGGAGGAAACGGAGGTGTTCGGATCCATTTGCAGCTTTTTATTAGAGAAGTCATACAGGCTCGGTCAGATACCGGCAAGCAGTGCACAGAAGCAAAGACAACACCGAATCAAAGTCGAGGTACACAGGCAGATTTCGGCGCAGGCAGCAAGCAATCAGAATCCAGATAAACAGTCGACGGAAACAACAGGAAAAACAAACACGGAAAAGAATGCTCAGAAATGATAGCCAGGGCAAATCAAGACTTTGTGGTGAGTGGGCGTTTAGGTCTGGTTTTTATGTGCGTGTGTAATCAGTAAGTGGGTGTGGTAATGAAGTGCAAACTATATGACCTTTTTGCAAAGCTACGAAAATAACACCTACATAATGTCATAATTGTGTATTATATAATTAATAAATGACGACGGGCCACGGAATTGTAGAAAAATGAAAACACATGATGATAATGGGGCCACAATATTAAGTCAGTGTATCGGCACAGAGTTAATTATTCCACTTATACCAAAGACCTCAAGACCTTTTCTCACATGTTTTATTTCAAGATATTTTGTAAAGATTATCCTGCTGGTTACCAGAGCACTCGTGTATTGATTATTTTCACCAACAGAGGGGCTGCGAGATGCATTGATTGCTTCATTTACTTCATTTGAACTGAACCTGGACGACAGCAGGACACTATTATCATCAATTCTCAAAAGAAACATCGTTGTCTTAATCAAGGTAGTATGTTGAATTAAAATAATGCTGTTTGCATGTACTTTAGAACTGCTTTCATAGCTCTAACTTTATAACTATAATTTTATATAATTTTATGTTGTTTTAACAGAGACTGAAATTGATGGAGATATTTTAATGAACCTAACTGAGACTACGAAATCTTAAAAATTTCCAAAAAAATGAAGGATTAAGTTAAATTCATAAGATTACAAAAAAACCTAAAGACTGAGATGCTAGACCACAGATTCCATGAGTAAGTTACTACTGTGTTTAAAAAATATGTGGGCACATTTACTAATTTTTAACTATTATAATAATTTAATGGGATGTACGGAAGAACTTAGTGACTAACATTCTCTCACATTTATGCATTTGGTTGTTATTACAAAGCAACTTTCATCGTTGCATTTCCATTTTTAATGTGATGCTCAATTAGGTGTACAGTCTGCTTCACTTAATAATAATATAAATATATATGCACAATGGTAGTGCAAAGAGCTTTGCATAAAAGGAATTAAAATAATCATAAAATATAATCAAAACAATAATAACAAGGAATTTAAAAAGGTTCAAATGATTTTCAATTTGATTTAAAATGAATTAAAACAGCTAAGAAGAATAATGAAAATGAATGAATAAAAAAATGAAATATACATTAAGTGAGATTTTTCATCCAAGAGCCATTTCTTACCATTTTATAATCTGAAGAACATTATTTCGCCACAAAGAAGCTTTTGTGAAACAGAAAGGTTCTTCAGATGTTAAAGGTTCTTTATGGAAACCATTCGGACAAAATAAGGTTCTTCTAAGGCATTGTGAAGCACCTTTATTTTTAAGAGTGTAGTATAATACATTTGTATCATAACTCAACAGATGTGAATGAGTGAGATCAAGATTCAGTCTATGATATGAGTCTAGAAGACTTTGAATATAGATCAAATTGATAAATTTTGATGAAATAGTATACAAATAATTCTCAAATGAATAAATAGTTCACATCTGTTCAGTTATGATACAAATGTATGATACTACACTCTTAAAAATAAAGGGCACATGGACTGCTTCTATGATGTTTTCTTGCCACTTTGAACTTTGACAGCCTTAGTCTCATTCTATTTTATTGAATAAATAATGAGCCAAACTGTTCTTAAAATGTAACTGACTTGAGAATTTTTTTATTTGTATTTTTTTTATTTCCTGATGCCAAATAGTAAATGTAATGTGCCCCAATCAACAAAAACCGAAGTGTATTCGCAACAAAATGAAACAGATTGATTATTTATTAACAGATATGATTTATTTTTTGAAGCAGTGGGAACTCCATTCCAGATCATTCTTGTTCAATTCCTCCCTGTATGTAACAGATGGTAACCATCCCAAAGCAACAATAATATTGATTGAATTAACTGTTCCATCAATTCCAGTTTCATCTCAAGAGCAAAATGCTGTACTTCCCTTCAAATCGCTCAAAGCCACTGAGTAAAGCCAAGTGTCCAACACAGGAATAGACTGTGAGAATATATGAGGCTGTGTACACACACACACACACACACACACACACAAACACAGTCACACACAGAGAGAGAGACTGGAGAGCAGGGTTTGTAGGAGGACATGGCTGTGATTTGCGGTTCACTGACGTGTCTTTGGCAATACCAGAGATAAGAGATGAGAGTCCAATCCATAGCTATTTATACTCACAGGCTGTATTTGATGGCTGACAGAGGTATGATTTGTGTGTTTCTATCTTAGGGACTGGGCTGTCTAGTTGGGTCAAGGCCTGAGTTGGACGTGGGCAATAGAGGTTATGTCTGACCTTATTAAGAGAAGGATCGTTTGTGGCTCTGGGCAAAATAGCACTCAATGGTAGAGTATCGAGTGGCGGGAATGAATCAACTGTACCCGTCCGACATGGAGTTCCCAACACATATTCAAGAGGAGCTTGTTCGTATAATCCAGCCAATCACATCAACAGAGATGTATAAACTTTCCCTTTCTCTTGTTTGTTTTCCACATGGCTCATATAAATCATCCAAACTCGTGAATCACATGAACATGTAAATTAGGGTTTAAACACTCCCTAAAGCTTTGCTTTCTGAATGAATTATCAGCAGCCCATAAGAAAAACAAAAATATTTGTTCTATAAGAAAACAAGCAAAAGAAGCATCCCCATAACACAGTTATACAATAATAATAATAATCATGATCATAATTATTATAATTATTGTTGTTATTGATGTGTCTCTTCTTATGTTTCAGACTAGTGTTGTCATGGTATAATGTCTGTATTCGGTACCGATACCAGTGAAAATTCACGGTTCGCTGTACCAATTTCGGTACCAAAGCAAAACACAATAACATTAAAAAACACAACATTTTTAGTCAAACTTAAATAAAATGTGCAAAAATCAATGCCATTTTTTACTTAATTTAACTGGTGTTTCAAGTTTTTCCACAAGTAATAAAAGTATGAAAAACAGAAAACAAGTTTCACCCATATTTGATTTGTCTATTAATTAATTAAATTAAAGCACATTTTATTTTTTGGTAAATTAAGAGGATTTACTATTAAAATATTAACTATTAAATAAAGATAAATATTGTCTGATTATTTCTTAAATAAACCTGTATAATTTTTTTAAACATTAGTGGTAGTAGTAGCCTATCACATACATTATTCTAAATAATAGTAATATATTTCTGGAACAATGTCTAAACCGAACTTTTATTTTGACGGGTTGCTGTGAATACCTTTACATTTCTGTGTGTATATGATGTTGGTTTACTCAAGTGAAATGGTAAAATGCACGTTAAGTGACTCTCAGAGCAGTTCTGGAGATGTTGTTTATGTATTTATGTCCTCATTGAGATGGCAGATGCTAAAATCACCGCGAGCGTCACGCGCTTTTAGTAAACAAAACCGCACGTCTCTGCCATTCATTCACATGAACTCACATTTTTATTATTTTATTAATTATTCATAAGATCTATCTATGCTTGAAAAATTCATTTAGATACATAAATCTTCGTCATACTGAGATACTTACAAGTACTCAGGAGCCATGAAAGAGCAACCTCTGAGCAATGCCGTTCTTCTCTTGATGGTATATTACTGGACTAAGGTGGGGTCTTGTTCCAGCTTCACAAAGATGGTCTACTAGATCAAAACCAGGACCACATGCCACTAGTGCAATCAATCATCAGCTAATGGCTGTAAATGACAACTTACAGCCCGCTAGAATCCACAAAACACTCATCTATCATCATAATGTGGTTTTAGCCATTTTTAGAGCACAGTTTTATTTAAAAAAAAAAAAAAAAAAAAGCATCTTGGAAAAACTTTGTTGTCTTGGTTTATTATTATCTTTGGCCCACAAACCCCTGCTTCAGCATGAGCCAGAGTTTTTCTCTAATTATTTTCACATTTTACATTGCATAACCTAACGGCTCAAAATAACGTTTCTCCCACCTGTGCAGTGAACAGGTTTTACAAGCCCTCATAATTAAACCTACAGCAGCTCCCCGGAGGCCTACAGAGTGCTCTAGTTGTGAATGTAGGTTCAGTGTTGTGGTTTGGCTGTTCCTCTGTTCATCTCACTGAGAGCAGGCTGTGTTTACACCCTCCCCTGCTAAAACTGGCAGTCCTGAGTGCTGACGTCGACAGAAGCCAAGCTATGGACCGCAGCCAGTAAATCACACCAGCTTCTAATAGAAATTGCCTAAGAAAAAATGCCTCCAACCACAGAGGCTCATAGTATCCTCACCAACCACTACAAATTTAGCCATAGCTAAGTGCAGTCAAACAATTTCATGCATTTGACATGTATCTCACGCTTACCTAGTTGCATGCATAAGCAGTTTCATTCATAGGCATTTACAACTATAAAAATGTGCACATTTTTCACGAGCACACACACAAGAGACACTGAACATACATTGACACTTACACATCCTGTCATACACATTCTGTCACACATGGTAATTAGGCAAAGTGACACCCAACCTCATAACCTCTATCTCTCTTTTCTCACTCTCTTGCACTCTTTTTCTCGCTAGGTCTTCATTAGCAGAACTTGAGAGAGGAAACCGCATGATTTGGGCTTTGTAAACTCACAAACTCTAGTGAGCTGACAGCAGTGCCTTTTACTTTTTCGAGTCAGTATTTGCAAGAACAAAGTTTCCCTTAAGACCTATAAGCAAGAAAGTTCATTTCAAAAATAAATTTTTCGTTGGCATACAAATTTCTGCTTCACTGGCGGCACAAAGCAGAACTGCAATTTTGTTTTTTTGATACTGTTCGAATGTGAGGTTCATGAGAAGAAACCATCATAATTAACTGGTACCATATCAGCTTAAACCATGAACTAGTCCCAGTGAAATTAAGAATGAATTGACCCATAAGTTACCTCAGCTAAACCCATACGTTGATTTTAAAACCTTGAGTAGTTATAATGACTGCAGATTAGCCTTAAAATGATGTATAGCTGACTCTAGATCTGCCCCAAAAATGACACAAAACTGATCTCAGATCAGCTTCAAAAATAAGCCAGAAGTGACCAAATAAGCCCAAATGTTATTATAACTGACCCAATATCAACCTATAGACCTCAGCCTATAATAATGACCTCAGATCAGCCCTAATAATGGTGAAAACTAACCCTAGATCAGCCCTAATGTTTATCCATAACTGATTCCATATTAGACCAAAAAAAAGCTGAAAATGACCAAATAAGCCCAAACGATGATAACAACTAACCCAGTATAGCTCAGACCACAACTTATAATGACTGCAGATCAGCCCTAATACTGGTGCAAACTAACTTGAGATCATCACTAATAGTGACCCATAACTGTTCCCAGATCAGCCCAAAAATAAGCCAAAAGTGACCAAATAAGCCCAAACATTACTTATAATTGACCTCAACCTTACTGACCTCAATAATGGTGCACACTAACCCAAGATCAGCCCTATTAACCCATAACTGATTCCAGATCAGACTGAAGAAATAAGCCAAAAGTGACTAAATATAGGCTCAAACATTAATTATAATATATTGAATATCAGCCTAGACCAAAATAATAACTTCAATTCAGCCTGAATCATGATGCATTGTTAACCCCAAATCAGCCCAATAATGACCCCAGAACCCAGATCACCCCAAAAAGATGACCAGATAAGCACAAGCGCTGACTATAAATCACTCAATTACTAACCCTAAACTAACCGTAGATCACAAAGCCAAAACTAACCAAACAAACCCAAATGATAATCAAACCTGACCCAGTATCAGTCTGGACAGGCCCATAATGATGACCTAAGATCAGCCTAAATAATAATACATTATTAACCCTAAATCAGCCCAGTTATGACCCCAGATCTGTTCTCAGATCAGCCCAAAAAGATGACCAAATAATGACAAGCACTGGCTGTAATTCAACCTAGACCATGATCCATAATAATAAGCTCAGATCAGCCTAAATAATGCCGCATAACTGCCCCAGACCAGCTAAAAGCCAGAAGAGATGAAGCTCTCGGAGCAGCAGATTGCAGCTGAGTACAGGTCATCTCATCCACCCACTTCTGATACTGCAAGGCACTGAGTTTCTTTGAAATACAAACTCAGACTCTGTTTGTATTCATGCCTCGCATGCAACAGAATCATACTGAGTCCTTGAGCAGAGAAAAACAACAGAAAGCCACGTCTGTTTTAGCTGCTCGACTCCATTGACACCTAAGGGGATTGACGTAATTGCAACAACAGATATTTCTGAAGAACAAACAAGCACACAGTGAGTTTATGGGAAACCTGTCATGGCTTTTTTTTTTTTTTTTTTTGCAAAGCGTGCCATCCTTTCCCCGCTAACGTGTTGTTGAATACAGCGGCATCCACGCAGTTATGCAACACCTCCCATGCCAGGCCGAGCAGAACCTCCTACGTTCATTCAGCGAGCTCCAGAACGGCCACGGGGTCCCAGCGGCACAGCTAAATAAAATATTACAAGTGTTATGACGTTCACCATTTGTTTAACATATCATCCCATGCATTGTAAAACAAAGCAGTTTACTCATTATCCAAAATGACAGAGTCAATGCAAATATCCAAGGTTCTGGTTAAAGATTAAATGAAACAAACAATAATTAATTTGAGATATGACTACTGATTACATAGTCCTTGTATGGCTTTATCTTCTAGTTTAATGTTTAAGCTGGCAGAAGATGAGGGTTAATAGATAAGCTTTATTTATTGTGCTATATTTAGAAGTCAAAAATAATTTTTATCAAGGTCTCCTTTCAGTTGTGCATGAATAAAATATGTTTTGTTTTGTAGATCAACATAGAATGTTGTTATAAGTCTCACTTTTGCAAAGCTACGAAAATACTTTTTTGCGCAAATAAAACAAAAATAACATAATTTACTCTTCTCCCGTGACTTACGTCTTCTGCCATTTTAGAGTATCTCAACGTGTGCGTATGCTTATGCAGTAATATTTAAAGACAAGTGATAGGAGAAGAATGGTGAAGTATATGATGTTATTTTTGTTTTCTTTGCGCAAAAAAAAAAAGTATTCTCATATCGGCACAAAACTGAAGTTGAGTCACTGATGTTACATGGACTTTTATACTGGTGTTTTTACCACGTTTCTGGATCTGGGATTATCGCTGTCTATGGAGGGACATATGGCTCTCTGATATCATCAAAAATATCTTAATTTGTGTTCCGAAGATGAACGAAGGTCTTATGGGTTTGGAACGACATGAGGGTGAGTATTTAATTTCAGAATTTTCATTTTTGGGTGAACTAACCCTTTAAAAATGATAATTATCTAATATAAAATTGTATTCCATTACTTTTAATTACAATAAAATAAGGGAAGTTTTAAGTTAAAATGTAAATTTAAACTTTTTACAGATTATGTTATTAATTTCTGTGTATCTCGTAGCAATAAACATGGCTATAAATTAAACAAACCTGGTTGATTATGAAATGAGACATTTTTGTGACTTTTTAAAACTTCCAAAATACATGGAAAATGTAGGGAGAAAAAAGTCATGACACACAAAATGGACATCTGGTCAGTCTAATTAGGTTCATTAATTAAACACAGACGCGAACAGTGTGAAACTAAACTTGTGAGAAGCCTGAAGTCAAAGCCCTTCCTTCTTTGGAAAAATGAAAACAGAACGTCAGCAAGCTAGCTGCAGCAGTGCTGAGTTTCATTCCTGTGGCACTGGGAACATCTCCCATCTGCACCACATAAGTGAAGTCTTCACACAACTTCAGCCACTGTCACAGTCACACTGTCGCAAAAACAAGGAATACTTCTGCTCTCTGAGTCTCTGAATTACTCAGACTTACAGAGTTCTTTAACTAGGCCAGTTCGATTCAGCAAAGGCATTTCAAACAAAGTAAATTATTAAAGGAGAAAGCTTGTGGAAGGATTCGCACACTAAGGCTCTGTGTCTATGATGCATGGATCATTTCTGCTGTCATAACATGGGAAATTCAGGGTTTGAGAGTGATTCCCAAATGTCATTCAGTGACCCTGAAAATCTAAAAATTTTATATAGCTATGGCATGTAAAAACAAAACAAACTATGGTTGATCGCTTTCCATGTTGGTCACACAGTTTCTTCCTGTCTAAGTTACATTTCTCAACCAAAGCAAAATGAAATATGTGCAATAGACTTATGTTGTTAGTCCAGTTATGCAAGACAATAACACATATAATCATTTTAGAAAGCAAATAAAATATGCATACTATTAGTTACCTGTTAAAAAGTGACTTCAAATAAGTACTGTTCTTGCATTAAATAATTCTGAAACAAAGTATCAGTTTTTACAAACATATAAACAGCACAATCGTTTTCAACATTCATAATAAGAATAAAAATGTTTCTTTTTTAAATCAGTGTATTAGAATAATTACTGAAGGACACTGAAGACTAGAGTAATGATGCTGAAAATTCACATTGCATCACAGGAATAAATTATATTTTCTACTGTAATACTAATACTTCACAATATTATAGTGCATTTTTAAATAAATGAATGCAGCCTTGGGAAGCATTATAAGGGGAAAAAAAGAACAAGTTTTATGTTCTAAATATAACATTCCTCGTAAACTTTTGTTTTAAACTTTTCATACGTATGTGATTCCCTTCAGTGACTAAGCGCTCACATTTTCCGTCATCCCCCACGGTTTCATCACCCACAAATTGTCAGCCCTCCGCCTCCTCCAAGGACAGAGGCTGAGGTATTCCCAATCTGTCGCTATCCTCTTCCCCAAGCGTTCGGTGATAAACAGCGAGTGTAATGGTATCTTCTGCTGTCACCCTGAAGCCTGCATCTGTCTCAGTGTAGTGCAACTCATCTCTCTGACTCACTGTGTTGGCTAAGTTCAGAGCTGCACTGAAAGGGAGCCGCCAAGCTTAACACCTACACACGACCATGCAGCCACAGAGGCACATGAAGATGCCCTCCGAGGCCTTTACTTTCCTGACCTCCACTTAGACAATTAAGCCTGTCAAGCGGCCTTCTTTATTCTGCGTTTCGAGGCTATAGGAAGAGGCTGATGTTCTGCTAGAAGGTGGTAGCTTTGACTGTTGAGAGCAAGAGTGCATTAAAGATAATTACTTAAACCATATTTGGAGGAAGAATTTGTGATAAACTAAAAAATAATGGGGTTTTTAATGCAATAGAAGATCCAGTTTTAGGTTCTTAAAATAACCTTTCAGTGAGTTCTTAGTGTGAAGAACTTTTAAAGGAATACATCACACAAAAAAATTTAAATTTGTTGAAAATTTACTCACTGTCAGACATCTAAAATATAGATGAGTCATAAAATACAGATTTTGATTTTGAGATATTCAGAATTACATCACTTGCTCACCAGTGGATCCTCTGCAGTGAATGGGTGCCATCAGAATGAGAGTCCAAACAGCTGATAAAAACATTACAATATTCCACAAAAGCAATTAACATCTTATAAAGTGAAGAAGAGCTGCGTGTTTGTAAGAAACAAATTCATAATTAAGGGGTTTTAACTTTAAACCATCACTTCAAATACATGTCCATTGTGATGTTTTTATCAGCTGTTTGGACTCCTATTCTGACGGCACCCATTCACTGCAAAGGATCCTCTGATGAGGAATTGCTACTAATTCAATCTCCACTACATCTTGGATGGCCTGAGGGTGAGAAGATATTCACCAAACTTTCATTTTTGGCTAAACTATTCCTTTAATAATCTTAAGAATGTTTCCCCACTATAAAGAACCTTTTGTGGAATGGAAAGGTCCCGTGGATGTTAAAGGTTCTTTTTTAGAACCACAGATACTCACAAACAACCTTTAATTCTTATTTTGTGAAAATTTAATAAAAGTGCTGCTGTGCTTTGTCCTTATTTCCATTTCTTTCACAGTGTGAAAACTCACTCTATTAGACACCGACATTAAACAGGAAAAGGAGGGGGACAAAATCTACCAGAGAGTGAGGTTGTGGGTTAACTCATCTGCGAATTCCCTCCTCAATTCACTTTGCTCAATCGACTTACTTAATTAGAGCTCTAAATATAGATCCATGTTGCTTACTGGAATCAGAAGAACTGTTAAATGCTTGGACCAGCTAGCTGACAGTAATCGAACAGCCGTTCATTTTGAATCCAGCAGCACCTGTTTATACAGCTGTGAAAAACACGAGGCACAGCAACAATGATACACGATACAAAACACAGCTCAGCCTTCACATTGTTCTGCTATAGAACCCAAAACAAATTCAAACGTACATCTCTAAAAGATACAAATATATGAACTTGTTTTGGTCTTTATAAAGGTTTAGTGAATGCTTAGGGGGCAACTATTTAAATATCAGCCTCTAATAATCCCATTAAAGCTCCTCTATTCTTCTGAAAGAACACGGCGCTTGCAACAACAAGGTCACAGTTCAATTCCCAGGCAATACATATACTGATAAAATGCTTTGGATAAAAGCATCTGCCAAATGGATACATGCAAATGAGGAGTGTAGCTTACAATTCATGACTATAAGAATAAATATTGATCTGACCGCTACACTATGAGTCATGGCTACTTACATTATGGAAACCCATTTATGGAAATGTACTCTTGCATCTGGAGAATACAAGGGGGAAACATTTTCTGAAAACGAGAACAGTAAAGCAGTAATCTTGTAGCATGCATATGAGTAATATTCAGTTTGTAATGAGAGCAGTGAAAGAGTAGAGATTTGAATAAAAAGCTTAAGACCAAGAGTATAATTTCAAGCATTTTAATACAAACTTATTAAACTATCAGTCCCTCTTTACATGTAAGACACTGACTCCAAATACTTTGTTATACTATTTGTTTTTGTCAAGTATTGCACAATGTTGGTACAAAATTAATATACGATTACATTTTGTCCATAGTATAGCAAAAATCTTTGAACTCTTAACAGAAAATACAACTCTTAATTTTTTCTCTCTTTTTTTCCCCCAAAAAGCAAATATTTTTAAATCCCAACACAATGGAATATTCTGTACACAATCTTTAGAATAGTTGATGTTTTTAAAGATGGATTTCATTTTACAATTTCAATAAAAAAAAAATATAACAAAAGCTGCTGCAGCCATCACAGATCACTGGAGTAGTAAAAAGATATAAATGCAATATGTCGTAGAAACAATATATACTCTGATATTTTACAAACTTTCTACTAAATTAATTATACAGTTAGAAAAAAGACCAAGAAATCCCTCATTCAGCATTCAGGCCAATCCTCAGAAAACTGGCTGTGTAGCTATACCTTGAATACTATTAGAGGCCTTGATTTGTAGTTTTCGTCTTCATAAAGATATCTTAAAACAGTCAGTAAAAATAATTTTGTGCTTGGTTGGCAAAAGAAAACAACAAAAAAAAACAAAAAATGAGTTTAGAGAACTAAGCTTGATTGTAAAACAAGCTTAGTCGTAAAAAGAATGACAAAAAATACTCAAGGGAACAACCCTCGGGCTCATCGTTTGACTCATTCACCGGGACTTTACAGTTGAAGTGTTGCTTTGCGATTTTCTTTTTGTTTTTTTTTAATTTTTTTGGGATTTTCCAAACGTGAACTTCTGCCCGTCCCATCACATATCTCTGGTCGTTAGTAGTATTCTCACTTTCTAGTTGGCCATCACTGGCTGGAATTGCTGGTTAGAATACTGCATGTTGCTCAAGCTGAAACTCAGACTGTCCATGAGGGACTTCTCGTTAAGGCCCCCATAGGCTGCAAACACGTCAAAGGCATTATTGTACGGGAGAGGGCTGAGATTGAGGGACGTTTCCCCGGGGAACATTGCACTTGGGCTGCCCTGCCCCTGGAGATTGGGGAACACGAACTCCTTGGCGTTGGGAGACAGGGCAGAGGGCTTCTGCGGCTGACTGCCCAAGCCGACGCCGTAGAGAGAATGCATGGATGTGGACATGGCTTTCTGCTTCAGGAGGTTGTTTACATTCAGGCCAAGGTTGGTGGGGGAGTTTCGGGTCACCTTGTTGGCGTTCCGTCCGTTGCTTTTCATTTTCGTGGAGCCAAATTTGGTGGCGGCGAAGCTGGCAGTGGTAAAGGTTAAAGGTTGCGTGGAACGGTGCATGAAGGTGGGGCTGACCGCCGCCGACTGGCCAAAGGGAGGGGACGGGGAACTGGAGGTGGGGGACATGCCTAGGGGTTCGCTGATGGGCATGAAAACCTGGGCCTCTGGGTTAAAGCTGTTCTTGATCTCCTTGTCCAACTCCAGGCCGTTCTCATTACTGTCGTCCACATAGAGCACCTTGACGGGTCCCTTCTCCCCAATCTGATAAGACACCTCGAAAGGATCAATCCAGACACTGAGGTCCTGAGGCAGGTTGTTGCGGACATCCACAATGTCCAACCCACTTTCTTTGGCTGCTTGCTCTACAACTGGGTCCACTTTCTCCCCGACATGTATACACCTGAATCCAGACCCTTTGTATGGCTTGTCTGGGTACCAGTGTCCCTCGTATTTCTGTTTCAGCTGTCGCTCCAACTCCTCGCCGAAAATGTTGACACGTCGCCTGGGCAGCTTATTGTACAAGTACGAAATGATGAAGTTGAGTGCTACTTTGATTTCAAGCTGCATAGCTGCTGCGCTGCCCTGGAGTATCTGTTGGCTGTTTGAATTCGCGTAATGTATTGTAAGCCACCAGAGGGCAAGGCTCGGCTGGAGCCAGGCAAATAAACAGAAACTTGGGGTGGGGGGGGAACGGTTCAAAACAAAGTGCTGGTTGCAGAGGGAACGGTCTCAGTCGACAAATGGCTGATCTGGTTCCTAGAGAGAAGCAAAAACAAATAGCGTAAATAACTCCAGCTCATTATTCTCAGTTGGAAATAATAAACTGGAACATGGTCCCGTCTGCCAGGTTTCATTAGAATAGCATTAACGTACAGCTTGTGCATTCATAGGCCATGGTATTTGTAGTGAAACTGTGGTTATGCACACGGTAGTCAATACACCAAAAACCATAGTTATTACTACAATTTTACTGTAATAAAACCATGGTTAATAGGCTTGCCAGCAGATTAGATTTTACACAAGCACACAAACAATCCTAAGCTTCAGTGCACTGGCTGAATAGTACTTCCAGTCTAGTTAAATTCAAGACAACACCTTCTCTCGAGCATATCTTAGCACTAAGCTAGTCCTATAATTGCAGTTTACCATTATAGGAAGGATGCACTGGGACTCGCGGAGCTGATAGAGTTACGTAATAAGGAACTTGCCCTGACTAGACCCTGCACAACTGTAACCAATCCACTGCTGTCGTCATAATCGAACTTTATCCCTAGCTCGTCATGTATGTCTGTAAAATAGAGAGTTTCGTGAGGAAATCAAACACAGGAATGCGAGACTTTAATAATTAAACCTGACCGTGTCACGAGGAGAAATGAAAACCGGGCAGCACACGCACATATCGGCGTACGGTCGTCGATGACGCGAATAGAAATAAAGAAAATGCGCGTGAATGTTAAACCAAACTGATAAATGGTTCGCTTTACGCTTGGTTAGCAAATATAAAAGCAGACTGTGTTTGGTTTGTACATTCAAAGCGAGGATAGGACGTCAGAGATCGTATCGTCGCTCCCACCCAGTTCACTGGGAAGATTAAAGCGTTCGCGAGGACACAATGTACGGTTTAAAAACAGACACATATATGCTTTAGTACTAATGTATGCATTAAATGCACCATATAAAGGTATACATTCAGGACAAAAGAGCAGTAGATGATGCAGGCTATTCTGTGCTATTCGACCAGGATGTCGAATAGCCTATATCATATTCTATAGTGATAGTTTGCACTTCTATAGTGCATACCTTCTGGGCTATTTTGCCATAGTTTGCAATCCCCGCGAGCTCCTAAAGTCTACAGCCCACGACTGACGCAGCAAGCTGCCTTCATTTAAATTCTCTTAAGGTTTCAGTAAACTATTACAGACAGCGCTTTGCAATAACCAATGCAACGAGTAATACTTCTCAAACAGGGCAAATCGCCAAAATAGCAATGCCAGACAAAGCAACGAAATACTTACTTGAGTTTACAAAACGACGATTTTCAGTAGTCGCAGTAGCTTTAACTAGTGCAAATAGAAAACTTCAGATATAAATACTTTCTTCACATTAACATAAAGGTATTCCAGTTGGTAGACTTGAAAGGTTTTATTTTTGTTGTTTTTCTTCTTATCTTGCTCCCAGTTATCTGTAAGGTATTTGCTGTTTCACCTTCCCAATAAGCTCCTCTCCACCCCCTCTATCTGGGTGTTTTACAATTTCGTCCCCTACTGCTGTCATCCGCCTCTATTTATAGTTTTCCTCCGCCACGGACACGCGGTGGGCGGTGACGCGCTTCCAAAGGTCACAACAAAACGAACATCGAATCCACGGAAGATGATTGGTCGGGCTTGAGCGAGAGGCGGGTCCTACTCCTGACGTCCTTCAAGCCCATTGGCTCATTTCACCATCGAGCAAAGAAGGGGTAGGATTTAATACACTTACGTTGAGCCCGTCATAAAGGCTCTTTACGTCACGCGTTACCTAGTACCACAAAAAAGACAGGCTATTCATGGAGGTATCGTATATCATTTCCATGTTCATATTTCGCAAACATGACTGTTAAAGCGACATTTATGCCCCTAAGTGGATCAAATGACTGAATAAATATAAAGACTAAGTAGTGAGCAGACATGGCAGAAGAGCATAGCTTTAATACAACCTTTGCTAATCTGTTTATCACTGTTTTGTATGACCAAACGAGCAAACGCTGCTATTGTGCAGGGGAAATTGTACTTGAAATGACATTTCATCAAACGCAAAGAAACGCTACCAAAGGCAGTTTCCCTTTAATCTACTATAAGAGTGCATCTCATACATTTACGTCAGTGTTACGTTAGTACGCATATAAGGCATAACAATCTATATTAAGCATGAAACTGGTTGATAATAACAATGCGGTAAAAAAAAAAAAATTATATCACTGGTAGCAGAAGAATAAAATACATCGTTTTTGATTGGCTGCAAAACAGACAGGAACTCCCCTTGAATGTCGTGTCCGTATCCAAGTGATATCGTCATTTAAAGTGACAACTATATATGTATATATTATATGAAATTTAAATTACAGTTGCATATATATTTGATGGCAATGTTGACTTTATTTCATGTAAATGCAGGATTAACAGGGGAAAAAAAGCAGGTTTAATTAGGTAAAAATATTTCATCCCTTGTTATGTGCTGCTCTAAACCCTTTAACTAACTTTATGTTGTTGGCCAAAAATGATCAGTATTTAAAAAATCTGTAATTGTGCTATATTATTACCAAATCTTAGATTCAACCCTTTTTGTCAACTTGTAAAAATAAAACACCATTATTTGTGGATAATTTAATGTTCACTCAAAAACTGAGGTACATATTAAGCTCAGATCAATGAGGTCATAAAATAAATAAAAAACCTGTTGTAAGTACAAGAAAACAAGTCAATGAAAATATTTCATTCAATATATGGTAATAGCAAGACATTTATAAGCATTTATTTGTAGGCTGGTCATTTTTACCTGCAAGTCTAACAAGGTAGGACTATCACTTTTTTTTTTTTTTTTGTTATACTCTGTTTGAGCAAAGTCAGTAAGTTTTAGTCCAATGCAATAACATTCATTAGAAATGAGTTTTAATTATTTTCAGTCATTTTGATGCTATTGTATCCATGGACTTTTTAATGCACTGTAACTAATTTTGTTGGCGTCACTGTTAGCTCATGGGTGCAATTCAAATAAGGATCACGCATCACATTATTATCTGCCCGGGCAACCAGTCTTAATGATGGGGATATGATGGGACAAGAGTGGACCTGGGGTATGACTCAGTTAGACATCACTCTGACAGTGCTCTCCATATTATTTATACAGCAAACAACCTACCAAAAGCCAGTCATGCGTTTGTCTGGCCAGAGGATTGTAGTATGAAAGGCCACTCAAATAAAGATTCACATGTGCCTGTCACTGTTTTATTGTACTTTGGTGTTAGAAACTACCTTCGGCAGCAAATGGCTCCAGACTTGAAATAATATGTAAATGAGTTCACAACTATCTCAGTGAAAAAACCTTTGTCTTAACTCTTTGTACTGTCAGTTTTAGAACTCCTGTTCATAAAGTTATATTCTACTACCTTTCTATATATATTAATGAGATTAACTTTGAAGATTCAGCAAGGGCTGCAAAGAGTGAAAAAATCTGGTGTTATTATTATGAGAGGGCATTTCTCTGACGTGGAACTGTACACTATAGCATAATAAGAACAGTGCTCATGTGTTTCTGTGCCTAATGGCCTGTGATTTTTCTGCCCCGCTGCAGCTAGGAGAAAAGCAGCCTAATTTCCTGGGAAAAGCAAAGCCTAATTCTGTTCCCTGATTGGACGCACCGCTGGTTTTTCATACGAGAGTCACACGTAAACATACTCGCACGCATATACAGAAAGCACACAGTATGCAACCTCAACTCTCTCCCTCTCTTAGAAACCGGTCTCAGATGAAGAACTTTTGACATTGCTGAGTGCTACGGCTTAACGTGGAGTTCAGAGGCGGGTTTGCACAACAAACAGATGTTCTTTGATGTCAGCTGCAGTGAGGGGGAGGCAAAAAAAAATGGAAACGCTAAAAAGAAGTAGGAGGAAGGTGTCAGAACTCTAATCACCATGCAGCGTTCAGAAACAAATCTATTGTATCTCTCAGCACAAACACTGGTTTGTATTCACCATAACCTTGCCCGCTATTCAATGTGAAATTTATTTGATTTGTTCTATCACTAAGAATTGATTCAAATTGTTTTGAGCTGTGTATTGCCTTGGCATTTCTTTCAGGATTACAAAGCTGACAGTGACCTGTTACACTGACCTTATCTTCTCTTTAAATAGGCTTTGAGTCACAGTTACAATGCCGGCTCGCCGATCCAGAGGAGCTAAATTACACAGGCTGTCAACCAAACCAACGTACAGCTCCGTTCGGGCTCGTAATAAATTATGTAAAAGAGCCTAACAGCAAGAAAATGACTGTGCCATTTGCTGTCACTTCAGACAATTTGTATTATGACATTTCACGAACGCTTGGCCAATTACACTGGAAAGATCTGTTGCATAAACTAAATAATAGTTTTTCCACTCCAGCTATGTGATTTAGTTATTCATTAAACCACCCACATCACAAGTGCAAAATACAGCTCAGGACGTGTACACCGTGAACAGCTCATTTAGGTTAGTGTGTGTGTGTGTGTGTCAGCGCTGTATAGACCTGCATGCCTACAAAAGCAGTAGTATTTTCCAAAACAACTACGTTTACATAACATGTCACAATTTATTTCCACTGCAGTCAGCCTTGAAAAAAATGTAAAGAGTACTGGTATAAAACAGTACTAGTGTTTGTTAAAAGCAAAAACTGCTATCATATTACAACAAATATATTTACTCTCTATATAATATATATATACTTTTTTCAGTTTGAAACGCCGATACATGCTTATTTGTTGAGCCGATGATACAACCCAGATAGCACATGTACGTCTGCAAGATATCTGTTAAAGATATGGAAAGCATCTGCTGTCTACAAACGTCTGACATACATTCTAAATCATAAGCATCTAATAGTCATCTATTTGATATCTAAAAGGAAACGTCCTATAGACGTATTGTGTAGATTAGCAAACGCTCTAAAAAATACGTCTCGCAGATGCAAATGCAGATGTCAAATAAACGTCTCTGAGATTAAAATGTATAATTTGAGGATTAGTTCAACCCAAAATGTAAAATTCTGTCATTAATTCGGAACACAAATTAAGATAATTTTGTTCAAATCTGAAAGCTTTCTAATCTTCTGATGCAACTGCAATGTAGCAAGGACATAGTTAAAATAGTCCATGCGACAAAAAAGTGGTTCTACCGTAACTTTATGAAGCTACGAGAATACTTTTTGTGCGCAAAGAAAACAGTAAAAACTTAGTATATTCAACAATTTTTCTCCCCAAGTAACCGTGTTCTGCCATTTTGGAGAGTACCCCAGAACAAAATTTAATGCTGTTTACGTTCAGCATGGGTGCGCTATCTACTAAATGTTAACAACGCTAATTACGTTCAGTGAAAGCATGAAATGAGGGTGAATAATTAATGACAGAATTTAAATTTTTAGGTGAACTAACCGTTTAAGAATTTGTATTAATATTAATGTATTTAAAATTAATTTCCATAATTTGAATTCAGTACACACTGTATATCAGCCACCTCTACAACTTTCTGAGTTTTGCTATCCTTTTACACTATTTCAACTGTAGTAAGAAAAATGTATTGTCGTGCTTTTCAGTTTAATCTTAATGGTATCAATTTGTTTGGATAAAAGATACAAGCTGTGTAACATCTCTCATGTACAGGCTTGTTTCCAATACTAACGAATGTCTCAACTTCAGTTGCAATATTAGTTACAGTTTAATCAGACCTCCATTCACTGACCGACATTTTAGCTTTAACTAGTCAGCTGCCTTTGTGTTGGATGAACTGTCATAAGATGCAATAAAAGCACTTACGCATGCATACTATCTGACACCGAGGGCGTGACGTGTCAAGACATGTAGGCATTACCATTGTTTAGGCTTAGGTACCGTATGGTATCTTATCTTGACAATAAGCAAGAGGAATCTCCCATCAGTAACTAAACCGTTCACCCATAATTGAAAAATCAGTTAATCGTGTTGCAATCTATATGACATTTTTCTGTTTAGAATGTTTGCGCTGCTGCTTTCTGTACATTTAAAGTGAAAGCTGACAGACAATAAATGGCTTCAAGTTTTGCTGTGTTCATCAAATAATGCCAATCGAAAGACTACTTCTATGGTGTATTCCATTCTTTTTGAAGATTTTCTGCTCATGATCACTTTATATATTCACGGTATTGATGTTTTTGTGTTCTATGGAGGAAAAAAAATCAAACAGGATCTGGAACAACATAATATTCGCACATAATCTTTTGATACATTCTAAAAAAATTAAGGTTCTTCATGATGCCATAGAAAAACCTAAATGGTTCCATTAAGATCCTTTCTGTTTCACAAGAAGGTTCTACCTTATGGTTCTTTAAAGAACCTTTGACTGAATAGTTCTTTGTGGAGCCAAAAATGGTTCTTCTTTGGCTTTACTGTGAAGAACCTTATAAGCACCTTTATATTTTAGAGTGTAATCAGTAACATACTAACAGTTCAGGTGACAGGTCAGTTTTAATTTTCATTTTATTTCTTTATTTTTAAACTAGGTTTCAGTAACAATCTGGAATTCTTACAGTGTTTTCTGTCCTGGAAGAACATCTCTAATTATTTCCAAGTGCTTCCTGAAGAAGAGGAGATGCAACAGAAACGTGTCCTTGTTGGCACGTCCACGACTTCTTTCTGGCATGTGGCTTTGTCTTTACTGCAGTTGCAGTTGCTCGTCCTGAGGCACTGTCATTTGAAGTTGAGAAAGAGCTGTAAGATGTGGAAATGGCCTCTGAAGATCAAACAACTATCCCTTTCCCCTGTGTTACAAGAAAAGAGGAAGAAATGACATGCTGAGACATCAGTCTAGTCAAAAAAAAAAACTCAGAGGTGTCAAGAGAGCAACTCGATTTGTGGATGGAATTGGTTGTTAAGAGTGTGAAGGGGGAAAAAAGGAAGGGTGTGAGGTAAAAAAGAAATGGTTGACTTAAATCAAATGGCGACGGAGACCAAGCCCTGTCATATGGCTCGGGGTTTTCTGAACCTGCTGTGCCTGGAGAGGAAAGCACATCATCTTTTTCTGCATTCCATCCACACGTCTCAAATCAGCACACTGGACACCAGTGCAAAGTTTAGGCCAGCTAATATATTTGCCAGTTTTGTACTTTCTGAAGTAAGACGAAGACGGTAATCTGGTGGAGGAGCATAAAATAAAACTATAACCCATATCCACCAACTGAGCTCTTGTGTCTAACCTGGCCTCATTTTCTATCAAAAAGAAGGGTGTTCAGATTTTGAAAAATTAAAAGTGAAGTGGGTCTTTTTTTTGGTCAAAATACCATTGCTATGTGTATTAGTTTGGCGGACACCCTGCTCAAACTAATTTGTTGTGCTGCACACATACTCCAGCCATTTCATTTTACCTGTTTATAAGAAATTATTTTATTCACAAATACCATACATGAGCTGATTGCTATGAATTTAAAGAACATCACACCATAACATCAAAGCTAGATTGTAATGGCAAAAAAGTTCCTGAACATTATTCAAAACAAGAACTTTTAAGACATGTGAACAAAGACTATGATTTTCTTTGTGCAAAGAGGTTCTTCTGAATATTACAATGTTCTTCATAAGAAGGAGATATTTTAAGAATTGTTCTCTGAATTCTTCTACGGCATCACTCCAAAAAATAAAATAAAAAAGTGTAATACATACTTATTATTCTGAGAGAGGTTTAGTCGAGCACCAGCTCCATCACCTGCACCATTTGAGAAGAAAAAAGTTAATATTGGAAAACATTTCAAAGAAACTCATGGAAGCAGTTAAGAAAAAGTCAGACTGACCTTACTGGAAGGAAAAAGCTCGGAAAGATCAAAGCTGGAATTGAAGACAACAGTCCTCGGGGAGATGAAAACAGGCACAGAAAGAGAAGAGACAGCAAAGGGGCATGTTTAGTTTGCCTCAGCACTAGAATCAGAGTTTCTCGGTATTCACGACAGAAGGACAATCCATGGAAACCAGATGCTCCTAAACTTGTTTCATGTATCCACCTCTTTTAAAGCTCCAGATTTAATTTCCTGCTGCAAAATCCACCAGTATACACATTAAGCTCGAATTGGTGGCGTGCTAGCAGGCTAAACTGCATTAGATGTTTACTGGAACAGAGTCTTGGAAAATTTTACGGTATATAAGTGTGTAGAATATATGAACAACTATTTCTTGTCTTTTAGACACAGGGGTTTTGGCTTCTTTTGTGATTGGTGCATTGCGCCTTGCAATGGCAGAATATATCTAATCCATTTTTTATCCATGAAGATATCAAAATAGAGCATATCATTAGCTTCAATGTGCTTGCGATCACTGTAACCAATCAGCTGATATTTATTTCAGTTTTCCTTAGGAGTTGAATGAAAGACTGTTTTCAGATGCATGCTTTGATGTAGCCAAAGAGGACACATACTTTGCCCTGACATTTATTGTGTTGGAGCATACCGGTCGCAAGACATTTACACCTCGTAACAAGCCTACCTGGCATTCTGACAAATTCCCCCACTGTTCCGAGGTCAGATTAACATGAAAAATGTCACAAGTCTCCCCGGCCCCTTCTCATTATTCCAGCTCTTAAAGCACAAACACCTCTGTCTCCTTCAAAACAGTGACCTTTGCTGCTTTTCCCTGCTGTTAGAACCTAAATTATTTTCTCAATGGCTCACTTTCTGCTTAACGCTAGCCTGTGAATAAAAAAAGGAAATTAGATCTACTAAAATTAATACATTTAATATATACATAAAAATACATTTAAAAATGTAAATTTGAAATTTTTAGAATTTAAATAAATGTTGACTGTAATAAAATAAAATTGAAAAACTATGAAAACAGTGAAGTATAAAAAGAATATATATACAGTATATTATATAGAATATATATATACAATTAATGTTGACTACTATACAGTATATATATATATATATATATATATATATATATATTGTATAGTAGTCAACATTAGTAGTGGATCATAAAGGTTCATCAAAGCTGTCCTAAGACAATATGCATTTTGTTTTTAGGTTTTAGAACAACGTTGGTGAAT
>JAUMHE010000044.1:17558483-17584815 GCA_032359235.1 Enteromius mattozi | reverse complement strand
TAAAAAGTGGTCTGAAAAAAGTTTAATATATATATATACATATACATAATATATATATATATATATATAAAGCCACTCTAATTCATTTTTATACACAAATAACAATTATATGTATTAGATATATAAAGTTAGTCATTTTGTTGAGTAACTAATAGTAAGAATGTCAAGGTCTTGTCCAGCAAAGGTGTTTACAGATCGATCAGTGTGAGAATGAACATGTGGCTCTGCATGTTCCTTCATTTCTGTTCCATATGTCTCCTATTGTGAAACTTTAGATATTTCTCAAGACTTTAGACATTACAGACCGTTACTCAATGTGAAATCCTTACAGACATTTATAAAGCAAAATATTCTCCATCTCAACGCATACAATGAGTAATCTAGTAACTCAGTCCATATTACCAATACAGTTGTTACAAAGTCTCAGCTCCACATAGATGAGGCATGTCTGATGCATTCAGCAGTAATGTATCAGAGGCAGTGCTATAATGTTTATATAGTCAGAACTAAAGTCACAATGTTCAGCGGTTTGCATAAAACACCTTTATCCGTTTTTATATTCATAATTCAACACATTCTTGAGATTCTCTGAGAGGTGCTACAGGGTCACACAGGGCTGTTGTAGTGAATGCTGGTCATGTAGGCTCCCGTCTGTAAGTGGGTGACACTAGCAGCTGGGGGATGACCGGTCACCTTGACCCCAAAGACAAGTCAATATCCCTTTTTCAATTCTCCTGTCAATCATGTTCGAAGACTATTGCTCAAGCGTCCCTCACCCCACAATCAAATAACTGTCACAGCTGCAAAGTCACACCGAAAGCATGTTAAACAAGTAGTGTTTCCACTAAACAGGGAGGTTCCCATTTCTAGAGAATTGCTCTTGTGTGTAAATGAAATCAGCCCACCATAACAGAACACAAAGCTCATGCCAACTGAAGCATATAAGCTTTCTTTGCCTGGTTCAGTCGATTCAAAACAGCACAGATCGGTCTGTGCAGCAAGGAAGTGTGAAAAAATGCTCCTTCTTATAGGAGGTGATAATTTGGTTAACTGATCTGGGCTGCATTTCCTAAAAGCACTGTAAGCTTAAGTACATCGTGGACCCATTGAAACCAATGGAGCTACGATCAACTTAGGCTTATGATGCTTTTGGGAAACGCAGCCCAGATTTGATCACGTAAATGTGTATTTTCAAGATAACTTTAGTATAACTTTAGTATACAGACTGTAGTAATGACTACCCGATCTCATGAATGTCCGTATAAATAGTACGCCAAATAAAAACGAAAACTTGCGGTATTAATACACAAAAATGGACTTTGGCATGTATATGGGTATAATTAGGGATGTGAGGTAGATGCGTATCATATCTATCATATGCACGACAACAAATTTCATATCATACACACACGAAAACTGCGTATTATCTGCACACCAAACATATATCCCAAAGTCTGTTTTTGTGTATCAATACTACAAGTTTTTGTTTTTATTTGGTGTACTATTTCTATGCATTTTCATGAGACCAGGCTAGTAATGATGCTGAAAATTCAGCTTTGCATCACTAAAATAAATTTCGTATACGTTCCATTCAAAGGACATTGAAACGTGGGAGACGTGAATTAATTTTTTTTTTATTTACAGAGTCACACTTGTCCGTGTGTAAAGTAAACTTTAACGGATTTCTGCCGCTCAGGGAGTAGGAAGCAATGAATACCGTGTAGGGACCATGTAAATTGGAACACAGTTCATGCACGGAGCTCACTTCTGACGAGCTGATTATCGAAATCAGGTGTGTTAAGTAAGAGAGACATGCAAAATATGCAGAGTGGGGGTACGTGAGGACTGGGATTGAGAACCGCTGCCCAAGACAGTGACCATGTGCTGATCCTGAACGCGTCTCTCACATGGACTGAGAAAGGAGTACACTTGTACACAAGACTTGCACTCCACTGTTTGCAAAATGGAGCTTTGTGCTCGTGTATCCTACCTCTCTCATTCGGCACAAATCCAAATACTCCATAATATTTTTATTATTGCAATGTAATGTATCTGAATGCTAAACTATTATTTATTATGTAAATTAAAGGCTTTGTACTTCAGTTGCATTCCAACGATGAAACAGAGGCAGGCGCGCTGATGTTTGCTTCACTGTATTTTACTTTGATAACATACCGACTGCGCTGTCAAGTTAATTTGTTCTTCTGTCTGTTTAAAATAAAAGAAAAGAAACCGAACATAGTATATTTGTTTTTTTCCCTGTTGTGCCAAAATGGTATCGAACTGTGACCCCCGTACAGAGGTGCGTACCGAGCTGTGACATCTATGTATCATGCCACCCCTATCATTTATGCATGCACTTAAAGTGTTAAAGTTTTTTTTTTCTCCATGGTTTGGCTATAACAGGTTTAAGTTTAAAGACACTCAGGTCATGCACTCTCAGTGACGAGATTAATGTTGTTAATGTTTGATTTTGAAATCTACCAGCGTCACAGGAGATGTCCTGTCCGTGTCAGTCATTCTACATGGCTATTTCCTGTTTGTCTAAAGTGCAGACTCTATCATCAGCACAAACACAAATTCCGGCCAGAAAACTCCAATCCTGTTTGGAAGCAGTGATGTCAGAGTCACCATGGCAACTGCTCTTACAAATTATGTCTCTTCTTTCACTCTCCCCTTCTGCCTTTGTCCATGTGACATTCAAATGCAATATCTTTTTGTCACAATGCTCTGGGCATCAATGTGCCGATGCCAAGGACACAGAAGGGGAATAACATGACCTTTTGCAGCACATCGAATGCAAGAAGAGAGCAAGGTCAGGAGGTGTGTTTGTGGGCCTTGAGTGGCGTGGGTGGTTGAGTCAATGGCATTGTAGATCCGGCTCTGCGAACGCTCTCTTTGTCACTCACTCATTTATACCATTCAAATGCCATTCCTTGCGTTCTGGAACAGTTGTTATGTCATTCTTTTTTATTCAACATCTCTGGAAGAGCAGTGAAGAATTAAAATACCAGTTCGGCCAAAAATTTAAATTTATACACCGTTAATGGAAGTTTTTCATTTTTTTGAATGTTTTAGTTAGACATTTCTCTATCGTTTTTAGTTTTATGTTATTTAGTACTTGTTTTATAGAACATCAATCAAAGACAAAATGAAACAATTATATGTTAACTTAATTATTTTCAGTAATGTGTGTATAACCAAGAAAAAAAAATAAAGAAAAAAAACTTTTTTTTAATATTTAAAAAAAAAAACCTGATGTTTTGGATGTACAGAAATAACAATATGTATAACTTAACGTTAGCACAAGGTTCCTAAAACATATTTTTGTTAGCTAGGGGTACTGCTTTTTTCCACTTAACTTGAAAGAACAGTGAAAAGTAGCATAGCTTAGACATTTTTATAAACGCTAAGGAAGAAAATGGTCACACAGGTTTGGAACAACTTGAGAAATTGATGACTAAATGTTCATTTTTGACTGAAGTATTCCTTTAAACAATCTCTTATATTCCAGCTTTACAGCTGATTAATGGAATACAATGAACAGCAGCTGACAAACGCAACATGATGGAAACAGATGAGTGTGATTGCCATGGTAATAGATGATGGCTCAAAGAGTTTGAGCAATACATAAAAATTCAAAGACTTTCATCAAGACAATGACAGCGCAGGCAGCCTTTCTTTCCTTACCAGACATCACCCAGGCCACTCTGCAGTATTTTATAATTCTACCTGACTTTAAAATGATCTAAAATCAGCAGAAAACTATGTTTAGATGAGGCAGAGAGAAAGTGGAAATGTAGATGTGATGTTGCCTATTTGCACAGCCAGATGCCAGATACGCTTTGTCAAAACAACATCTGACTCATACCCTTAAGCTCTCTTCTATAAACTAGTGGGCTGCTTAGCTTTCTTCAACTTATAATGGCAGCTAACTGTGCAACATAGACAACATAGAAAAAGTGAATACATGACATCAATAACATTTCAATGCAGCTGAGATAATTTTTTAAAACTTTTACCATAGTCTCTGATTTATAAACTTATACATTTTGTCATTTAAATCCCATAACCATCTCTATATGTATGGCTTTTCTAATGTAAACTTGCTTGGAAGCCCACCTGGTACAGCATTGGACACCTAATAAAACAACCCAAAAAGAAAGAAGCACACTGAAATAGCATGATTTTTTCACCAAATGCTTTTTTATCTTACGTTTGCTTGGTTAATACTATCAGTTAGGTTTAGGGTTTAGTGTAGGCAGTATTTCATTTTCAAACCCAACAGAGCATTAACCTTTTAGTCACACACATCCGACATTTCATTTCCACAAATACGCGATACAACTCTCTGTTTATTGGTTTCATCTAGTATACACAACCAATACAATAAAACACTCCCAGATTTACATACATCTGTTTCTGAAACAGAATATGCTTTTAGTGCCACTCACTGGACATTTAACTTTGAAAGTGTCACAAAACATGCAAGAAAGAAAAATAGTTTGACATATAACTATGTAAAGTGCACACATGAAAACCTAATTAACCATTCAGGTTGGCCTAAAAACTGACGTCATGATTGAAAAGCTCTATTTATATTCAACATTTTTTGCGGTGTATTAAGGGATTGCCTTCTCTGTGTAGAATACACTTATAATTTCACTAAAACAAGGCATCTCACTTACACTGAGCTAGTTTATCTTCAGGAATAGACATTAGCATCTGTAGCTCGCCTACGATGCATTAAAATGCTGCCTCCGTGGGCAGCTCACAAGGTTTTGGAAGAGAGCATTAATGTTTTCTTTTTTTTCCCAACTCTCGGTTTATTGGGTTCATCTAGTATATTCTTTCACTACTGTGTTTATCAGTTCAATAAAACAACAGGCAAAAGTAGTTGAATGCATTTTATACCAGCATATCTGAATCCCTAAAAGAGCTCCAAGGCATTTGCAACCACATTTTGCACTCACAATTATATTATCATCCAAAACACTGCAGCCAGCGTCAGCCTTTAAAGCTTTTCATATGCAACACACGCAACCCCAGTTGATTGTCGGGAGATCCTCTATTGATTCGCCACCGACACACGCATTACGCAATACGATGGCTATTTATAGAGCATAGACTCCATGACGAATTAACAACACCCGCGCATCTCAGGATAATGGATGACGATGATGCTGCTGGTGCGCTGGGATCATTAAATGCTCGAGTCGTGAGAGAATGATAATCCAATAATCCAAAATAAATGTCATCAAATCTCTTTTTTAATCCTCAGATCAGTAAACACTGCCTCCGAGGTCCACATCTGTTCTTTACAAACCTCCTGTCCAAATACGGTATGGTTGTAACATTAAACTGCAGATACAAATGCAATACATTGTTGCCACTGTGAACGGTACTCAGGTTGAGCTGTGATTGCTGGGATCTAATTACAATGCGCTTACTAAGCAGCAGTGTAAAAAATATTATGCAAACATTATGGTTGGGGTTTGTTATTAACTATTATAATTCATAACATTATAAATGCTGTTCTTCTGAACTTTCTATTCAGCCTCAATCCTGAAAAATATAATGTTTCTACAGCAAATCAGCCTATTTAATCATACAGCTAATCAGCAATAGCTGATGGAAATTCAACTTTGCTCACAGGAATAAATTATATTTGCAAAGATATATTCAAATATAAAACGCTGTATTAATAATATTTCACAATATTATCATTTTCACTGTATTTCACGCAACCTTGGTGAACATAACAGACTCCCAAAATCTCCCACTGAGTTGCATTCCAAGAATGTGGAATGTACCCAACTGCAATGATGTCACTGTAATATCTGAATTCTTAACTGTGATTGGTGCTTTGAAGCAGATGTCTGTACCTCCTTGTTACAAAGTGACACAGCCACGTTTCCTTAACCAATGGCATGTGTTTAGGAAAGGACAATAATTTTGGGATCGTTTAGGAAACTTGTCTAAAAACGACACCTATTTTTATGCACATTTTAGAATATTGCATTAAAACACTGGATGGAACTGTCAAGATCTGCATAAATTGAAAGACTGCACATAAAAAACATGCGCACATTTTAGTAGGATCAACTTAACTTAAACTACGATGGAAACACATTTACCGAATAAATTTCTCCATTCACATCCAAAAGGTCATGTGACTTTTTATGTTGTTATGGTCATTCTGAATTGCCTGAGCAAAGTCTGTCGTCAAAGTATATCTGTATAACTGTCTTACACAACTGCGTTCCAAACATCCGCCTCCAAAAGCAGTGACAGCATCTTTTGTGTTTCGTCTGCTCACTCTGAGGAACAAGCAATTTATCATAATTATTAGATTCAGTGGCTTCTCTTTGTTTTCTTACTGATATTTAGTGCCTGTTTACCAGGAAGTGACGTTATTGTTCTCTTGGACTCGTTGGATGGAAACTGTGTTTTATTCGCAAATGTTTTATGCGATATTCCAGTTTTGCGCATACATTTATTTCGAAATCTTTGGATGGAAACATAGCTTGTGCGTTGATTCTCATACACAGGCAACAAGTAAAATGATGCAGTACATATACAATTGAATACTACTCTATTGTTGCCGTGATATTTGCTTTAGGAAATGCAAATTTAGTTTGTAACCTGGCATTATCATTGAATCCAAGAGAGTGGGAACATTATGACAGTACGATGCATAATGCATCCGATTTAGAGGTCAAACTAAAATCCAGGCTTTTATAGGGACTGCTCTTCCGTCATTTATTAATGGTGTTCGGAAGATAAATTGATTTTGCCCTCTCTTATGTTTGTCAAAAAAAGAAGCTTCTGAGAAAGTAAGATTACTGTTAGAGGAGGAACCGGAGATGAAAAGAGGGAGGGCAAGGGATTAGGTGAGAGAAAAGCAGAGCTAGAAATGACAGACTAGGGTCCATTTAAGAGAACTTTAATGGCTCTTGATAAAGCTGGAGCTCGATCTATAAAAATCTTGATTAAAAGAGGTATCTTATGACACATTAAAGTATTTAATGAGCGCAATAAAGCATTTATATTGAACTTAATGGATTATATATGAACATCATAACATGTTTCCTAAAAATATACTTTTCCAGTGTTGTTGTTAAGTGAAATCAGGCTTGAATAAAATATAATCTAAATATCAGATTTAAAAAAAAAAAAAAAAAAGTAAAAACTATATGTTGAGTAAAAACTAACATATAAATAAGAATTGTTACCATGGCAGCTAATTAAAATAAAATGTTTATGCACTAAAATGAAAATAAAGCTAAATAGCAATATAAAAACAAACTCTGTTATTTATTTATTTATTTATTTAACGATACACTTAGCAAATCAGTATAGGACAAAAAAAGTAGTTCTCTTCACTAAACAAATGTCACTCGAACAGGGCCTTTTCAAACAGTACTAATATGTACTTATAAGTGTACCTTTCGAAAGGATGCCATCCCAGCTTTTGTAGCTTTTTTTTGACTGAGAGTGCTGGTGTCAAGACTTTCCTGAAAAATCACTATGAGGTCCTCACATAAACTCTAAAACTGCTCCTGCCAATAAATCCATCCATCATTAAAAGTATTGGACTCATTTGGGCTTGTACTGTAATTACCATGTGAGGGCAGCGTGTTGGGCTGCTTTTGTCTTTGATCATGGCTGATTGAATGGGAAGCTGGTTAAAATGTGCGCCTTGTTAAGAGCCACGGCCCTGGAAATGAGTCTTTGTGCATATAAAATTCCTCCCATTACGGCTGATGGAAGATAATAGTGCAGAGATAGTAGGCAATGCTGACATACTCAGTCGTTTTTCCAAAATAGCAATCAGGACAGAAAGGAGAGAATTAGATGTGTGGAGCCGTCACCTGCAGGGCAAGAATTCTGAATAGAATTTATAGAGTTGGGGTGCACTCAGAGTGTCAGACGAAGAAGAAGAGAAAGGAAGAAGAGAATGGTCTGGTTTATGTTTTCATCAGGTTACAATGAATCTCTTTGGCGCCTAATGCTGTTTTCTAAGCTCTGCATGTGCCACAATACAATGAAGGGTGACACTTCTACATAATTTGACCTAATTATCCAACAGAAAAGCAAATATGCACATACTTTCACATAGCATTGTAGAAGCTTTAGTTTTACAGTTTGTTCTTTAGTAACTAGGGCTATTATAAATAATCACCAGTTGCACATTTTCAACGAGGTTGCAGATGTATTGACGTCAGAGTGCACAGGTTAATGTGCATCAGACTCCTTAAGGTTAAAATCCTACAGAAATGGTTAAAGTTTTAACAGTGCAAATGAAACACATACTTTGTATTTAAAAGGGAAAATACAAAAATCCAAAATGAAAAATTTACTCACCCTCAAGCCATCCAAGATAAGGATGAGTTTCTTCGTCAGAACAGATTTGGAGAAATATAGCATTGCATCACTTGCTCTGCAGTGAATGGGTGCCGTCGGAATGAGTCCAAACGGCTGATAAAAAACATCACAATAATCCACAAGTAATCTACACCACTTCAGCTCATCAATTAACATCTTGTGAACAGAAAAGCTGTTTTTGTAATAAACCCCCCATCGTTAACTTCAGACCGTTTCTTTCGGCTTAAATTTGACTTCCCTATCCATAATATTGCTTTACCCAGTAAAAAATAATCTCATCTGAATCAGGAGAGAAATGTGCACAGATCAAGCAGCATTTACGAAACAGCTCTATGCATTTTAATGTGAGAGGACAACATGGGAAGACTTTTGCACTAGAGAAAGTGTTATTATGGATATGGTATCAATGCATATTTTAGCCAGAAATGACAGTTTAAAGTTGAAATGCCTTGATGATGGATTTGTTGATTAAGAACATGCATTGATGACTTGGAGTGGTGTGTATTATTTTGATGTTTTAATCAGCTGTTTGGACTCTGACGGCACCCATTCACTCCACTGATGAGCAAGTGATGTGATGCTACATTTCTCCAAAACTTGCTGTAATATTTTTCTTGCATTTTTGTAACATATGTGCTATATTTTTATCTGTTTTAATTTGTCGGTATAGTTTCACTGTACTTAAATCTGAAAATAATGCCCAGTTTAGCAGATGAAGACTGATGTGTAAATAAAAGTAAAAGCACCTGTCAGAAACTCTCTACGTCTTGCTTGTTGATGCCAAGGGCCCCGCTACAGATACAATGAAGGGTGTTTCACCACCTTGTCCGGATTGTCTTTCTGTTGGTGTAGTTTTATGTTAGTCGCTGTTTAATCCGCTGTTCACATTCATCAGTGTTTGTTCTCGGAGCGGCCCTGTGCCTCTCTTGCTCAGCCAAGTGACGTCACACGTGTCCAACACAGCTGCACAAATACAAACGCAGGAATAACTAAGAGCTGTCCACATGGTCTGCCAAGATGTCATGCTATTTCTAAAAAACAAGAGCGACTGTTTATTTTTAAAGCACTGAAGGTGAGGAGAAGAAAGCAGAAGAGAGGACAAGAGGGAGGCTAAAAGGAGGACGAGGGGTAGAAATAACTACAAGCGTTACCATGATACAAAAGCAGATGTAAATTAATAAAACACTATTTAAATCACTGGATTTCATGGAAATGGACTGTTTATGCAGAAGGATTAGACAGAGAGACAGACAGACAGACAGAATTATAGATAGATAGATAGTCAATGACATAATATTACATTTGATAAAGTGGGTAGGATTCATACATTTGGACATGCCACAGCATTAAAATCCTGATATTTCAGGATATGTTTCAATATTAATTCTTTAGACACTGTTCTATAAATACAGAAAGTATCAGTATGCAAAGTGACCCACCTGTGGTTTTAGACCACTGAATATGTGTACAATTTAACAATTTACTCCTGGAGGCATATTGAGATCCCAGTATCTCTGGAACTGAACCATACAGGGACTTACATGTGAAGATACCAAAAGAATAGTTTGTTAAAAAACAAAATCTAAAAGGGCATTAAGATATATTTAATACTTCTTGAGTTCCAAAAACGTGCAAACTTTGAAGAAAAATATAAAAGTGCTTTTTCTCATTTTTGAACAGTCACCATTGGCACATAATGCAACAAGGATTGCTAAATGTTACTAACAGACCTACCAATCTTGCTGAATAACATGATGCTGCCAGCTTTCTCAAGTCTTTTTTACCCCCCAGTAATTTGGCTCCAAAGTGAAAATCAAATATTTGAGCTGAGGACTTTTGATTGAGTTGAATATGGAAAGCAATTATTAGAAATATAATGTTTTTTTTACAATGTAAAAATCTATTTTAATTAATTTCATTCATAAATAAAAGTATTTATTTGAAAAAATTCTATACTCTGTCCAAAACTTTCTAGACAAGATTTCAGTGCATAATAGCCATTAGATAACATTAGATCTGACATACTCAAAGCTATGATATAACTTCAGATGACTTGGAAAGTAGTAAAAGGTTGTCTTTTTTTTTATGTTTTTATGTTCTGTTTTTAGCATGATGGCCCATTCATTCATAATGGAAGAAACCAGCTTGGGCATCCTGCAAAACAGCTTCTTATGTTGTTCTAGAGAAACAAGAAAGATTTGGAAAGACATGAGAGTGAGTAAATAATGACAGAACTTTAATTTCTGGCTGTACTATCCTTTAAAAAGCACTTCCGTCTCTTTGAACATCTTTTCTGCTGTTTGAATTTCTGTGGACTGAGAGGAACAGATGACCAGACCATACCAAAACTTCATGTTTACCTCAACAGTGGGTCACTGTCACCTCTCATTAAACCCCTGGTCATTATACGAGGACCTTATACTTCCTGTTTCACATCTGTCTTGTGAAATTCAACTCTTACCAACCCAAAAATTAACCAACTGCCTGCCACACAGACATACCACATCCCTAACACACACTTAAGCAGCGCACCGAACCTGACACTCTGTGTCTGTCAAGACACAACAAACAAAAACAGACCATCTGTGCATATTTGATCCAGCACCTGCACCCTTTACGTAAACACGGCGCTCCGAAATAAGCAGTGTCTGTTTGACTTCAGCCGAGCATTTATAGGAAGCACCAGCAGCCACTTCCTGTTGAGAGAAATGCTTAGCGTGCCTATTAATAACCGGAGCACAGGGCTGGAGCACAGCCTTTTTGTTTGGACTAGAGGGAGAGGTGCCCAGCTAACACACCCACAGCTAATAGAGAGTGTTTAGCATCTATTCATTCCACCGGGCCGGGACTCGGTCTGCTTAAGAGCTCAGCCGCTCGCTGTGTACACTCTCAACATGAGCGCTAATAAAAGAAGAGGCCTTGTATTTCAGGCCTCTCCTGGATACATGTTATGCAAGGGATCATTTTCAGTCTTGATGCAAAGCAAAACGGTCTTGTATTGGGGATGAATGGGTTTGTTTTGCATGAACAATGTAGATTATGACACTTATTACATTGATATTTGTCAAAAACATTGATTAATTAATTACCATTTAAAAAATCAAGTATTCCAAGTGCTGTGTGATAATATATATGGGTGGAACATTTTGTGCTGAATGTTTTATATGCTCAACTCCAGTTTGTCTACTGTGTACACACTAGATTGACTAAAAATAGTGTATATCAAGGGACCATCTACAGTATAATATCTACAACCACAGAAAACATTATGCAAGATTCAGCGTTTAGTAGACCATTAAAGAAGCTTACAAAATTTTATTTCATTGTGTTTGTAAGACATACAGTTTCTAAAGTTTCTAAAGTCACTTTTTTGGTTATTTTTTATTTGATTTTTTTTTAACCTAAATTTCAGAAGTGTTGGGATGGTTTTTTTTACATTTTTTACAATTTTTAAATCAAATGAGACAATATTTTTTCACAAGAGAACATAACAAATGTTTAAATCGAGAAATGTTATAAATTTATGCACAAAATTAGCAAATTTCTACTATGATGCCTGCTACGGGTCTCAAAATAATTTGGACGGGGGTATGTTTACCATTGTGTTGCATCACCTCTTCTTTTTAAAACAGTCTGAAGACAGCTGGGCATCAATGTTATGCGTTTCTGGAGTCTTGGTGTTGGAATTTGGGCCTATTCTTGCCTAAAAAAGGTTTCCAGCTGCTGAAGAGTTTGTAGCTGTCTTTGACATACTTTTCATTTAATGACGCACCAAATGTTCTCTACAGGTGAAAGATCTGGACTGCAGCAGGCCAATTCAGCAACTGGACTTTTCTACTGCGAAGCCATGCTATTGTATGTGGGTTTTGAATTGTCCTGCTGGAATACACAAGGTTTTCCCTGAAATAGACGTCATCTGGAGGGGAACATATGTACTCATACCCTCTAAGGCTGATGATACACTGGGCAACTTTTTGAGCAATGTTGTTGGCCAACTTTGGGAAATGTTGCCGTCCATATACAACCAGGTGAAACACAGGGCCCAAAACCGATTTATATTATCCAGATAGAAATTTGTTACACATTTCCAATGGAAAAGTGCCCAAGCAACATTGTTCAAAAAATGTTGCCTGGCAAAATTGCTCAAAATGTTGCCCTGTGTATCATCAGCCTAAAACTTCATATACTTTTTAGCATACATAGTGCCTTCCAAAACATGCAAGCTGCCATACCGTGTGCACTTATGCACCCTCATACCATCAGAGATGCTAGTTTTTGAACTGAACGCTGATAACATGCTGGAAGGTCTCCTAGCCTGGAGGACACAGTGTCCATGATTTCCAACAAGAATGTCAAATTTGGACTCGTCTGACCGAACACTTTTCCACTTTGAAACAATCAATTTTAAATGAGCCTTGGCCCACAGGACACAACTGCATTTCTGGACCATGTGCACATATGGCGTCCTTTTTGCATGATAGAGCTTTAGTTGGAGATGTCACGGTGGATTGTGCTTACCGACAGTGGTTTCTGGAAGTATTCCTGAGCCCATTTAGTAATGTCAATGACAGAATTATGCTGATGAGTGATGCTGTGTCGTCTGAGGGCCCGAAGACCATGGGCATCCAACAGAGGTCTTCAGCCTTGTCTCTTACACACAGAGATTATTCAGTTTCTCTGAATCTTTGGTGATGTTAAGCACTGCCCCTCTAAGACATGCCTTTAATAGCTGATCATGTTACCTGATGTCAGTTAACTTAATTAGTTGCTAGATGTTCTCCCAGCTGAATCTTTTCAACATTTCAGAATTCTGGTTGTAATTCTGTGGTGGAAACAGACAAAGAAAAAAAGATTTCTGAAATGTAATGTCATAATTGTAGAATGTAAGCTCGAAATTGTGATTAACCGTGATTAAGTTCTGAGAAAATGCCACAACAACTTAATTAATCAATTTATTTTTTTCATTTCATGATAAAAATGGGCTTTCAGAGTGGAGAGACAATCAATTCACCTTACTACCTTCAACCAAACTGACTTTAAGCTCATTAGAATCAGTCCTGGAGGGAAGCGCTTCACTTAAGGCTTGCAGAACTTTCCAATTCTTGACTCACCACTACCAGAGACCAAACCAACAACCCATGTGTTTGTGACAGAGGTCCTTTACCTTTAGGCCTCGTCATTACCGCCGCTCAACTCATAAAAACACTGAGATCAAGAGGACAAGAAAACATGACTGTACCCTGGGGGATGGACACGGCCACCTGAGAGTTGTGAAGCAATGGGTAATGACACTTAGCTGTTGCTGGGTAAGGAATCTCCACCCCTCCATCTGATTGGCTGTCACTATTTGGCTGTCACTGGAAGCCCCACCCCTCTCAAAGCTGTTGAATCGAGACACAAGGAGACACGCTGATGACGTGACAAAGGAACTTGTCAGTCTGTGTTATTTGCTATAGTCATTAGGTTATCCTCATACTGTCAGAGAGAGACTGTTGCATCCTGTGGCAATTCAACAGCTGCTGAGAGATGCAAAGGCCACACAGGTGTATGGTTAAGGTGTAAAGTTTGCAAGCTGAATGGATTTTGCATTGCTAAAATCAAATGAGTTTCATGCCAACTGCTAAATGCAAAGACGCATTATTACTATCAATGTTTAAACTGTGCGATGTTTTGGTGGAAACAGTGAGAATCTTTAATAATATAAATAATGTTAATTATAATAAGTTCCAAAATAGAATAAAAAATTAATTCTATAAAAGATTTATTACATATACATATATTTCTTAATTTCATAATGTCAAAGTAATAAATAAAATATGATAAAAAATACATTTAAAAGATGATATATACATATAATTTACTTTAATAAAATAATGTATTACATAATATATTTATTTCTTAAATCTTTATTTAATTTGTCTTATTTAATTTCTTGATTAAATTTAATATTGTAACATAGTAAATAATAAATAAAATAGTAAATAAATGCATATTTAATAAAACAATATAGCTTGTGTGTGTATATATATATATATATATATATATATATATAGCAAAATGAATATATTTTCTTATTAATATAATATTAATAAAAGCATGTAAATTTAATAAAAAACAAATATAGCTTGTATAATGTAGACATAGACATAGACATTGGAATGACCAAAATTAGAAAGGTTAATGCATAGTTCTGTCACAGTATTTTAGACACTTTTTTAACTACAATAATCATGCAGCATTTATTAATTATCAAAGAAAATATAGCCATATGCCTCCTAGATGTATATGTGAAAGCTGTTAGGCCAATGCTGATTATCTTTAGGGTTGTTACAATAGTTCTCGGTTAAGTAGAGAATTAGTTGGCAAAGCTATTAGAGAATTTATTGCCAACACAGTGTGAGCAGTCACGTCCCATAATGCTTAAAAAAGTTGATTACATAAGAAGCTACGTGTGCAGCGCTGGATTTATCAGTGGGAAACATGCTGTTAAGTAGTCAGACATAATGCCTGAAGAAATCTGTGGTGCATTAACATATGCTCTGAATGATTATAGTAATTGTATTATGTAGGAGCTGTAAAATAATATTAATTGAACTTCAAGTAAAATAACAGTTTTAAAACAAGTCACATTGCTTTGAATGCAAACAGTGAGTGTGTTTACATCAACAACAATGCTATTAATAGTTCACAAGTACAACAATTCTATCAAATATATATAATAATGTAACACAGATGGTAGTGAGCTATAAACGAGTGACTACAATTCAGTAAACATTTGGAATAAATGCATCAAAAATGTTTTGTTTTGAAAGGCAAGTCAAGCTGTTGATGCTGTGATGTCTCTGAGCCTTGCCCAGGTCCAGGAAATGCACCATGTTTACTTTATACAGCTCAACAGACATTACAAATGGAGGACAGTAAAGCCATGTGAGCTGACGCTCTGGATGGGTAAACAGCTGAGTGCACAGTCAGAGATGAATTATTGAGGCCATTTTGGCATCTCTGCTTGCAGAGGTCAGTATGTAAAGTGATTATTTGGCAGTAAACTGCGCTTTTAGCATAGCAGGATTTCAAAAACATGCAGAGAACAAATTTAGGGCCAACACTAGCTGAAATGGAGCCGGGTTTTTTTTCACAGTCAGTACTAGACTGGTGGTGTGGGTGGTTGCTGAGGTGTTGCTATCCAATTCCAGACATGTTACGGGTGATTTTTTATGGGGTTAGATCTCTGCCACAGTCTTGTGGAGAAAATGTAGAAAAGTACTTTGAGCACACAAAAATCAGTTTTGCATTTAAAATGTTTTTTTAAATTACAATTTTTAATACTCTTTTGCTCGTGCAACATTTTACTAGCTTGCTCTCCTAAAGCCCGCCCTCAGTGCTCTCTAAATGCCTACGACTCACATAAATTCTGATTAACTGCTTTGACAACCAATCACAACATTCCTTGCATTACCAGCGACAGTGGAAGAGGAAAAATAAAGTGCATGCACAATTGTTACGCAAGTTGATTTTCTGATCATATTTTATCCAAGCACATTTTACCTATTTTAAACAACATCAATCTGAATATCTACTATTATCCTCGTATTTAATAATTTATAACTGATATATAATTGTTCATGAAGGCTGGAAGTGAAAAACTGATGTGTAAATTCAGATGTGCATGTATTAAGCAGGTTTTGTCAAAAAGTGGCGCTTAAAGATTTTTCACGTAAACCCTTTTTGGTTATGTCCTAACTGAACATAAACAGTGTAGAATGAAAAAATAACAGAAGCTATACTGTATGTGTGCAATATAGCTACTGTAACTATACAGTATAACTAGCGATATAACTATTATCCCCCTTTTTACATAACGGCATAACGTACACACAGAAATACGGTTAAAATATTAGCTACACACTATAACGACATGACATTCATAAAGCAATCAGGAGCAATTAATTTTTAGTATTGTTCGGCGTTTGTGTTCACACACTGCCAGCACACATTTATGTCCAAAATTATTCAATTTCTGTAGTATACTGTTAGCCAAATAATTTAATATGTACATTAAAAAAAATGCTAAAAAGTACTGTTTGTTTCAGTCAGATTTTGTTCTCTTGTATTTGCCCATTGAGTATTAGTGACTGCTTAATTATTTTTTAATCGTTTCTGAGGGCGTTTTTAAAATTATGAGTCACCGTAGTATTGTGAAAGTTTGCTGGTACCTAATGTAGATGTCACAGCAACCTTATCATATGGTCCACCTAATCATATAGCTCACTCATAATCGAATTAAATAACTGTGATAACAGCTTTGACTGTAATCATGATTATGATTGCCATAAATGAGCAGCCCAGCTTTCATAACTAGAGAGAATTTAGTTTAGTAGACATTTTATGCCTTCTTTATTTCCCATGTCTGTGAGGCAAGTAGCCTGTATTCTGAGTATGATTCATTTTTGTGCCAGTGTCCTGACATTTTATCCTACCCGTCAGATTTTCCTACCAGGGCTTACTGCGCACGCGCACGTCAATATTGCATTCTTATTTCTCACCCTGAACAACAATATTTAATGTGTCTTCATTGCTGTAAGGGTGGGTTTAGGGTTGGGGTAGGTGTAAACATTAATAAAACACAAAATAATAGGTAGAAAAAAAATATTTATTGTTGGTTTCCAATAGCTGTATACATTATAGTCAAAACCGCGAATATAACTCATATTTACTATATTTGCATTACTGTAAGGGTAGGTTTAGGGTTGGGGTATGTGTAGATATTAATAAAACATAATCTGAGGTATCATTTTTCGTTGTTAAATTGTACTACCTACTTTTCAATGGGAGGTAGGAAAATCTGATAAGGTAGGATGAATCGTTAGAACACTGGATATACAGTGCAGACATACAATAGTGCAATAGAAGACTAGAATTTATTTAAATAAATAAAATTGAAAATAGATAAAAATAAGACAAAGACAAAACATTGTACAAGACAAGAACAAGAACAGTGCAATCAGACAATATGTAGTGATATGCTGATACTGTGTGTGCACAAATAAAAGTAGACCCTTTACAGATACGAAAGACTACATATTGTTCTTAACTCACATTTTTAATGATTTACTTGTGGCTTAAATTATGAATGAAGACTTCTTCACGAATATACTAGTTTAAAGGTCTCACTTGGGCTATATGACACACTTGGAGATAGCCCAAAAAATCTTCTGAGGTAAAAGTCCATAGAGTAGTACAACCATAAGATTTTCTATTGGAGGACTTGTTAAAACACAGGTGTACTCCCACCCTTGGCTTCCAGATCATCAGTACACGACAAACAAACAGCAAAAATGAAGTACTGTGAACTGAACACTGCTGAACAAACTCATGTCTGCCAGTAAATTAAGGCTGACGCTAGACACTCACCATGATGTTTACTCACCATTGTGTTGTTTGAAATCTTTTTGACTTAATTTCTTCTGGGGAACACAACAGGTTAATTTTTTTGTTCCCTTTCAGTCAGTCACTATGACGTTACGTCATTGACTGACGTCATGGGATCCCGCCTGGCCAGGCCGCTTCAGACCTGCATGTAATGGCCATCCTGCAGGGCCACCAGGCCAAGGCACTAAAAGAATTGCACAAGGGTAATTCTGACCAGAGGTTGATGCAGGAACTGCGCACGATGACCGACTTTGCTCTCCGGGCGACGACGGTCACGGCGCGGTCCTTTGGTCAGCTTTCTTGACACACCCATCTCCCAGGGCCTCTTTGGCGACACTGTCGAGAACTTTGCCCAGCAGTTCTCGGCAGTCCAGAAACAGACGGAGACCGTCAAACACATCTTGCACCAGCGTGATGCCAAAGTTCCGGGTGGCTTCCACACCTGCTCCAAAGCAGCTCCGAAGGAGGGAACACCTCAGCAGGGGCGTAGAGCCAGCCGGATTTGAGACGGGCTGCCCAGAGATGAAGAAAATAGCTCTTCGGGGGACCTCAAAATCTGTGCCCCCAGCCTCAGGGGAGGGCCGAGTGCTTTCTCTCTCGCTGTCATGGCTCCCAAGAATCCTCCCACAGCCAGTTGTTTTATTCCCTGACCGAGGCCCCCCTCGGCACGTATGCTCTGGCACACAGCTGGCCCCGTGATCTTTGCAAATACGCCTTCCCCCCCAGTGAGCCTCCTTGCACAGACTCTGTGCAAGATCAGGGAGGACCAGGAGCAGGTTCTGTTGGTTGCGCCACTCTGGCCCACCCGACCCTGGTTTCCGGACCTCATGCTCCTGTCGGCAGCCCCTCCCTGGAAGATTCCTCTGAGGAAGGACCTTCTTTCTCAGGGGATAAACACAATTTGGCACCCGTGTCCCAATCTATGGAACCTACATGTTTAGCTTCTGCACGGGACTCGGTAGACCTCTCGGCCTTCCCCAGGGCATGGTGGATACCATCACTCAGACGAGGGCCCCCTCTACAAGGTAGGTCTACGCCCTGAAGTGGGGTCTGTTCACTGAGCAGGTTGAACCCAACCAGACCGCACCTAATCCCTTCTTGGGACCTCTCCGTTGTCCTGGCTGGACTATTAAGAGCTCCTTGATGCAGTTAAGCTGAAGTTTTTGTCTATAAAAACTTCGCTCCTGTTCACGCTGTGCACGCATTCTCAGTCAGCGATTTGTGCCTTGAATTTGGTCTGGCCTACTCTCACGTTATCCTGAGACCCAGACCTGGTTATGTGCCCAATGTTTCCACTACCTCCTTTCGGGATCAAGTGGTAAACTTCCAAGCACTGCCCTCGGAAGACGTTCTATTTCTATAATGTCTAATAACGCACTGAAATAAAAAAAAAGGATTGGGATTGGAATATTATAAGGTTGAGAAAACTATGACAGAACGTTCAATTTTTGGTGAACTCTTCCTTGAATGTCACATTTACCATTATTCAGTGTCAGAAAGGTGAGAAATGGTTGTTAAATAGCGAACAACGAAGCGAAAGTCATTCTCTAATCAGCTAAAGGTCAAAGTATCTGCAATGAATAAATCAAAAAGGGTTTCCATTTAATCTTATCCATCTTATCACAGCCAGCAAAACGCGAAGCTGTTCAACAGAGGGTCATTCACAGCACATGGTGTGAAGCATGTGCACTCTTTCTTCATTTTTCAGTGCAAATCCTTCCCCCACCCCTTCGCTCCGGTCCATCCATCTGTTGCTACTCACAGGCGGCGCGAGGATAATTATGGAGACGTACAGGAGGAAAAATCAACAGAAGTTGGATAAGGCCTATCGGATATTTGCAATGCAAACAGCCAGAGCATGGTGTGCTTCTGACCTCTCAGGATTCAGGTCACTGGCAATCATTTACTAAACTGTAGCCAAAAAGTACTTCTACAGGGCATTCGGAGTGTAATTAGCATATCAGCAGTGTGTCATGTCAAAGACGGGTTCAGCATAAACATTTGATAGTCATAATGTATTTGAACAGACCCATAAGCAGCTAGTACATCAAAAAAAAAGGGAAATAGTAGAATAACTTGTGGCCAGGTTTAAAGAGCAGTATTTAAAAAAAATATTTTGAAGAGACCTTTGCACGTCCTGATTTTGCCAAGTTCGATGTGTCCCTAGGTCAACATATTTTGTTGGCCCTGGAACAACAATTAAATGCAAAAAACATAGTCCTGATCATATCTCTACACCTAAACCTAACCTTACCCATGAGTAATGCCTAAAATCAGAGAAAATAATAGATGACTGACACTGATGTACAAGCACCAAACAGTGACTGTAAGCTGAAACTTCACAAAAACGGTAAACTGTTTCTTCAAATCTGATTGGTTCATCACAATGTTGTCCCAGGGTCAACAAAGATGTTGACCCACGGGATATGTTGCACTTGGTAAAATCAGGTTAGTGAGCATATAGTAGTTATAATCACATATTATAGTATATGACAGGTGTGTATTGCATGTGTATGTATATATATATATATTAGTGCTGTTAAACGATTAATTGCCATTAATTGCATCCAAAATAAAAGTTTTTGTTTACATAATATATGTGTGTGTGTTGTGTTTATTATATATTTAAATACACACACATACAGTATATACATATTGAAAATATTTACATGTATAGAATATAATATATAGAATATAAATATACACACACACACACACAAACAAATATAGATACAAAGATAGACAGATAGATAGACAGATAGATAGATATATATTAATAAAAAACATTATTCCTTCACCAAACAATGTAGTCCCTCAGAAATGGCTGTGGTTGGAACCTGAGTGGTTGCAGAGACACTGTGCAACACAGACATAAACAAAGCTGTATGTTTGTAGACTATTTTACAACAGCTTCAAACATGGCTGAACAAAACCGAATCAAGAACCGGATCTATCCATTTAATAAAGATAGATAAAAGCCAAAGCTAAATAAGCATCAGATATAAATACTAGGTATAATAATAAAGAATTTTGTCTGTGTACTGCGGTAATAGATCAGTGCTAACAAGCCATATGTTTAACTCTCCTCCTCAGTAGTCCAGAAGCCTCTCAAGGTGAATCAACACACATGCTACCAAACATGTAAGCTAGCACACTACAGTCATGTCCCAGTTAACAGATGGCTGCCATTGAAGTAGTCTTGTTAGATATGGAGATTTCAATGATGAATCAACATGCACAGCACATGTCTACAGACCTGTTCAGAGGGCAACTGCTGTATGGGGATGTGCAGTATTTTTAGCATTTACAAGCACTAGCCTTTTTCTGCCACCCACCAGGAGAAAAGGACAAATTAACAGTGTTTACAATGGAGGAAATTGCCCCAAAAATCCTGAATTTGGGTATTTGTTTCCATATAAATTATAATATTACTCTGAGAAATATTATTTACCACACTGCATTTTGTTTGTGATCATTATATCAGGGGTGTTTGTTGAAGTGACACTAAGCAAACTGACTATACAAACAGCTCCATGACTTTAAATATTTGAGAACATGATATGTGATACATGATTAGTCTTTAAAACCAGAAAGTAAAATAAGCTGCCCCATTATATATGCAATTCATGCAGTATAAGACAATGAGTCATAGCTTTGCTATATTATGATACTGTTTTGATGAGCAATAGTCAGTATTTATTACTTTTCACCATGCTGCACAGTGTTTAGGATTAGCTTGATGTATAAGCATCATAATATTTATTAATTATAATAACAGTTCATGTGATAACGCACTGTCCCTATTTCTTAACTCTGATAACACCAAATGAGATTTCAGCTATATTTTGACCACTGAAGTAGGAAATGTTCCTGGTCTCCATTTCAGAAATCTGGTCACCTTAGCTCACTTGCACCTTAATCGGCTTGTTTTTAAAGAGCCTGTAGCAGGTATCAGGGCTTTCAGTGAATAGCACAACTCTGTGGAATTGGCCAGAAAGAACAAGGTAATTACTTTGAGTGTCTATCTATCTTTGGTTTTGCTTGACTGCTTCAGAAACAGCCACTTTTAGCCCCCTAGTGACACGTAATGGGCACAGCACTCCTACTGCCCTTGTTTAAAGGTGAAGTGTACAATTTTCCATGCTAAAATACTTCCTTCTGTGCCAACTTAATATGCAGAGACAAATATAGGCCCTTTGTAGGTTAATTTCTCAGTAAAAATGTTGGTGTCCAAACAAAAGCTCTATTTCAGCATCTCAACTCTGAAATTGACTGTTGGCTTAACCAACTATGTTTGGGGCGGGATTATCTGTTTTCTAAACAATGAAACGCAGGGTGTGTGTTCAGGAATCCTGTCTGAAAATATTAGTTTTGATGTTGAAGGAATAGTTTACACACCCTCAGGCTTCTAAGATTTTGAGAAATGTATTAAATCATTTTCTCACCATTGGATCCTCTGCAGTGAATGGGTGCCGTCAGAATCCAAATCTGATTGAAACATCACATCAATCCACAAATGATCCACATGACTGAAGTCTATCATTTAAATATTTTATGTATCAAAAACTTTGTAAGAAACAAATCAAGACATTGTCTTGTTTGAATCAAATGCACTCTGTTTGGACTCTGATTCTGACGGCACCCATTCACTGCAGAGGGTCGATTTGTGAGCATGTGATGTAATGCTGCATAATTTTTTTCATATACTCATCTGCCTCTTGTATGACCTAAGGGTGAGTGCCTTTACAGCAAGTTTCATTTTTAAGTGACTACTGCTTAATAGCAAATTTTAAATACATTCATATGGCATTGCATTAATAAACAAGACGATTGTTTTCAATACATGGAGTAAAAAATGAAATGACTAACCTATAGCTTTAATCTTGGTCATGCTTTTGCTGCTGCTCTTTTCCTCTCAATATTGTGCTGGCATACTGAAATTATCCTAAAAAGAAGTTTTACAAATTATATTAGAATTTCACCAAGGTGACTAGATACCCTTTTTCAGGACAGTTCTGTAAACAAGACACTTATCTTGTGTCCTGACATATATTATGTACTCTTTACTCTCTTTACTAATACAATATAAGAATATACAATATAAGCTTGTGAAAGCAGACTAAATAAATGAAGGTGAAAGCTGATCAGCAGTTTTACATGCACAGAAAAGGTCAACCCAGGCAACAGCATGGTAACCAGCGCTGTCACCACAGACTGATGAGACACGGGGAAACAGAATTAGTTGAGACAAGAGACCTGACACACTCCTGAGAATGAAATCACACACACGCACTGCAGCGACCGGCTCCCCGGTGGGAGATGTGTTGATATTGCAGTCAGAGGCTCAGTGGCTGGAGTTGCCAGCAAAATCAGAGAACTAAAACCACAGAGTGTAGCGCTCCAAAAAATGATGCAGCACTTTTAGAGGACATAGTTTTTCCTCTTCCAAAATGTTTCAGCAGTGCAGTGCTTCTCAAGAAGCCGAACAGAAAATCTCCTACAGGATATTTGTCTACAGTTTTGACTTCATATGAATCAAAGCTATGAAATCTTGGCATATATTTATATAAAAATACATTTTATATATATATATATATATGTTTCATCTTCAAAACAGAAATTTTCTCAGAATGTGTTTAATGTTCTTTAAATGACTGTCATTTGGTTGATACTCAGTCAGAGTATTTTGTTGTTAGTGCACACTTCAGATTTTATGGGTCATTTAATAAGTGTAACATTGTCATAACAGAGTGCTGTGATTTTGGTGCAAGATATGTCAAGCTATAGACAATAAAAAAAAAAATGCAATATTGTGGACTGAGGAATTTTTGCACAATAGAAATCGAGTCATTATTTTAAGCTTTCAGACTATTTAGATTCAAACCAGCTCCTGTAGTTCAGTCAGCTTATTTAGGTAATTGGATGAGTTTGTCCTGGCAACTTCCCTATTTTCACTGTAAACACTGGTTAAAAATACTCAGTGCAAGCACAATATTACACAGGTTGACCGCAGAATACACTATGATGCAGAGACACTTAATTTCTTTTCTTATGAACTTGAAAGTCTGCCTGAATACTTGGTGAAATGCTATGCAAAACTGCAATCTAGACAAAGACGGAGAAGCTCAAATGTAAAATTTACATTTTTGAACATTATTTTGGTCACTACAACATTTCCATACCATTTGTGTTATGTCATAGGTTTGGTGACTTTTTACTATATTCATACGTTATGATTTACTAACCTATAGGCCATCCAAGATGTAGTTGAGTTTATTCCTTTATCAGAACAGATCTGGAGAAATGTAGCATTATATTATTGGTGGGTTAAGTTAAAACATCATAAATTGATGGACTGGAGTGGTGTGGATCACTTGTGATTGTTAATTGCGATGTTTTTATAAGCTATTTGGCCTCTCATTCTGACGGCACCCATTCACTCCATTGGTGAGCAATGCTCTTCTGATGAAAAACCATACTCCTCTACATCTTTAACAGCCTGATTCGATTTTTATTTTTGGTTGTCTTCTATAGGATCTCAACGCACACAATTCTACATTTCAAAACATTTCCTGTAGCTTCCAGTTGTACACCAGCAAGGTCATAGTAATATTATCCCAGACAAATCCCTGAGGCCCCAAAAATAGCACAAATGAATACTAAAGCTTAAGCTAAACTCGTTATTCGCTAATAGTGTACACAGACCACATTAGCCCCGCCTAGCATCACATTACCATACTTAGCTTGTGTCACAGAGGAAAGCTGACCCTAATACCTCACTATACCATGTCTGTGGGTCAGAATGGACAATCTCCTTTTCATGTGGCTCTTATTCACCTGTTCTTAGTGCTTAGCTTTCCCTTGATTAGAAGTACTATTTATATAGCGCAAAATCCTTAGGCTCCGCCCACACACGTCCACAAATCTAGCCGAGCTTATCCTGTTAGCCAGTTAACCTCTGCAACCCGGCTAGATTAGAAAGCTTGCTAATTGCCTGTGAGTATTTACTATTGTTCACGGAGGACAAAGAATACCAGTGAAGGATCAGCTAGCTGTATTTTCACAATTCTTGAAGAAGCTGAGCGGTGGTACAAACACTAAACCGACTAGCCCGCATCTCACAGCTCTCAGTTTAGGATGGAGACACTGTTCCTCCTCCCTCAGCTGTTATTGAGTTGTATATTTCTATATCATGGGAGTTCATTAGCAGAGAGCAAGAGCACAGGCCGGAGAACATGAGGAGATCCAGAACGGCTGAACCCTCAGGAGCGCCGCACACCGCAGGGAACCCGAGAGTCGATATCAGCTCTCATCACAGACAAAGGCAGGAAAGGAAGGAGAGAGTCTTGCCTGCTCACCATGCAGAGTTGAGTAGTAGTAGATTCCCCAATGAGTTCATTACCTCTTCAACACAACAGCCAATAATAAAGGTTACTCTTCTCTGCTGCTCTCACTCTCACTTCTGCATGTTTTCTGAAAGTGTCTATTACATATATATAGTACATACTAGTGAAAAAAAATCAAGACTAAAAGTATGGTCACTCCAAGAACGATTACTATGTTAAAGGTCATGATAATGTTTTGTTTGTTATGAGTGCAGCTACGTCACCTGCTGCTTTAAATGCTCGAGGTGGATTCTGATTGGCTGTCAATGTTTTTATTGTTCATCAGAAAAAAGTGATTTGAGTGAAATCGCTCCTCTGTTGTTTGTACTGGAGTTATTGTCCTATAGTTAGAATATTTATTAAAACTTTAATAATAGTTACCATTATAGTTGTAGTTGTTTTGGAAGCTTTTTTTTGTCAAGGGATAAATAAAAAACAAAAAAACAAAAGTATGATCATTCAGATTTTTTTTCCCCAAACAACGCCCAACTAATGTTAAATGTTGAAGTTATTATACAGTTCGAACATTTTTCTACTGTTTTTCTTCAAATTTTGAGCTATGAATTGCGAGACAATGCCTAATTGCAAGTTTGTAAGAACATTTGGAATTATGAGATGCTCGCAATTGCAAGATCAAGATGTCTAAACTGTGATATAACAAGATTCAATTACCTTTATTTATTTATTCATTTATTTATTGTGGAAACAAAATAAAAACGAAAAACAAACAAACAATTCTGAGGAAAAAAGTTGTGAAATTTAAAGTAGAATCATAATTCGTAATTTGTGAAATATAAACTCATAATTGATAACCGTTTTTATTCCATGGCAGCCTTACATCCATAAAGAACAACATTTCTTTGAAATAGAAATCTTTTGTAACATTATAAATGTCTATTACTGACACTTTTGATCATTTTAATGCATCCTTGCAGATTAAAAGTATTAATTTCTTTCAGAAACAAACAAACAAAACAGAAAAAAATATATATTATATACACGGCTCAAAAATGTTCTTATTAAATACTTTGTTCTTTACATAGTTGAATGTGTTGACAACAAAATCACACAAAAATGATCAATGGAAATCAAATTTATTAACCCATGGAGGTCTGGATTTGGAGTCACAC
>JAUMHE010000044.1:17524765-17550397 GCA_032359235.1 Enteromius mattozi | reverse complement strand
TGTGCAAAGCAGTAATCAGAGCAAAGGGTGGCTATTTTGAAGAAACTAGAATATAAAAGATGTTTTCAGTTATTTCAGCTTTTTTTGTTAAGTACATAACTCCACATGGGTCATGGGTTCATTCATAGTTTTGATGCCTTCAGTGAGAATCTACCAATGTAAATAGTCATGAAAACAAAGAAAAACATATTGAATGAGAAGGTGTGTCCAAACCTTTGGCCTGTACTGTGTATATATATATATATATATATTTTTTATGGTTTCCTAAAGAGTGTAAATGTAATATTGACTGAGACACTTTCACAAAAAAAAAAAAAAAAAAAAAAAAAAAGAGTTTTGAGCCATATTAAGTCAATGCAAAGAGACTTTTTACTCCACTACGTTTAGACACTAGTTTGGTTTGAGTTGGTTCTTGTAAAGTTTAAAAACAGAGTAAATATTTCTATTGAAATCAAAGTGTGGTCTCTATTCTTTTTGCCTCAATGTCTTAGCAGCATCAACATAAAGATGTTTTCATGAAACGATTATTATAACGAAGCTCAAATCACAATCAGAATGTATGACAAAATAATCACAGTGTAATTTTTTTGATCAAATCAGTTCTAAAGACATCAAGAATCTGTAATAACTGCATTTTGTATTAGTTTATGGAGATGTAATGCTAAACTCTTTATGCCCATGACTGAAAGAAACGTGACAGAGATGAAGTGAGAGATTACTTTTACGACTAGAGGGGTGTACATTAATTTCTGACCTGGTACGCTGGCGATGCACAGCACACATGAGTTACAGACGTAGAAGCTGTCCAGCAGGTCGTCTGGCCGCGTCACATCCATGATCATCACCTTAGTGGAGGAGTGTGTGCTCGTACAGATCCAAACCTGACTGGACATCTCCACATGCACCGTCTGCTCCCGCTCCTGCTCCTTTCAACACAAACAGCATCAAAGCACGAAAAAACAACACTGTCAATGCTGCCTATGAATGTTTTTAAAGGTATGTGTCTTTATGTGGGTCTGGTCCATTTTTATAAATCACAATGACTCACCCAAGTCTAAATACCTAGTTTAAACAACCACTTTTTTAGCTTTTTATTTCGTTAAGAGATCATTTACAATGTTAGTCAAGATTTCTCATAAAGCCAAATCCTAAAAGTCGTTTTTATGACAATTTTGCACACTCGCTCTAATTTATAGCTCTGTTCCTTTCTGTATGTATATAGCTTCTATATATAAATGAAGTTAGGAATTATGATTTCCTAGCTTCTTCACATTTCAAATAAGTTACAAGGTTTCAAATAATAAACAGGGTATGTAAATGTGGAGTGTGATATGCTAATGAGCTCATACATATGACTATTGTGTTAAAATATGTCTACTTTCTAAATCAACTCTTTTACTTCAAACAAGTCTTGCACCTTAGGTTCCTGCTCCAGCTGATCGAGGCTGCTCTGGGAGCCTTTCCTCTGTTTGGAGGCATCTGTCTCGACTGCAGACTCTTCTCCAGAGACGCCAGAGCTTCCTTCACACAAGCGTCCACCGGACAGGTTCACTCCGGCCGCACACAGGAGCTGCACAGGGGAAAGTATCAGAGACTGACATAGTCATATCAACTGAGACTTCATAAACATATTGCGTATTTTCTTAACCAACAGAACTACTGAAGTATGGCAACAAAACAGTTGATTTCAATTCTCTTTCTTCACCTTTATAGAAGCATCTTTCTGCTCCAGTGGCCTGAGACACACAGGAACAGGAAGGTTTATTTTGTTCTCTGCATGGCCACCATTAGCAACCTAAAAAGAACAAGATAACAGTACAATTATAGATGATTTTTATTATAAGTAGAAAAGGTGGAATTAATAAAATATAACATTGCAACGTTACAAAAAGTTCTTAAGTGCAAGATAATATTACAATTTGAAAATATGGAATAAATAAAACATAACAATATAAACATAAAACAAGCAACAAAGTAAAAAAGAAATAAAACAAAAATAAATCAAATATAACACTGTTTTTTAAATAGTACAGATTACAGTACAATTACAGATATTTTACAAAAAAAGATCAATAGAGAACATGGAATAAATAAAATAAAATAAAACAAAAAGTAAAAATAAAAAAACAAAAATAAATAAAATGTTACAGGACAATTGAAGATATTTTACAAAAATATAATTAGAAAATGTGTAAATAAAAAAGATGGTGTAAAGGTACTGAAGATGGTAGAAAAAAAAAGACAAAAAAACAAAAACTGTGATTTGTTGAGCTGCCTTTTGTACTAATAAATATATTTATAAACTGAACCTATACAATAAAATAAAATTAAATAAAATGTTGTATTGCCTTGTATTTTCCAGGGAGACTCCAGCCATGTGCCGTTACCCTGCCGTCCTCCTTCTGCACATGGGCTTTCACATGCTCGTACTGAGCACGCTTTTGCTCCCGGCGGGACAAAGAACCACTCGAGTCCACGCTAATGGAAAAAGCCAAGAAAAATGTCAATTGGGAACGCATGATGAATTATGTATTGCTAATTAACACTTTGGTGTGCTGTGTGACGCCAGACAAGAATATCTTCCTATTCTGGATTTACATGGATTTCAGCTGCTGGGTCTTGATACCAAAACACAGTATGTGAAAATACAGGGCTAAAAGCATATTATAAAATGCAATTTTATAATATTATAAATATTAATCAGTTTCTGACCTTAAGGACATTTTGGTTTCACTACCTGTTGCTGCATTGGTTTGCCAATAATGCACATGCAAAAAAATTGCATCCTGAATTGTATTTTACTTAAAGACTTAATATGCTTGACAAGGTTAAATGGAACACTTACTCTTCTTTGAGGAAGTCGAACGCTTTGGACTTTTCTCTTGGGAACTGGGAGAAGGTGTTGCTCTTTTTCATGATGCTGGGTGGATTGTACTTGACGTTGGACGGTAAACCTCTCGCTGTGTTGCTGGACGCTGAGGAGCTGGAGGAACTGAACAGGCGACTGAAGCTGAAACAGGACACAGACAGAGATGGGTGTGAAGAGCCCGAGCTCACAACTGTGATCTGCGCGACTACCAGTTGAGGTGAGGTCTTACAATTGCCTGATGCTTGACCTCTTCTTCTCTGCAACTTCAGAGTTTTCCCTTGAAGCTCTGTGGAAAAAAAAGACACATCACTGTAGGAGAGCCGAGAGTGAGCAGACAGTCTCCATGTGGCGGCGTGGGGCTTTTGTTCAAGAGCCAGAAAAACTGGCCTACTTTCTTGGACAATTAGTTTGAGAAAAGAGCTCAAGCTGAGCGTAAAAAAAGATGGTCTGGTCAGACACTGAAGAAATAAACAAACAGTAACATCGTCATTATAGATGTGATTTACTGGCTGTACTAACAATTATTCTTATTCTAGACCTATTAATAATAATAAAAATAAAATAAAATAACTTAGATACAATTAAAAATGTTTTAAGTTAAGTTAAATTATAAAATAAAATAAAATAACCAAATTAGAGCAGTCCTTTCTTTACAGATCTGTGTTACAGTGAAACGTTTACCGGATCATTTCTGTCCACCTGACGGCCTCCTGCAGCTCCATCAGTCTCTCCTTGTATTGGTTTCGCTCCATCAGGACTCGAGCCATCTCCACCCGAGTGAACCTCCTCCTCTGAGCTGTGGGCACATCGCTCTGCGCATACTCAACGAAAGGGGATGCAAAGTTACATATTGTACACCATACGGTCATAACAATTATTATTTTAACATGAACATTTACTGTTGCAAACAGCTTCATTCAAAGCTATCACATGGCTTCAAAAGACCTGTTTAAAAGTTTAGACATGGCACCATTTTTGTAATGTTTTTGAAAAAAGTCCCTACAGCAAAAACAGAAATGCTCTGAAATATTTTTACAATTTAAATGAATCATTTCTTAATATTATCATCACTTAACATTCATCACTGCTTAACATTTTTGGGAAAATCATGATATTTATTTTTTCCAGGATTCTTTAATGAATAGAAAGATTATAAAAACAGCCTTTATTTGAAACAATATAAATTAAAGCACTTTCATTCTGACCAATGTAATGCATCTTTGCTGTGTATATACAATTTTTACTTTTATATAGCATTAATCTCACACAAGTATGAATACTTACCTCATCTTCCTCTTTATTATTATTCTGTTTGGCCACCTCTGCCTCTGCTTTCACTCTGCGTTATGAAATATTCCCTCATTAGTCCCTCATTTTCAGTGCAACTGTGCAATCTAGTAACCCTTTAAATTACACAGTTCAAGTAGCAATAGCTTCTCATGAAAAAGACACAAACAATGACTCACTTTTTGAGTTCCTCCTCCATCTCCTTGTATTTCTCCTCTAGTTTGGCTTTGGCCTGCAAAACTGCATCCAGCTCCCCCTGAAGAACCTCCTTCTCGCAGGAGAGCTCGTCCACATGAGCGATCAGGTCGTTCTTCACCACGTTCAAAGCATTTCTGCGCACACAAACAATACGCTGGCAACAACAAAGCAACATAAAACACTAAATAAGCCATAAAGAGTTACAATACTACCCACTTTGTTTCAAGCAACTGCACATTTTCCTGAATGAGATTCTCCACCTCGCGACCCATGCCTGCAAAATACATCACAAAAAGCTCTACTAACAGTACAGCCGAGGCAAACGGACGATGACAAAAGCAATAATGTGATATAAATAAAAACGCTTTTTAAAGATTGAAAAGGTTGGAGATGAGTTTTATGTGCCCTGTGTTTTCAGTTTAGACAGGTAGGAATAGTCTTACCGGACAGACTCAGGTGTGAAAGCGCATGCACTGCGTGTGTTCGACAGAGAGACAGACACATGGAGAGTGAAACAGGAATGGACAGCTGTGAGGTGAGAGTTAACAGGTCACAGGAAAACCAAAAGATGCTGGAAGGAGTGGAGAGACTACTGACAGATCAGCACGACTAGTCAACCACATCCAGATTAGCTATAACTAGACCCACACACAATCTGTGCCAAGTTCACAAGATTATGGCTAAAGTGACCTACAAGATAGCTGCTAGCATTAAGTGTAGAAGGGGAAACCAGCCAGGCATCAATTTGTGAAAAAAAGATTGCATAAAAAGCTATTAAAATGATTTTGGGGACACTCAATATTACTGTGATATACAGTGAAATTGCTAAAAATTTTCACATTAATACTGTACCACTTTTATATGTTAAAGAAATTTTACAGTATTAAAGTCATGATATTATTACTTTGAAGTGTGTTTTAATTTTAGATAATTATAGTTAGATTTTTACATGTTATAATATATTTTGAACAATTAACTCTAATGGAGTTGATTGTAACATTTACGTCTTATTTTTTACGTAATATTAGAATTAAATCTCTCTCATTGAATATTAATTGTACTATTACTACTGGAATATACATACATTTATATTTCAAAAGATTGCAGATAGATACGGCAGTCTGTTTCTGCCACTGAATAAAATCTTTTAAAAAAAATACGTTTTTAATCTGAAATTTTCAATTCTGACTTTTTTATGTTTTATACAATTACAAATTTACATCTCGCGATTCTGAAAAAATTGCGAGTTAAGTCAGAACAGCAGGATTTAAACAAATTTTTAATTCTGACTTTTCTAGAAAATGTAAGTTTGTATCTCGCAATTATTTTTTTCTCGCGATTATGATTTTTCTCACAATTTCCATGTTTATATTGCACAATTCTGACTTTTTTTCTCACAGTTCTTTATTTTTCACAAAGGTGAATATTTTGTATCTCGCAATTCTTACTTTTTTTCTTAGAACAGTGAGACATAAACTTACAGTTCTAACTTATAAAGTCCAGTTCTGAGAGGAAAATATGTATTTTCTCAGAATTGCTAGTTTCTCTCACATTTGTGACTTAACAAAATCGTGTGTTATAAAGTAAGAAAAAAACTATTGTGAGATATCTCAATCTCATAATCAGTGCAGAAAATGTGAAAATGTCAGCAGATTCTGTGTGGCCTTGAGTCTAACACTATTACCCTGTGCTACATAATGCTACAGTAGGTAAAAATGTTCATATCATGTTGGTGCCATACGGTTGGCACTGTTTGCTACTGTATGATTCAGTTAAAGGGGAACATATGGAGAAGTATGAGGAACGAATGAAAGATTTAGATACAAAAATGATGCTAACTGAAACACAAGCTAAGATTCTCTGACAGAAAGAAGCAAGGATGTCTTACACACCGGAGTACTCCACTGCGGTTAGAGGGAAGAACAGGACAACAGGGCATGTAGAGAGAAATCTGGGTCAGTTCAACATGCAAAACAGAGCATCATGGGACTGTGCCACCATCAAAGAGCTCATCTCATTATGATGGCAAATGACACAAATTTAAAGGAATAGTTCACCTAAAAATGAAAACTTGCTGACAACGTGCTCACCCTCAGAACACCCAAGATGTAGATGAGTTTGTTTCTTCATCAGATTTAGCATTTCATCACTTGCTCACCAATGGATCCTTTGCAGTGAATGGGTGCCATCAGAATGAGAGTTCAAACAGCTGATAAAAACATTTTGATGGCACCCATTTACTGCAGAGGATCCAGGGGTGAGTGATATACTGCTAAATTTCTCCAAATATTTTCCCATGAAGAAACAAACTCCTCTACATGTTGGATATTCAGAGGATGAGTAAATCAGCACATTCTTGAGTGAAGTATTCCTTTGATGTTAATAAAAATCAAGCTCAAGTGAAACTGTTTTATGTTTGTGTAATATGTTTTAACAGCAACAAACGTACCCAGCAGATCTGCTCCTTCATCCACATCTCCAATTAAACCTGTGCCTGCTGACGACACTTCTTCAAAGAGAGACTCTGTATTTCGGTCGAACGCCATGTTCTCAATCCCTCGGGTCGGAGTGCTTTAACACATCAGCAATGAGCATGTTACATCATTCAATTATAGATTTAATCCTATTAAACCTAAAGAGTATTTCTGGGCATCATAGACATATTCAAACATTTTAGACACAGTGTATGACTTATGGCTCACTGGTTACCTTGAACCTTTATATCCGAGGTCCATGTCCAGCTCTGGTGTGGACTCGATAATGGCCTGAACATCTGACTTTTCCTCATTATCAGCCAGACCTGAATAAACAAAATGGACAACTGCATACTTATCATCATTTAAAATGTGATCAGCAACACATACGAGTGGGTGAAATTGGTCTTTTCCACTCATACACTTTGAAATCACAGTCAAAAAGCATAATATGTAGCGTAACAATGTTTTTCTGTAAAATAATACATGGTTTGCTAACCCGCAGAGACGCTCCTGGTCCCTGGAACAGCCTGAACCTCTGTGTTCTTCCAGAATCCTTCTCCATCCTCTCTGTGTGAGTCCAGGGCCAGATCTGAGGCCGTGGTGGACATGGGAGTGACAGACTTTGAGCCCCCCTGGCTGAGGTCAGACAGCTCATCCTGAAATCAGTCAACACACAATGCTCACACAATGAAGGTCAGAGGTCACACCTCAGGGACAGAGGAGAGAAAGCAACATGAAAACACAAAGGGGTCGGGATATTCACTTAAACCCTGCACATTTGACAAACTGAGGTGAGACCAACAGCCACACAAACACACAAAGGACAGACACAACAAAATATATAAGAGATGGCATTGCTGTAGACATGTTTTTTGTGTCAAATAATAACTAGACAAAACAGTGTCAGTTTAGGCTAAAGGTATTAAAATAGAAGACTGCAAACACTTGACAGCTCAATGATGCAACTGTAAGAAAGCTTACATGACACAAAAATAACAGCGATTAGAACACCAAACTATTGAGATCGACCGATACAGATTTATGTTTTTTTAAGTGTCTGATAGCCAAGATGCAGAATTATTGTAAATATGACAGTATTACTAAATATATTTTACATTTCTGATTTTTGACACAATAATAAAAAAAAGGCTTAATCATTTTATTTAAAACAACGATGCATGTTATGTGATTATGTTAATGCAAAGTTGCTTAGTAACTTTGCTGTCTGATTACTAAGATACACATTTTAAAATATATAAGTTTACAGTTTTATACAAACAACAAAGTAGAGTGATTTATAGGCATACCATACTGGTACTTAAGAACTGAAAACACAAGAGGGGAAAAGAAAATTATCCAAAACAATTATCGGTCAATCTCTACAACAACACTACTACAAAAACACACTTCAACACACATATTTACACAACACACCCCAAACAACAAAGCAAATATCATTTATGCTGATGAAACGGGTTAAAACACTGTTGTAAATGCAACACAATTAACATGAATGCAGTAATTTACAGAAAAGAAGAAAAACTATGTTAAAGCCAAGTGTTGGGGGTATTTATTTACACTGTAGAAAACCTACATCTACAGTGCATTAACCTACTAAAACTAAGAAACCTTCATTGCTATCCTCTGCACCACCTCCGCAGAAGATGATCAACGAATGCTTCTACCAACGCTGCCTGTTTAGCCCCGCCCACCGATTTGTGTAGCAGTATGTAAATAACAAAACTGTGTTTGATGATCCAGACCATATCAGTAAGAACTCATTTTACCACAGATTCGTTTACAAATGAGGCACAATTTGAGATTTTTTTTTTAAAGATTGAAACTAAAAGACCAACTGTATTGAATACAATGTCGCAGCACACAAGTATGTGCAACTATATTCATTACATGGTCACTATTGCTTTGTCTGTTTGTCTGTTTGATATGTACTGAGTATTTATGCATTTTAACTTAAATCACAACGTCCATCTGTGAGGGAATTATCAACCAATCATAGCAGTGGGTGTTTACTTCCGAGTCTCCAATCCTCCACGCCTATTCACACACAGCATTCTGATGAGCGGGGTTAAAAACAGGACAGAAAATAGCTTATTACTTCTAAATTATAATGTTTTTTGATGTAAAAAAATCTTAACATTGTAAGTGAACCTCAGAAAACAGTAAAAAAAATTTTTTTTTTAAAAAGGCAGTTCATGACCACTCTAAAAGTAACATTCCCCAACACTTGTTAAAACTAAATTATAACTACAATAAGTGTTACAACCAAAGACGTAATGCTGTCACCTACCATTTTAATAACGCAATGTTAGAAATATGCAAATGAAGAATGAAATCTAAGACAGCGTGAAACTGAAATGACATGCGGTGAAAGCTAAATTAACACCATGCATTAGCTGTATGCAACTATATCCTAGATAACTAAAAATATTTGTCCATTACTCCATGCTCTTTTTTTATTTAGCATTAATTACTAATCTAGACTTTCTACATCTGTGTAGTTGCATGCAGTTAAGACACCAAACCACGTTGTGTGAATAAACTTTCTGACTATTAGAGGACAACAGTGATTTGCACTACACACTGTCCGCCGGCACACAGCCTTGCTACCTTGCAGTCGTTTGCCAGGGAGTCCCAAGCTTCCAGAACATCCTTACCATCCCTTTTCTTTGGAGTGTCCTCTGCCTCCAACTGCTTGGACAAGAAAATTGGGACGTGGCATCTTATATTTGTTTGAAACACAAAACACAATAGCGCTCTTATGTGTTTGTGCTGCGATCTAGCATTGTTGGGTGGGAGAAAACAACTCTAACATAACATTATAATGCATGAGAACATTTAAAGCAGTGATCCATACGAGAGAGCTTCAGATTTTTAATGTTGCCATGTTTCATGCTGGTAAACGTGGATGTCGAAGCATCAAAGCAGTTCACGTTAAGAAGAATGGCTGCAACATTAATGGAATGAATGTTCTGTATAATGGACTCTTTTCACATGATGCATTTCCATAGTTATTAACATTGTCAAGTTTTCTTATATTTTTACTTATTAAAAAAAATCTGGTTACATCTGCATTACATTTCAGAAAGCCAGTTAATGCTGATGCGTTTTTTAATACAATGGTTTAGAAATTTCTAATTCCTTCTCTCTTCCTAACATAATCAATGTGTCTATTTTTTTCCTCATAGAAACAATATTATGGATTTTTTATTTTACTATTGGAGCAAATGGGAACACAAAAATGATGTTTGTTGTAGTTTCTTGACTATAGAGGAAGTGAGTATTTCACTCACTTTGCAAAAAATAAACAAGTCTAAAAGCCTATATGCATGATGAAGCCTATTAAATGCTGTTAAAATGCCCCTATAATTCAAGTTATGAAAGCAAAGTTTGTTTTTATATTTCTATAGTTATGTAATATCACACTAGCAACAGTGCCATTTTTCAAAATATTATAGTGCATGAGTGCAATCACAAATGTGATATAAACTTTATATTAAACAGTTTATTAAAAAAACAATAAGTCAATATTTGGCAAGTTAGATTTTAGACATAATATTGACCAACTATTTTCAAACATTTTTGCATCTCAGAGCAACACTGCAGTCTTTCATTCCTGAACAAATCTGTTTTTGAACAGATCATTTGAGTACATGATTCAATAACCCATAAGTAATACCTCAGTCACTTGCTTCATTTCTAAAAATTGAATGATTCAGCCATTTTGAACAAATCATTTGAATGAATGATTCAATGAATCACTCATTAAGACAGGGACTTACTGCCACCTACTGGCGGTTTTAGTGTCATATTTACTATCTGTAAAAAGGCCTAAAGCAGCCAAGGTACCAGTACATATCACCCTCAGCGATATATTGTTTAGTTATTATAATTGAAAGAATCCCAATTAAAAAAAAAAAAAGATACTTTTTTGTCAGTGTCGCACACCTCTAGTTCTGAGAAACCTGGAAATGTGAAAAGGGTCCATTTGACGTTCTTAAATTGAACATCAGTATTGAGTCCATTTCAAACCATTCATATTACGAATTGCAAAATATTTTCAGAATTACTGCATATTACACTTGATATTGTTATATATTATTAAATAGGTTAAAGCTGCAGTCTGTAACTTTTTTGGTTAAAAATTATACAAAATCAACATGAGCAAGTCACGTTCCACAACTACATGGAACACAAATTTCTGATTTTGATTGTAAACTGTAATCCTGAAAGCATTATGTGTTTATGAAACATGTTACTTAAAGTAAATTATAAATTAATTTTAATTGCTAACAATTAATTGATTACAGATAGTCTACGAGGGATTACAAGTTTTGTATTTTAAAGAGCCGGTTCGAAGGAAGAATAATTTTCGTAAGGTTTCTTGGATTAAGATAATTAGAGATTAGACTGTACAGAAATTGAAATCTAAATGTAACACTAATACACACTACATTCACAAAATGCTGATGTTATTAACATTAACAATTTGAGGAAAAGGTATAACAATAATCATATTTTGCATGGTTTGATGTGATATGAGCTAATCAATTGTTAGATTTAATCACCATCGATAGCACAATTTATTGTAATGCTTCTTCCTCAGTAGGTCAGAACAAAGGCGTCAGACTTGTTATCAGATTCTTTCTTACTGGAGCCTTACTGGAGTGCACAACCCAGTAATGAAGATAATTCCGCAAATAGCTGCAATTGCAGGTTTTCAAACAGATATGGTGATAAAGGTGAGGCAAAATTTACGGACTGCAGCTTTAATATAGTAACTTTAACCCTCTACTCATTTAACTGTATCTCAAGCCCTAAAATCTAATTTAAACTTGTATTTTGATGTGAAATTTAAAAGAATGGGTCGCTGATGATGTTCCAGGATGCTTGTAAATACATCATCACTGCCTAATGTTTCCGTGGCAACATCTTTCAACCAACCGCTGCTTATATTCTCTTCCCTATCTACCAGCAAACATGTACCTTTACAGAAACAGAGGATATGTGCAAAGAACAAAGACATCAAATGTGTATCTATCATCTTCTCTTCTCAGAGTTCTTTCATATCATCTTTTTATTATATCAGTTATTTTCTCTTGTATGATGATGTTGTGATGTTACTGTACCTTGAGGCTGGCGTTAGAGCGCTGATGACTAAGGTTATTAAATCTCCAGCCCTCCATCCCAGGAGTCTCAGCTCTGCCCTGGATGTCAGGCGTCAGTGAAGTGCCACCGCCGGACATGGGGAAGATTCCCAGAGACAGGGGCCGCTCTTTCCTGTATCATCATGTATTAATATAAATGTGGAATGTAATCAATCCTTGTTCTGATGTAATTTAATTTTACATAAACAATCATGCAAAAATACCTTCAGTTGCTTCAAAAAATCGCATACTTTTTGAAACAACCACATGATGGTGTTTGTTTCTTTTTGGCACAGATAACAGAATCACGTTCATCTTACCGAACTCGGCCAATTGTTCCTGTGTCAGAGCTCTCTCCCGTCTGCTGCATCCGGATCCGTTCCACATGTTCCATGTAGTTGTGAATCATCTGAAGAACAGACGAACAAAAAGTAGGCATATTAACTGGCCTTAAAGAGCTGCAGGTAGTCTCTTATGCTCACCAAGGCTGCATTAAACTAATAAAGTAAAAACATTTGTGAACTTTTGTAAAGATATTGTGAAAAAAAAATTATTTATGTATTTTTAACATTGTAATTTATTCCTGCGACGCAAATCTAAATTTTCAGCAGCATTACTCCAGTCTTCAGTGTCACATGATCCTTCAGATACTGATTTGCTGCTTAATAAACATTTATCATCAATTTTGAAAATAATTGTGCTGCTTAATATTTTTTGTGAAAACCATGATACATAAGGATTCCACAATGTTAAAAACAGCACTGAATTTAATAAACTATTTTTTTATATATAATAATCTATTTGTAACATTATAAATGTCTGCATTGTCACTTTTGTTCATTTTAATACGTCTTTTTATTTAAAAAAATCATACTTAACCCCAACTTTTGAAAAGTAGTGTTTAATATAGGTTATGGTTGTCACCCCCAAAACTGCAGTGTGTACATGGCCTTTGTCATTAACATTTATTTTTCTTTTGCTCTCATTCTTACCTCTGTGTGCCGCAGGTGAAGCGAATTATACTCGCGCTTGAGTTCAGCCTCTCGCTCCTCTAATCGACTTACTGAGAAAGGAGCAGTAAAAAAAAAAAAAACTATTAATGAAATTCTGAATAATTAACTTGTTCAACAGCACAAGACTCATTTACAAAGATTTTAGTACTGCAGTTCAGCCCAAAAGTGTCCAAATACCTAAGTCAACTGCTTTGGCATCTTTTTGCCAATACTGGCATCCTTTTGACAGTATTGTGGCATCTTTTTGCATGCAAATTCATGGACCAAGAGCCTTGAAATAAATGAGGACAGAGAAACGAGGCTAATGATCACAGCCGCCATCGTAACAGGTTAGAAAACTCGCAAATGACCAACAAAAACCCACAGTTGACTGTACAGTGCTCAAAAACCATGCAAGCCCGCCTGCCTTAGAATTGGCCTGAAACCAGATATTTAAGCTAGTTTGAGTGGGCAAAGCTGATGCCTTCAGTGAGGCCTTTAAAAATACTCTCAGTTCTATAGAGAGAAGATCCACAGAGGATATTAAACAGGCTTGATTTAAGAGGTGACACAAAGACATAATCCACTTTTAGCTTTCAGGTTTAAATCTAAGCCTGCAGCGGATCTGCCAAACATATCCCACAATCAGACCGACTAATTCACTTTCTACACACTTCACTAAGGCACAGTGATTTCTAGTAGAACTGATATCCATTTCAAATCTCAGAAAAGGGTTTGCTGGAAATTCTGTATTAATTAATGGCAGAATTAATTCATTAGAGCCAGATTAAAACAGCAGACATCCATAATTAGCATGTTTTGGTGCATGACTAATATCATTATCACCCACGGGCCTATTGTAGCACACACTCAGTCTGAAATGACCCTGGTTTAGAGTTTTTTTACGGATGTTTTCGAGCGACAGAACATGAGTAATGTTATTCAAGGCCACAGAAAACATTGCATTTAATAAGACTGAAGAGATTAATCACATGAATGCAAAACTAGACAAAACTCGCTTACTCAAAGCCAGGCTACTCGAGGAGTGAATATTTGCTCTGACAACAAATCTAATTCTGTTTTCGATTCTGTTGGAAAAGATGCAATGCATCACTAAATTTGGTCACAACGTTCATTTGGTTCTTCTGATGTGATTCATAATTATTTTCTAAAATATGCAGAGAAGAGTTTCCGTGTGCATGTGATCTGAAGAGAATGACTTAGTTTTGTGCACGAACACACTCGATTATTGTTACTTGTACACAGCAAACGGCTCTTTGAAAAGAGTGGTTCAACCTTATATTAAAATTTGCTGAAATTTTTAATCCATTGGTGAACAAGTGATGTATTTCTCCAAATCTGTTCTGATGAAGAAACAAACTCATCCATATCTTGGATGGCCTGAAGATGAGTACATTCTTAGCAAATGTTCATTTTTGGGTGAACTAGTCCTTTCAATCAATGAACAAATGTATATGGTGAGATGAGTTACACAAGTGCAATATGGACAGAAAACAACACAGCGGGTTCTACATTCATATGTCAGAAGCGGCTCTAAATTAATCTGTTGAATGCTGACGCAAACAGCAACCCTTGAAAATCGATATTGGTGTTAGATAACTAGCACAACTACTTCACTTTAATGGAAATCTGCACAATAATGACTCACAGCCATGAGGAATCAAACAGTTATATGTTGAAGCCAAAGAAAGTGTTAAATATTTGCTGTGCAAATGGGCCACTCTACATTCTCAACGATCCATTAATAGGCTCAGTAGAATGGTTTGACACAAGAGAGAGCAGATTAAATTACGAGATAGTACTGTATCATGAACCATGTTTGAAGAACACTAAACTGTACTTCACATAACTATGAACTATAGCTTTTTTTATATTGAAGCAGAAGGACTTTAAAGGAACACACCACATTTTCCAATGTCCCTTGAGTTAAACAGTTGGGTTTTTCAGCCGATCTCAGGGTCTGGCAGATCACTTTTAGCATAGCTTAGCGTAGATCATTCAATCTGCTCAGACAGTTAGCGTCACTCAAAAATATATTTTATATTTATATATCAAAAAGATATTTTTTGCTATTTAAAAATTGACTCTTCTATAGTTACATCGTGTACTAAGAACGACGGAAAATTGTGATTTTTGTTTTTTGCAAAGTTCCTTTATTATTACGCCGGAATGGGAGTATGATTCCTAGTTACTGTTTATCAGTCTAGAAAATCGCAACTTGTCATTTTCCGTCGGTTTTATTACACTATGTAACTACAGAGTCAAGTTTTAAATAGGAAGAATATCAAAACTCTTTGGTAATTTTTAAGCTTGATGCTAATGGTCTAATGAGATTCAATGATCTTTAGCTTCGCTGCAGCTAAAAGTGCTATCGCCAGACCCGGAGATCGGCTGAATAGATTCAAAAACTGTAACACTCAACTGTGTAACTCTAGGGAAGTTAAAAAATTTGCCTATTTAAAAAAAAAAAAAAAAGTGGCGTGTTCCTTTAAGAGCAGATGCATGGACATATAACATGTAGAAGATATATGAAGGTTTAATAAATTGTCAGATCATGGAAGTGTGCGGCTGAACGAGAAGAGGAAATAAAGCAGGTGATTTTTACTCTGGTCAGCATAGTTCTTGATCTTCAGCTCCAGTTGCCGGGAATGTGATGAAAGGCTTTCCAGATGGTTCTGCAAATCCTTCTTCTCTTGCTCTTGGGAATCTTCAAATTCAATGAACTTCTGCTCACAGAACACACAAAGAACAAATTCAATATTGCGTAACTCTTTTGTTTTTTTTAAAACGACCAACCTTAACCTTACAGGATTTAGTTATGTTACATCATACCATCAACGGTAAGAAAGTGCCATTTGTAATTTAAAGTAAGTGGACATTTTCAGTCTTCTACATTTTCAAGGACGAGTCATCAATTTTTCTGGTCCTTTAAATGAACTTTAGCTAGCTAGCATATTGATTATGCACTCAACAGACTAAAAGCTACACAATTTCAAGCAGAAAAGGAACTTTATGATATCTGCAAGATCAAAAATAAGATCAGGAATAGTATAAATGTGAAGTCTGATATTATCTTCAGTTTTATGGATATTTCCAGCCCTGAATGTATTTTATGGGCTGAGGAACAAGATTAAAATGTCAAAACATATTAAGACTGAAACAAACAAAAGCTTTCTAAGGATTTCTTTTATTCAAATACATCCAACATGTGCAACAAAAATCTATAATATGAAATGTGGATATATGGTTGACCTTTATTTACAAAAGCACAACTGTTTTTATTGTGACTGTACACAAATTAAAGAAATATTTAGAATAGTGTCAAACAATGCCTTATTTTTGAGCGAGTATTGCAAGCTTTTTTCACTTTTATACGGTGAAAACAATCCAGTGATCCTCCCGGCGCCACATGCGGTTACACATTAGTACTAACTCCACAACTTTCATATTCTGAACAAAGTTAATACATTATAAATTTCAACGTATTAAAACAACAACAAATTAAGAAATGTATGTTTGAGAGGTAACTCGCCGTAATTTTGAAGCGTTAAATATTTTTCCATAAAAAGTCCTTGGATGGAAACCTGATATGATGATCAGATCTGCGTGATCGGATCACGAACAAGACTCTGGATGCTAGTTTAATGTTAGACTCAATATGAACTCGTTTTCATATTAGAGTAAAGATGAGGTGGAGCCGCTTCAGAACAGAGAGTAAGACCGGGACAAGCAGTAGTCCCTTAATTTGTTCATTAAGTAATAATGGTGGTTGTTTATGCATTTTCAAGTGTTTAACAGTTGGAAATAAGTCTCACATTACTTAAATTTTATTCACACACATTTTGACTATATAAAACGATTCTCTGAAATCTTTGTGATCATAGATACTATTCTTTTTGTCAGAATATATTATTATAATTAACTTAATTATTTCCTGGACTTTCTATCACCACAGTCCCTAAACATTAAAAACCCACCCATGAAGCCAGGCCTGGTATAATTGTTTTTTTTTACAATATTCACTAACCAAATTCAAAACTTTAAGGTCAGCAAGATATTTGTTTGTGTTTTTGAAAGAAGCTGCTTATCTATGCTACATATTTGATCAAAAATACAGTAATCATTACTCCAGCCTTCAGTGTCACATGATCCTTCAGAAATCAATCTAATATGCTGATTTGCTGCTCAATAAACATGTTAAAAACATCTGTGCTACTTACAGTTAATGAACAGAAAGTACAAACAAAACACATTTATTTAAATTAGACATATACCCCCGGTTTCACAGACAAGGCTTAACCCTAGTCCTAGACTAAAATGTAAATCTGAGCTTTTTCAACTAAAAGAAACCTGCACTGACTGATCTTAAAACATGTCAGTGCCTTTGTTTTGTCTTAAGATGCACGCCAGTAATGCCTTTTTCTAAGGCATGTATATAAAAAATAATTAAATGTCCTAATTGAACAATGGCCTAATCCTGGCTTAGGCTAAGCCCTGTCTGTGAAACCGGGCCATATTGTAATATTATAAATGTATTTACTCTCACTTTTGATCAATTTAATGCATATTTGCGGAATAAAAATATTAATTTCTTTCAAAAACGTGTACTGACCACAAACTTTTGCAGCATAGGAAAACAGCAAAAGATGTATCATGCATTGGCAAAACTAAGTTTTGCAAGCAGAAGTGTGAATCCGGCAAGAGTTTTTATAGCCAGGTCAGAGCAAAGGACCCCATGACCTGGAAGTAATATCTCGAGGCACTTTTCCTAATCTCTCCCGCAAATCCCTACAGAACACATGCCTGTCTGGAGTACAGGGGGCTCCTGGAGAGCCTGGTGCAGTGTGAGTATCTGATAAAGGGGAGCTGTTTTCAGTGTCACTTTAGGTTCCCGTCACACTGGCACGCAAAAACTCATCCAGCGGCCCCACGAGCACAGAGATCAACAAACATAAGGTTCAAGTCACATTCAATTTCCATTCCCTTTCAGTGCATCACAAAGCTCTCACAAACACACAGTTTTAGTTATAAAGTTAAAGAAGATTAAGACGAGACATACACTACAATGTCATGATAATATTTCAGTTTTCAAACTGTTTTCTGAGTAAATATTCTGTGAAATAAAGGGTCATCTGGGTGTTATCCGCATGATATCAGACACTATCCTCTCTAGATATAATTCATTCAATTAAATTTAAATATAAAGGGATGACACTATAGGTTTAAACTGTTTTTGCAGCTATGATTAGGACTGTGTTGTTATCATTAAATAAAACTAATATCCATTTTAAATTAAATTAAAAGAAAATTAGAAGTGATCAAATAAATGCGTAAGGTGAATTACCAAAATAGCTCAAATTAAAACCAAATTCAAAAAATAAATGAAAGCTGAAAAGAAATATAAAAAAAAAATTAATAAAAAATTTAAAGCTAAATTAAAATGAAAAGTGAAAATATAATGCTAATTTAACATATCAATAAATACCATATTAGAATAATAACACTGGTTTGAGACAAACAAACAAGTCCTTTTTAAGGTTTCCTGTTTGGGTGTAATTGGATCTTTTTCTATTGTTCCACTTCCATCTATGTCAAGATTTTTGTAAGGGTATATATTTTAATTTAATTTTTTTATATTTTTGTACATGCATAGTCTTTGTACTTTGTATAGTTTGGAGAATAATAGGTTTTAAATATTGTTTTGTATATTTCTGCCATTCACTTCACAGTATAAAAATGTAACACATTATGTCTGAAACCCGATCAAGCTCCCAAATAGTCTTAAAAGTTTAAGTATACCAGTGACCTGAAACGTGAGAGAAAGATCAATGTTCACCACAACATTATTGATCCCAGCCTTATGTCACAGTCACTCAGCTGTTGGAAGTGAAATCTGTCTGTCATAATAGGATGTATCCAGATCCCGTATCAGTACACAAACAGGGATTAATGCGGCTCATGGCTCATTTGTGTTTTGGTTGTGCCAGACATATTGCTCATAATCCCAGTTAACTGTCACTATGTGAGGAACACATAAAGCCAATGAGCAGCCTTAATCTGTCCAAATTAGGCTTACACACGTTGAGAGCTGTACAATGTGTGTAATCTTATTTCAAAAACAGATTAGAGTCGCATTTACACACACACACACTTCAACTATGAAAGGTTTGTAACTTAAAACTAATGACACATGCAATAAAGTTTCAAAGGCTTAACGTGAAACGGTCTCTGAAAAAGCACTGCAATTTCACATACATTAAAGTCTTGGCTACAAAAAAGCTATTGTATATTTCCATTGTTACTGCTCATCTCACTGACATGATGCAGTCACATTATATGGGGTAAGTTGTCACAGCCATTAAAAACCCTATTTATGACTTATTAGTCATGTGACAATTCATGGTCAGCAGATATCATGATTATTAAAATGTTGTCATTTTTAGAAATGAATAACCTTGGAACAGCAAAACTTGACAACACACAAACATGACATATGATATCGGGATTAAAAAAGTGATTAACTGTGCGTGTGTGCCTGTTCAGAGCTCGTGCTAGGCAGAGAGCATTCTGATTGGTTTACTCAGCAACATAAGCCAATCAGCTTTCAGTGTGGGCGGGCTTTTACTTCTTTTCTCGGGACCGAAGATGCCAGCTCAGTCTGTGGCAGAGGGAGAGTACAAAAACACTTTTTTGCCAATGTTTTGAGAACATTATTGGCCCAGATAACGTTACTTGGAGAACGTTTGTTCATAACCTTGCCAGAACGTTATAGCCAAAGTGACAACCTGCCCCGGTCTCTCCTCCCATATGACACAGAAGCAAGCATCCGTCTCTGTAATGTTAGCTTGCAAAACGAAAAACTCGCTCGACGTGTTGTTCGCCAGCTTGTTTTGATTCCTGGTCTTTACTTACAAGCATGCAAACGACACGACTGCGCCAGTTTCATTAAACGAGCTGTTTGTACATTAAGTCCTAACCATCAGCGCGGACCAGACGGACCATAAGAGGACATGATAATGAACTGAGGCACGTCGAAACGCACATTTGATTTCTTTATTTACTTAAGGCCCAAGGCTGATTCACCCTCAAAGGGCAAGACACAAACAAGGCATGACAAAAGCGTTCGTGCACGTGCATGATGATACGTCGCGGCGGCTGCTGTGATGATGATGCTGCAAGAAAACAAAGATGCCAGGCTCCTGATGATGATGTTAGGCACTCACTCACCTCCTCGGCGTGTTTCCTGAGAGCTTTCTCGCGCTCGTACTGAGTGATGAGCTGCTCGTTGTCCTCCTTGAGCAGCTCCAGCTCCACCTCGTGCTCCTGGTTCTCGGCGAACACCGAGTCGAGGTTCTCCAGCACCGCCACCACCAGCGGCATCAGCTCCTTCACCACGTCCTCGTCGTATTTGCGGATGAGTCTCTCGAACTCGCGGTAGATGGAGTTGGCCAGGCCCGAGACCCTCTCCGACATGATCACCGATGTCCCCGGATCGTCCTGGTACACAACTCCGTCATCCAGCTCCATTTTCCTTCCTCTCCAGAGAGACCGTCCTAGATCCAAACCTCCGCTGTTCCGGACCAACGAGTCTCGGTGTATATCTGAGGAACGAAAGCTGACGTTTTCCCGTTATCTTATCCGAAAAACGGCCAGAGTGACCCCACGGAAGTCCAGAGTCCCTCCCTGGAACCGGCCGATGTATTACGTGGAGTATTTTTCTTCCCGCGGTCGCCACACAACAGCTGAGCTGTTGACTAGACAGTCGCGCGGTGACGTCACGCCCGGTACCGTAACACGCTGGGTACCGTCATAATTATAATTATTTATACTTGAGACATGATGGGGCAAAATCTGTACCACAGCATTACCTCACATTATCATATTTATATCGTACGTTATCCTATTATTATTTTTATTAATGTGGTTTTTATTATTATTTAATAATTGATATGAATGAATTTGATAAATAACGTGATCTTGTTAACAGTTAACATTCAGTCCACAAAGAAATAAAAAGTCGTTTAAAAAGAGAAAATAGTCAAAATTGCGTCAAACTTGCGTGGGGGGCATACATATTAAATCGTTGATTTAAAAAAATTAATTCTATATTTTACTAATTCTATATTTTGCACAGTACTCAAATGCATTTCATTCGGGGTTCTCTTTATTTTATCCAAATTATGATGCAAACCGTTTTTTAATTTTCCTCCTCATTTTTTATGTGATAAAATCTAGGTATTTAAACAATGGTCTGTCAGTTCTTTCATTCATTTAAATAACATTTAGATATCTCAGTATTTATAGTATATATTTTAGAAATTATTTTTTGCATCTGATGGTGTAGCCTGAAATGAAGGCTAGGCAAATGGGAAGTGACTACCTCTAATTATGCAGATTATAATTATATCAGAAGTATTTGAAGGCTTGGTCCTACGGTGGCCGAGAGAGCTCAACTCGCTGCAACTTAAGAAAACGCATGCAAATAGAGAAAACAGCAGCACATTAAGAAAACATTTTCATCGAGTTGACAACACAAGTGCTGCCGATCCTCACAACACGTGCAAACTAAGAAACGCGATGCATATTGCACGAACCACAACGGAAATGTTCCAAGGGGACCCAAAAAAGTGACGGAGCAGCTGCAATATGGGCCTGATGCACAAGGTGGCGCCGGTGAGCATTTACTGCAAGGGGAAATTTGCATACGAAACTTGGCTAATTAATGTTTTTGAAATTAAATAGCGGATTTGGTATATCAAAGACAAGAGGAAACAGCCTCCCTACGTTATTGCGTATCTCTGTGTGAAAAATCATCAGGATACAACGCCTTTTTTGATTATGCGTTCAGGACTGTACATTTACAAAAGATTTTGTTCTGACTGCTGTTTATACTATTGTACCTGTCAAACTGATGAAATTCTGCTTGTGTGTTTTATTAGTGGATAACATATGCACAATTTAACAATGTAGCCTATGGTAAGTTTGCATTAAGCAAAAGATCGGTGTTTGCATTTCCCTGTGTATTTTTAATATTTATCTTGTAAAATACAGTATGTTGCATAAATCATTAAATCTCTATAAGCAGCAAATGTTTTTATGATTTTTTTGCATTAATTATATAAAATAAATCTTTATGCATTAGTTGTATTCTTTTATATGTTGTGAAAATGATGATATATGTGCACAATTAATATTACGCTCAATCTCAGCCCATTTCTCACAAGGTAAATATATCATTTTTTTGAGAAATAAGTCATTTGGGTCAGTGGAGTTGCAGCACTTGTGTTGTCAACTTGATGAAAATGTTTTCTCTATTTGCATGTGTTTTCTTAAGTTGCAGCGCGTTGAGCTCTCTCGGCCACCGTACAGTATGAAAGAGCTGTGTACACGATAAAGCAATCATGTGGTCAGTGGTTTGTAGTTGGAGCTAAATTAATTATTCATTATTGCATTTTCACTGGCTGTACAGTCACAGATTTAAAATGTCCTGTGAAAAAGACTTTATGTAGAGAATAATTTGGCATTTTATTTAACTTGAATATACTTTAGGTGGTAACTTTTTTTTTTTTTTGAATTTCCATTGTGATTTTTTATGCCCATAATTACTGAAAGATTAAATGGAACGCATTAAATAAATTAAGCAACACCGTCAATAGAAATTAGATACAAAAACAACAACAGAGGAATAACACACAGATCGTGTCCCTTAAAATATTTATTGGAGACATGTAAAAACTAGAAAAATAACTGTAAACCCTACAGGAATGACTCGAGAGGGGGAAACATTGGGGATGTTGAACTCAAAGAAAACAAGTTGTAGTCCATTAAAAAAAAAAAAAAAAAATTCTACTCTACAAAACCAAAATGTGACAGAATCCACACCACTAGATTTAATGGTCTTACCATAAAGTACTGCATTTCAACAAGCTGATGTTTGCAGGTAATAACTGAGTATTTTGAACAACCTTGCTGTAATATCACATATCATTGATAAATGTTGACATCCTTAATGATATGGGTCACACAAAATGAAATATGAAATTCTCTCTTATTTACAGTTGACTTGTTGCTTTGGGGGCTTCGACAAAAATGGGTTATGTACATAAACTGAAATACAAATAAGGCATTTGTGTGGAAACAAAATTTGAAATTTTTCAGTGGTGGCAAACAGTTCAATAAAGCAAAGGATGATTTTACCACATGTACAATTTGGGGAAATAAAGAATGGGATATAATAATTTGAATTCATGAACACACATTTCATTCCCCTCCCCCTCCCCCCCCTTAAATCAGGAAAGAACCGCAAACTTATTCGACACTGGGAACTATTTCCAATCATGGACAAATTTACAATGACGCATTTAACTGTTAATGAGTACAATGCACTGTTCAATATTTCAATACACCTTGCATATAGAAAAGTTTTTTTTTCTTCTTTTTCTTTTCAATAGCAATAGAAAAAAATGTATTGCAAGATGCTTAAGACAGAAGAAAAGTTTGCAAAAACGTCCTTGTTTCTGTAAGGGGATGGTTGGCGTCCAGGCGGAGAGAAATAAATCAGTGATTGAACTGGCGTTATGCGTTCTTTGTCTTCGGCATCTTGCGGTGGCATTATTGGCTTGTGCCCCTCTATAAGTCTGATGGAGACACAGCTCTCTGTTCTTTGGCACTTAGGCTGGTAGACTCAGCTTCTTTCCTTTCAGCACTGTGGACCAGACAAAAGATGTCAGAAACTGAAGCAGATTTTTTTTAAATCATAAAACATTGCCAAATCCTAAAAATGGAAGCCAAACACCATTGTTTATATTGCAATCAATGCATACATTAACGTGCAAATATCACTTTTGTATTAGTTTACTCACATTAGGTACCTTTCCTAAAGTAATAGTTCACCCTAAAATGGAACTAAGCTGAAAACGTACTGCCCTTTAGGTAATTAAAGACTTCTGTAACAGATCTGGAGAAATTCTGCATTACATCATACTCATTATTTGATGTGAATGGGTGCCGCGTCAGAATGAGAGTCCAAACAACGTTATTTATCAGCTGTTTGAACTCTGTTTTGACGGCACCCAAAAGATCCATTAGTGAGCGACTGATTTAATGCTAAATTTCTCCAAATATGTTCTGATGGAGAAATATTAATCTCATTACAAGGTAAAGTGTACCATAGATGTTTTAATTCAAAATTTAAAAACATAGAAAAGTCATAGAATTCAGTTCAATTCAATTCAACTATGTGTTTTAAGAAAGTAAATGGGTCAGTCTTAATCTCATGCGGACTCTTACAAAGGTTTAAACTCACCTTTTGTGATGTAAAGGTAGAAGAAGTCACAATAAAGAATAGTCTGGACGACCCCAGCCACGATGGCAATCATGTCAAAGAAGCCCTCGAAGTAGAACCTCCAGATCCAGTTGAAGAGGTAGAGGGCACGGTAGACCCCCAGGCAGAACAGGTAGTGGGTAGTGATGGTCTCGGCCTCACCGGTCTTGCTAATCATGAACAGCTGAGGCAGGATGGCCACAGACTCAAGGTAGATGGAAAAGGTCCACAGAATCTGTCATGTAAATAATAATTCATACAGGTTTGAAAACTGGATTTAAGTTCAATTTAAACTATGTTGCGATTTGCTTTTATTTATTTCAGTATGTATTATTTTTGCAAGTAATTAGTTTTAAATATTTTTTAACATATCTGCGCGTGTATATTTCTCTTTCGGTGCATGCTGCTTGGAATTATTATGGTTGTGTTTAACGATAATGTCTGTTATTTCCAGACGTTTAATAAAAGGTTAAAAACTAAACTGTCAAGAATAACACATTTATGATTGTCTAATACTCACCTCCAAAGGAGAGAAGTCGTGGTTGACCAGAAAGGCAAGACCTCCCACTGGAACCACCAGAAACTCAACTCTGAAAGTGTCATGGTTTCCATCATAAGTTGCCCTGAACTTTGCGTAGATCAGGTAGACTGTGGCATAGGCACATCCGATGTAGATTACCTGTTTTCACAGCACAGAAACAAAGAAAATGATTAAAAGGTTCAGTGTGTATGAAAACCGGTTTACACTGATGTGTCACTGATCACTGATACTTGAGATTGACAAATCCATTGATATGTGAACGAAAAAGAGCGATCTAAGCCTTTACCTTCATGAAAGTGTTGTAAAGAGAAATGAAGGACGTCAGGAGATCCAGGTACCGTGTGGTGAACACCAAGGCAAAGAGTATCTGGCTCTTCCCAGAAATACCTGAGGGCAAAAATATTCACACTCAAGACAGCTGCTACTCTGATGTGAATATGAGAATATGAGTTTTTCACTGAATATCGAACTCATAAACAGTCCAAAAGAGTTACATCTAAGATTTCAGTATTTCTGTAAAACAAATGTCTGATGACAATGCATCTAGACTACTAGGACCCATAATGCAAAGCCCACACATGACTACATGTACTGCCACGTCAAAGCAAGGAATGCAATGGACTTCAGCAAATAAAAGAGGGAGACATGTATGACATCAAGCATATGAAAAAACGTTTGATTTTCATAATGCAACGTATGAGGATGCAAATTTTCCTGTACGTAGTCTGAACGACTAGATGGTTGATAGAGAGCGCGCTA
>JAUMHE010000044.1:17511428-17524665 GCA_032359235.1 Enteromius mattozi | reverse complement strand
TTTGATAGTTTTATTCAGTAAAGATAAAAGACTTGTTTTTGTTTATTGTTCATTTATATTTAAACAAACTGTTGCCAGTAAATTTGATAAATATAAATCTACAGTAAGTTACTGGCAACCAGCTGCATAACTACAGCAAATGATGGAAACCCAAGAGATGTTCAAAGTCTGAAATCCTCAATGAAGATCTTTTAAATGGGGTTAATAATTTTTTTTGAGAGTGAATATGTCATGGAGCATGTTGATAGTTTGGAAGTATAGTCATAGTCTATGTAGAGGTCAATAAATGCAACCTATGCCAGGATTTCTGTTTGTGTATGGTATTTGCTTTTTACAGGATAATGCAGGATTTGTTAAGAAAAAGATTTAAGCTATAAACACGTAATGTTCAAGCTGACCACTGATTTACTCGTAGTGAAAACAAATCTTTTTAAACCACCCTGAATGTTAAAACTATATAACAATTACAAATGGCTTACTACTTTTGCCTATTATTATGTTAGATCCACCTCCTCGAGCTTATGGACTGTCATTATGGAGAAAAGTGCTCCCACATACAGATTTTTCTACATGCTAGGCTGAGCTGCGGTTTCTTCCTGTAACTGATAAACCACAAGTCAATCTGTTACAAACTGAGGTGTGTAAAACAAAGCTGCTCTGTTTAAAGAACATTTAGTCCTGGTAAAACGTTAATTTTACATGATGTAACCTACATAACCAGCGATTCAAGTAAAGCAAGTCAACCAAATTTTGCAGAAAGAGAATGGCACAAGGCAGCCACAAAATATGTAGTCACTAGTCAGATTAATTTTTTTATTTCTAAAAGATAAAACATCATACAATGATTCCCATTCTGGTGATTGTAAAAGCATTGCCATTGCACTGGCTGTGCTTTGCAGCAAATTGTCTTTAAATCCAACAGAAATCAACTTTTTCGATCCACTTTGAACGTCATAGTCACAATACCATCAATCCCAGCTTGAAGTTCATCTTGTTCCTGGACACTTGACACTCCTTTAGGCGTCCCAGTGAGAATGAGGTCACCTTCCTCCAAAGAGATGATCTCACTGATGTAGTTTATGAGATACGGGATGGAAAAGATCATCTGAGACGTACTGCCATTCTGTTTCACAATATCGTTCACCTTCAGCCACAGGTTGATGCTCATCGGGTCTGGGATCTTCTCCTTGGGAATGAAGTCGCTGATGGGACATGAGGTGTTGAAAGCTTTGGCCAGGGTCCATGGAAGGCCCTTGGACTTGCATTCGTCCTGAACGTCCCGAGCTGTCATGTCTAGGCACAACACATATCCAGCCACATGGTCCATGGCTGAAGACTGAGGAATAGCCGTTCCGGCTTTACCAATCACCACCCCCAGCTCAACTTCATGGTGGAGGTTGCTGGTGTACAGGGGAAGCAGGATAGGAGACCCTTCCGTGACGTAAGCAGACGGGGGCTTCAGGAAAAGCACAGGTTCGCTGGGAATGGCGTTTTTCAGCTCGATGGCGTGATCTGCATAGTTTCTCCCGACGCATATTATTTTCTTTCCCCATTCCCAAAAGCGAGAGATATTCCTTGCGCTCATTTTGGAGCCCAACTCCAGCAGCGAGACCTGCGACAGAAAATAAAATGACCTTTGGTCGCTCGATAACGGAGGGCGGTCACACACACACACACACACACTTAAGAACAGTGCGAATTATCTAGCGCAAACAAAACGAACAGGAAAATTGTGTGTAATTGGGTCCAGAAGATATTATTCCTTCTGAAGTCGTTCACTGTAACTACTAAGCCCTAAAGCGAAATTAAAAGAATTCTACTATGGAGAAGGCGTAGTTTATGAATATTAATTAGGTCTCGCTAGCGTTCTGGAAACCTGACCAATGGCGAAAGCTGCGTCATTGAATATTAATGACGTTTTGCTGAAGGTTCGATTTATAATTAGGTTTTTTAACAGTATTATAATTACAGATCAATAGGAAAAGGAGACCACCTTATTTGGAAAATACGTGATGGTGGATACCATTCCAGTTTGGGTTTGGGTTGCACAAAAACTGACTAATTCAATTTATTTTGAACGTGTTGTTCAAAGAAGAGAAATCAAGGAAATTCACTCGTCAAAATTATTTATTTATTGTTTATTTAAAAAAGAGGTGCAACCGAATATCCAAACTATATCATCTTCCAAGACTCTTAAAGCTTTTAAAACAGTGCATTTATTTAATCTTTTTAATTTATTTTGTTTTTGTATTTCTGTTTGTAAGTCGCTTTGGATAAAAGTGTACAAAATACATGCATTTTTATTTATTGTTTTATACATGTATAAATGATGCTTTGCATGCAATGCCACCTTTTTGTACGTTACAAATTTTCTGTACTTTTAACTTTGGTATCTTGGCATTAATTAATCGATTATTATAATAATAAACGTTACATTTTACCCCTGGTATTTAATTTTTTCTTTACTTATGTACGTGCACATGTTTTTTTCCTGTATAACTTTTTCCTTTTTTTTTTTTTACATAATAATAATAAAGGTATAATAATATAATAATAGGTTTTTACCTAGTCATACGGATTGTTTAAATGAACTTTGTCTCGCATTAACAAAAATGCGATAAAGATGACATTTAAATCTTATATATGAGTTATGGATATTATTAATATTTTATTTTTGTCTTTTGTTCTAACTTTAATTTTATAGAGATGTGAATTCGATCACGTGACCAGTAGCCTTCACTATAGTAGAGTTCGTAAATAACCCAAAATACAGCGCGCGTTACAGCGGCACGCGCGACACTCCCCTGTTCTGGATTGGTTAAACGAGAGGTCAAAGTTGAAAAGTGGGCTGATTTGCACTCAAACCAGACTTTGTACTTCCTCCCTGTGCTGACTGGAGTGTCAGACAGCTGAAGTCCTGATATGTGGATCAGGTCGCTGGCGGCGAGTGCTTGCGCTCTCGGTGTGCTCGGAGCTGTCGCGCGCAAATTCGGTATGTTTACACGAGGATCTTCACTCGCGCAGGGTCAGGATGACTTGTTTATCGAGATATAGCGCTATGTCAGCGCTGTCAAAGAACCTTTGGAGACAATGTTTTGATCTAGTTGAGGTGTTCCTTATACAGAGTAGAGTTACATCATCTTGGCTGTTGATATACGTCACCGAGCACGACATGTCGCATGTATGCACTGCACAGTGATCGTATTTTATTATAATGCAACACTTTACATGTCGTGCGTTAGGAGTGACGTAATTGTAAACACTGCGCTCTTTCGGTTTTTTTCTGCCTTGTGCAGTTGAAAGTTATAAAACCATTTACAAAGATTTCTTAATTCTCACTTGTTGTGTTAACAGGCGTGTATAGCAATAATAAGCCATGCACAATTGTTTGTACTGATTTCTTTTAAACAATTGATTTAAAAATGAAAGAATCCAAAAAGTGGCACAGTTTTCAGAAAAGCATTAAGCAGCACAACTATTTTTAACATTGATAATAATAATAAGAAGAAGAAGTGCATCAAATTAAACCTTGAGCATTAAATCAATATATTTGAATCATTTCTGAAGGATCATCAGATAATTATTTTAAATTGTAGTATTATTTTTCTAATATTACTGCGCACACACACAGTAAAATCAGTAATATTGCGAAATATTATTTCATACTTTATATATCAAATAAATGCAGTCATGGTGAGCATAGAAGACTTTTTTTTAAAGACATTAAAAACGGTAGTAGAGATATGAACTTTACAAAATTAAGTTAAAAATAAGTTCCACCAAATACTACACTAACTACTGTAATTGTTAGTTATTATAATTGTTAATGCTAATTATAATTATAAATCTTCTGCAAACTTAAAAGCCTTTTTTTTTTTTAAAAATCTGTAATTTTGTTTAGTTGCATTTAAACACTGGCCTATTATTCTAAAGTAGTAAAACCGGTGGAGAACACATAACGAGCTGAACCAGTTTAAAATGATGTTCACACTGGAACATTTACTGATGGTGAACCTCTGATTTCCAGGTAATACAGCCTCGTTTAACGCCGCTCTTAGGAAGTCATCTCTGGTGGAGCAGACAGACATGAAGGTAGAACTGCTGCCCGCGCTCACAGACAACTACATGTACCTCCTCATCGATGAAGACACGAAGGAAGCAGCCATTGTCGACCCAGTAGAGCCTCAGAAAGTGAGAATATTCAGTGCTTCACACATTACAGGCTGTATATAATAGATGTATAATTGTCATTTGTGTCAGGTCGTAGATGCAGTCAAAAAGCATGGCGTGAAGCTCAAGACTGTCCTGACCACCCACCATCACTGGTGAGACAGAGCTGGAGCAAAGCACAGTCGTTCTGTGTTATATATATATATGTAGTCTAAATGCACTGATATGAATAAAGCTGAGTGGGAAAAAGATTTGATGTTTGGTATAATTTCAAGGGATCATGCAGGAGGTAATGAGAAGCTGTTGAAGCTCATGCCAGGACTGACAGTGTACGGCGGAGATGACCGAGTGGGAGCTTTAACTCAGAAAGTCACACACTACAACACTTTCAAAGTAAGTCTGATTTATGTAATGCATACTACTCTTCAAACGTTTGGGGTTCGTATGATTTTTTTTTATAAGTAATGAATGTTTTTATTCAGCAAGGATGAATTCAAATGATCAAAAGTGGCACTAAAGATATTTATAATGTTACAAAAGTTCTTATTTTAAAGAAATGCTGTTCTTTTTAACTTTCTATTCATGAAGGAATCCTGAAAATAATAATTATGTGTGTGTATATATATATATATATATATAATTATTACAGTTTCCACAAAAAATATGAAGCAGGAAACTGTTATCGTCATTTATAACAATTGCAAAGTTAAATCAGTATATCAGAATGATTTCTAAAGGATCATGTGACACTGAAGACTGGAGAAATGATGCTGAAAATACAGCTTTGCATCACAGGAAACACTTATTTTTGAAAAAATCAATTTTAACAGAAAACTTATTTTAAATTGCAGTAATATTTCACAATATTACTGCTATTACTATGTTTTCGATCATGTAAATATAAATCTTACACAGTAAATGTGAGCCTAAAAGACTTCTTTATAAAACATTAAAAATCTTACCAACCCTAAACTTTAATATGATATTATTGTATAATCACATGTGCATAAATTGACTTTGAATGCAGTTTAGCCAATCGGAATCATCCATGTTATAGGATCTGTCAGTTTTATGATTTTCTTATTTATTTTTATGATTTTTCCAGGTGGGCTCTCTGAATGTAAAGTGTTTGTTCACGCCGTGTCACACCAGCGGTCACATTTGCTATTTTGTAACAAAAGAAAACAGCACTGAACCACCAGCTGTGTTTACAGGTATATACGTTACTAATCAAAAGTTGTACGATTTTTATTTATTTATTTTTTTTCCCCCGAAAGAGATGAACACTTTTATTGAGCGAGAAATTTTTGAGAAAACTCTTCTGCTTAAAATTGTTAAAATGTAATGCCTTTGATGTCAAAGCTGAATGTTGAGCATCGTTACGGGAGCAGCTGTTTGCACTAAGTGTAAGTAGCAGTAGAGGCTATTTACACTAAGTTCAAATAGCCTGACTTGTTGGCAGAGGCTATTTACGCTAACTCTTCCCACCTATGTGTGATTGGGTGAGTCAACATTACAAAAGACGGTTGACTGTCATCAGCTCTAATGGTGCAAATAACTTTTTCTCCTTTTTCAAATTTCAAATCGCATCGGAAGGCATTTATTTTCTTTTTAAAGTATCAGATAGGTGTAGGGAGGACTTTATTGTCCCAACAAGGTGGCATCCATTTAATAATTTGAATTTAAATTAAAATTTACACTCACGTTATTATTGCATACTGTTTTATAATATACTACAATACTGAGGTGCAGATCACTGTCACTATTTGCAGTAAGTAGTATAAATAGCAGAAAGTCCTGTTTTTTTTAACACTGTAAATAGCATCTAGTCATGTGATCCTTCAGAAAATATGCTGATTTGCTGCGCAAGAAACATTTATTATTATTATTATCAGTGATGAACAGTTGTGCTGCTTCATATGTTTGTGAAAACCGTGATCTATATAGAAAGATCAAAAGAACAGCATTTAATTGAGATAGAACATGATAAACCTCATTACTGTTGATCAGCCGAATGCGTCCATAATGAATAAAACAATTTAAAAAGGCAGAGGAGAGACTATTTTGACAGTCTGACATATGATGAACTCTATTAACACTCCTGTTTTTGTTATATTTACATTATAAACAGGCGATACTCTGTTCGTGGCCGGCTGTGGAAAGTTTTTTGAGGGGACCGCTGATGAGATGTATAAAGCCCTGATTGAGATTTTAGGCCGTCTTCCTCCAGAGACGGTAACAGTTGCTCCATCTAAACTGAAATCCCTGCCTTTGTGCTATGAGATGTTACTCGTTATTAAATATTAAAGCAATAAATGCTCTTTAAGAATCTTCAGAGTAACTGAAATAGACATTTTAGGTCATCAAAAGTCACATGCTCTAAACAAGCTACAATTTGCTTTTGTTTCAGCGTGTATACTGCGGTCACGAGTACACCATCAATAATCTGAAGTTTGCACGGCATGTTGAGCCAAAAAACGAGGTCATCCAGAAAAAGTTAGCTTGGGCTAAGGTGTTTAACTCTTCTCTAACATGTATTCACTTTAGCTGCAAATATTATCATGGCGCATTTGGTTGAATGACCTTGTCTTGAACTGATTAGGAAAAATACGACAACGGAGAGCCAACCATTCCCTCTACGATGGCGGAAGAGTTCACATTTAACCCCTTCATGAGAGTGAGGCATGTCAAGTATACATCATATTAAATAAACCTACACAAATGCACTTAGTCGGTATTACTATTTGAATATAACTATTGTTTTCCTCTCATGTCTTTTGTGTTTTCATTTCAGAGAGAAGTCGGTACAAGAGCATGCTGGGACCAGTGACCCAATTGAAGCCATGAGAAACATCCGTAAGGAGAAGGACAACTTTAGAGTCCCAAAGAATTGAGCTTTTAGACTTGTCTTTGCGATGGTCATCAGCACGACGCTTATGTCTTCTCCTCACTCGAATAACAATAGCAGGACATGCAGAAACTCCATTTACAGCGCAAGCACAATTACTGAGCTGCTTATTTCCATGTTTTTTTTCTTTGAGGCAGCGTATCGTCTTCAGCGAGCAATACACGGGACTGTTAACCTGTAAAACAATGTATTTAAAACATTGCTGCAAGCAATAGATCAACACAAAAACTAATCATTTACCTTTATGCCATTAATTGGAATTTAAAGAAAACTAAAAAAATCGTACTAGGTCTGTTTTGTAAAGGCGAAGTTGAATTTACGTAAGGTTACGTAGCTTTTATTTTGGACATTTTCAGCTTTTGGGAACGAACCAGGCCATGAACCAATGTTATGTGGTTAAATGTTTGTCTTAATGTGCAATGTTTTATTTTGTAAATCAAAAATAATTATTTTTAAGATACTATGAACAAAGCGAGGTGTTCCAGCAAAATTATATTTGGTGTATTTCTATGTCCATCAGAAAATAGCATTTGATGAAATTGTGTTTATTTTGATGTCTGAATGATTTTGAATGTAGAAAATATCGAACACTGCATACTGGTTTCAGCTTTTCACCTTGTTTTAGCTCATCCAGTTCTAGTTTCAGCTGAACTTGCACTTTTTGTGATCATAAATAACAGATTATTATTAATTATAATGTTCAAATTGAATAAAGTCTTAATGTAAACTTACACAGCTGTTTGCTTGTTTGTTTTTTCAGAAATCCAGCTACAATCTTGATTAATGATGTGTTGTTTTATTACCCGCTTTTGTATAAAACAATATTGTTAAACATTAATTTTCTTTGCAATAAACTTCTTCCAACCTTCCTGAACCTATTGTATTACCAAAAGATTTACATACAATTTTGCATTATAAAATGATAATAATTCACAGTATCAAATTACAGTTTGAACTGTCACATATAAATAAAAAATAATAGCAAAATATCAGGATTAATTTAATATTTTATACAGCATAAATATATATGAAAACATTTAATAGATTTAAAATATATATAGTTTATTTTCTCAATAAATAGAATTACATTCATGGAAAGATTCATATATTTATTATCATAAATCAAAATAAATTTTAAAAAGCAAAAAGTATCATTTTCAGTGCATACTACATAACATCTATTGCATCCTTTGAAACGAACCCACAAATACATAAAAGAAAAAATAACACAACATTTAAGGATATAAAAAAAAAAAAATTAAACATTTAATTAGTAATCTGACCACAAAACTTTTTCCAGAGGATACTTTATAGAAGCATATTTGCAGGAAATGTAACTTCACCTGTCTTTTAAAACACAGTCACCTTTGTAAATAACTGGTTTAGTGTCAAATGCATCATAAAGTTGAACTCTACTTGTTAAAGTTTAACTCAGCTTCGACAAACATTTAAAGGAAGGCAAAAAACAAACAGTTCAGAGTCTCGTGGCTCCTCACCACTTTATACTGAGACCGTTGGTGTTTTTCTCTACAGCGTGGTACTGTGTGTGCAGCAGCTGTCGGGCTCTCTCCTCTCCCACGCACTCTAACCAGCTCTGATAGAGCTCAGCCACTCGTGAGTCCTGCTCTGGCTCTGAGGTACGTTCACCATGGTACAACTCCTCCACCTGCTGCAGCAGCTCTTTGTTAGTTTGATTCGATGACGGCTTCAGCTGACCGCCGCCATTCAGACATCCTGCAGAACACGATACAAAGTGTCTGTGAATCCCATCTTGTTTTAAATTGCTGTTGAACAACACTGAAACAAACACTATCCTATTATGGTCTATGATGAATATAGGTTATGCAAATTTAGAATAGATATCATTCAAGAGAACAGCATCATAATATTTTTTTGGCCATTTTTGAGACCCCCTTCTTTTTTTACGTACAAATAAATGCAGAGAATTCTTTTCAAACTTTAGAAAATGGCAGCAGCTATTTGCAGTAAGTGTAAATAGCGATAGAGGATATTTACACTAAGTGCAAATAGCAACGGATCGTATTTACACTGAAAAGAACAGGATTTTCAGGTTTTTATACTACTTATTGCAAATAGTGGCAGTTATCTGCACCTCAGTATTGTAGTAGATTATAAAACAGTATGCAATAACAACTTATTGAGTTTAAATTTCATTTGAACCCAAATTATAAAATGGATGCCACCTATTGGGAACAATAAAGCCCTCCCTAAACCTATACCCTAACCGATATTTTATTTTCAACTTTTTGATTATTAAAAACCCAGGTTGGCCGCATCAATATAAATAACACAAGATTCACCATCTGTGCCACTGGAGCTGATGACAGTTGACCGCCTTTTGTAATGTTTGTACTTAGTGTAAACAGACACTTCGTCAAAAAATATTACAGATCCCAATTTAAATAAAGGCCATTGCACACGGAATCAGAATTTTTTGCACATTGTAAAATAAATACGACCTCATGTTGTGTCCATCATGTTTACACGCTGCCTCTGAAACTTTCATCCGGCATAAAAAAATTCAGACCAGGTTAGATTTTCAGGGGTTTTTTTGATAGCAAGGAAGGAAAAGATGACGAATAAAAAAAATTAAAAAAATTCCGCCTCAGTGTGCAAGATGTTGCCAAACACTCGGTGCATCCCTAATAATTAGGAATATAATTATAAAATTTAATTACAAAAAATGTATTATAATCTATAATTTATATATAAAATTACGAAATATAAATCCAAAAAAATGGAAATTGTAACGTTTTCCTTCTGTTATACTAAATGCAATGTTTTTCTCACATATAAGTACTACATGCCATGTGTTGAGAGGTAGGTGTCACAAAGCTGCAGAATGTTACAAAAATAAGGTTTTAAGCCCTAGGGGTGTCATTTCTGACCTGAAGGGCATGCCATCACTTCTACAAAGTGATAAGGTGACTTTCCACGTTTCAGCTTCTGCACCAGGTTCTGAATGTTCCTGAAGCCATAGACAGCAGCGAATCGCAGCAGAACTTGACCGTCCTTCTCTAGAGTGACTTCCTGGAAGTCTTTGTTTCTTTTGGGGGAAAGAAAAACAGACAAATCAATAAAATGTCACTTACAATAATGTACCGAGACCCTACCATGAGATGTTACCAATAAACTATAGCATGGTATATCTGGATGTTTTATGGTGAACAAACACTTAAAAAACATGACAGGTCATGCATTATTCATATACATTAACAGTACTGTGGTAGTACCATGGTAGAGTGATTTATCAGATGTTAATACCAAGGTACTTCAATACAAGCCAAATGATTGTCGTATTCATATACAGTATATATAATGTACATTTAAGAATACCATAATATTGCATGGTTCCTATCATTTCTGGCCCATTTCCTGTCATAAAAATAATTTTATACAGAAATGCTTACTTAAATGTAGAAATTAGATACTTTCTAGTCATTTCTTGCCAAACATATACTTTAGAAGAACTAAGCATAACTGAAGTAAATTACACTGGCTATAGACATTTTATTAGCATGAGTAAAAATTCCACACAAAAAAACTTTTTCCTTGTCTGCCTCAAATACAATGGTAAATATTTCTAACATTCATACATTTCAGACCATCTAAATCTTAAAATGAATATTTATTATTTACAGTAAATATCAATAATTGCTTACACCAGCATTCATATGTTTTGGAGATTTTGAAAAATGCTTTTAAAAGATGTCTCACCAAGACTGCATTTATTTGATCAAAAATACAGAACAAAAGTAAAATTGTGAGATATTATTACAATTTAGAATAAAAGTCGTCTATTTTAAAACCCATTTTATTCCTGTGACCAAAGCTGAATTTACAGCATCGTTACTCTAGTCTTCAATTTCACATGATCCTTTAGAAATTATGCTAATATGCTGCTCAAAAGCATTTCTTATTATTATCAATGCTAAAAATAGTTGAGATATTTTTTCCAGAATTCTTTGATTAATAGACAGTTTAAAAGAACAGCATTTTTATTATTTGAAATGAAAATCTTCTGTAACAACAAAGTCTTTGGACCATTTTGATCAATTTAATGCAACCTTGCTAAATAGAGGTTTGATTTCCTTTAAAAGAAAATCTACTGACTCTAAACTTCTTAACAGTGGTGAACAAACAACACAGCTCTGGGATCTTTGTAACAGCACTGCTGTGTTCAGACGTACTTCATTGTCTTGTAAGTGAGTTCATCTACTTCAACCCCAAACAGCTGTTTGGCGGCATGTTTGTAGATGTGATGAAGGTATCCTCCTGATCCACTTCCTGCGTGACCCAGCAGCTCCTCCCCACATACGTTACTGAACCTAAAACACACATTCACGCCAGCAAATGTACATGCATGACTCTATTTCATGAGTGGTAGCTGAGTTTTGCAGTCAAACATGAAGAACTTACATTGTGTCTAAAGGTGCCACTTCTTCCACGTCCCTTAAAGATACATTCTCCTCTTCTAACATCTTCAGAACTTCACCTATGAATGAGGCACACAGACAGTGAGGTTTTATGGCTATAATCTTACCTGTGATTTGGTTACACTTTATTTTGATAGTCCACTTTAGACATTCTACTAACTATAAGTAACTACATGTCTACTAACTCTCAGAGCAGACTGTAAGGTAGGTTTAAGGGTTAGTAGAATAAGCTGACATATACTTGCAAACATTATCATAGTCAGTATGTTGTGGATCCATCAAAATAAGGTGTTAGAAGATATTAAGCAGACAGACTACTAATACTCTAATGACTGCTAGTTGACATGTAGTTGCAAAGTTACTTACTTTTAGAAGAATGTCTAAAGTAGACCATCGAAATAAAGATTTTAATCCTATTAGATTGACTCACCTGAAGTGATGACGCAGTCCACTTCTCTGGTCTCGTGCTCGCTGAGGTAGAAGTCTGGTCTAGAAGCCTCAAGTTTCTTATCATAGCAGGGCATCACAGTCACATGGTAGATATTCTGTGGTGAAAGGCCCTGTCAAAGCAAAAGATGGAGAATGAAGATCTCAGACTAGAACTACCATTCTAATGCACTGATATATCCCATAGATCAAAATGCATTTTGGCCTCGATTTGTCATGAAAATGTACTAAGTGGGAATAAATAAATAAATACATTTTATAAATATACAGTACTGTCCAAAAGTTTTAGGCAGGTGTGAAAAAATGCTGTAAACAAAGAATGCTTTCAGAAATATAAATAATTGTTTATTTTTGTCAATTTACAAAATGCAAAGTGAGCGAACAAAAGAAAAATCTCAATCAAATCAATATTTTGGTGTTACTACCTTTTGCCTTCAAACCAGCATCAATTCTTATAGGTACACTTGCACAAAGTCAGGGATTTTGTAGGATTATAGTCAGGTGTATGATCAACCAAATATACCAAACAGGTGCTAATGATCATCAATGACACACGTAGGTTAAAACCCAGTCATGAACTGAAACAGAAACAGCTGTGTAGGAGGCTTAATACTGGTGAGGAACAGCCAAATTCTGCTACCAAGGTGAGGCTGTGAAAGACAGTTTCATGTCATGGCAAGATTGAGCACAGCAACAAGTCACAAGGTCAATACTGCATCAACAAGGTCTCTCCCAGACAAAGATTTCAAAACAGACTGGGGTTTCAAGATGTGCTGTTCAAGCTCTTTTGAAAAAGCACAAAAAAAGGGCAACGTTGAGGATTGTAGACGCAGTGGTCGGGCAAGGAAACTTATTACCCTTCATATCGAAAGATGTCCAGCAGTGCTATCAGCTCAGAACTGGCAGAAACCAGTGGGACCCAGGTACACCCATCTACTGTCCAGAGATGTCTGGCCAGAAGTGGTCTTCATGGAAGAGTTGCAGCCAAAAAGCCATACCTCTGACGTGGGAACAAGGCCAAGCAAGTCAACTATGCACGAAAACATAGAAACTGCAGGTGCAGAAAAATGGTAGCAGGTGCTCTGAGTCAAAATTTTAAATATTTGGCTGTAGCAAAAGGCAGTTTGTTTGTCGAAGGGCAGGAGAGTGGTACAATAACGAGTGTCTGCAAGCAACAGTGAAGCATGGTGGAGGTTCCTTGAACATTTGGGGCTGCATTTCTGCAAATGGAGTTGGAGATTTGGTCAGGATTAAT
>JAUMHE010000044.1:17448174-17502531 GCA_032359235.1 Enteromius mattozi | reverse complement strand
GGCAAAAAACTTTAAATAGCGATTTTCTCAGTTTTTTAATTGAAAAAAGAGGGCAGACGATCATAATTCAAATGAGTATATCTTTAAAACAATTCAAGGTATGACTATGACTAGGATATCATTTTAAAGCTTATGGTCCTCTTTCCATTGATACCTAAATCTCAGTTTTGAAATTTGGGTCACTGTGACTCATTTTGCTGGATCAGGTCACATATATTATTTAAACATATTTCTCTATTAATAATAAAAACCTATGTGATTCAGGTATGAGCATCACACTGTGCTGTGCGAGCTTCTCCCAGTGGCCATCCCTTCTCTGGCTGTCTGTCTACAGACGCTGAAATACGGTGAGTGTCTGAACCAGCATGTTTTGTTTCTGGAGGGGCTGAGGATGTGACGTGATTATGAACGAGTAGAATAAAATCCTGTGTGACATATTACGAAGATATGATATCATGCTGTCATTTTGTGTGCATTAGGTTCATTTGATGCTGAGGCACAGAAGGAGGTGGAGCGTCTCCTTGGGTGTCAGATTGAGCCGAGCAAAAATGAGTGGTATGAACTGGTTTATATAGATATAGATTATATAGATCTATTTGAATAGATTGAAAATGATGCTCTCTTGATTGTTCTGCAGTAAGAGTCCATCCTTTCCTGGCTCAGACATTTATGATATGGTGAAGAAGATCAACGACAACCTCGAGAGCTCAGTTAAAGAGATCATGCAGAGCTAGTGAGTGATTCTGATTATGAGTGACCATACATATTAACATGAGCTCACATGACATTAACACAGAGGATTAGCCAGTATTTTTACTCTTTCAGTGCAACTTAGTTCTTTGTATTGAACATTTTGTTGCTTACGCTAACGTTGTGTTTGTCTCGACTGTTTTGCAGCCATGTCAAGGGATCATTCAGCCCATATCATCGCAGACGCAACTATGCAAACCCTCGAAATCTTGCATTTTTCAAAGATGGACTGAAAAAGTAAGGATCTTTTTTCATCATTTGACACATTTATTGACAAAAATATTGTGTTTTTATATTTCTTATTTTTTCATTTTGGTTATTATTCGGATACAGGGTTTCCATAGAGATAGTAAACCATAGTACATTGTTTTAAATGAATTTGTCAGAAATTGTTCATCAGTAATGTCTACTAAATTAATTAATGCGTTAGTCTGTATCAGAATTTATTTAAAAAAATAAAGAACCTTTGCAAAAGTCATGGACAGTTTTAAAAATGATTGCTAACCAAAGCTAAAAACCATAACAACTATTTTGTTACTTGAAATAAAATGTCAGCTGAAGTTTAAGTACTACTTTAAGATAAGTACTGAAAAAATATATTAAAGAAAAAAAGACAAACACCCAGCAGATTTCCTAAAACTTTAACTGAAATTATAATGAGAACAGTAAATAGAAAAATTAAAACACTAATCCATAATATTAATACAAAATATAATAGTTTATTTCTGACGCTTAAATAATGCTGGTGCAAATGCTGTATGTTTTCAGGTGTAGGTGATTATTATAAACTAGAATTTCTGGTTAAGTTTGTTTATGCTGTGAGGTGCATGAATGGAAAGATAGTAGCTTAAAAATGTTGCTTCTTTTTTCCTTCTTGTCAGATTGATGGATGAATGGGATTCATTTTTACTGACTTTCCGGCAAAATATGGAGGCAATCTTCTACCCAGACACTTTAGAGGAGTGGTTGGAGGAGAACGTCAACGAACACATAGAAAGACTTCATAACATGGGGGTAGATGTAGAACGAATCATTAAACTCAATGGACAGCCAAAGGTTGATCCTTCAAAAAAGAGGTGAAACAGACAAGCAGACCAACAGGAAAGACATTCCAAAATGTGGCATTCAGACGTCCTACTGTGTTTTTCTACCTCGGGGATCTTGCTTGTTTCCTTAAGGCTTTGCTGGAGGTGATGGACAAGATTATGACAAGTTGCATAAAAGTTTAGTTACGCTGGGTATGCACTTCTTGAAGAAGTGGACTCGCTACACTATCTGTATTTGAGTTGACTCAAAATAATGAAACCTATATGCCTTTGCAGTTACACTAGTACAATTAATGTTTTTTTTTTTTCCCCCCCAAATGTAAATGTCTAGGGATATGACCACATGTAATCTTTGACATGCAAAATGTATTTTGTACATTTTGTGCAGTTCAAGGAGCACAGATATTGTGCAGTAATATGCAAGTGCAGAATCAACTGAAAGTCTTGAATAAAGATACTTGGTATCTTTAGTGTTTCATCACTGTTATACATGGAGTTCAAAATTAGCTATAAAGCATTTACCTCAGAAAACATTAACAATGGAAACCTGCTGGTTATGGAGCTTATGTTATATTTACAGCCTTAATTGCAACATAATTTGCTAGATTTAATTTCTTTGTTTGCGTGTGAGTATGTGTGTTTATAACTTAAAATTTAAAAAATGGGGAATGTCTTTTGTACTGTTACTGTAAAATATTTGATGGTTTCTGTGCTTTCAGTAAAACATTGCATTTCACAGTAATTATCATTAAAAAAAAGTTTGCTTTAGCAATATATGATAATGTGGTGTGACATTACAGGTGCAGTCTCTCATAAATGTAAATATAAGAATATTGTTGTTTTAATGTAACGAGTGTTTCTTTTCAACCAGTTCACAAAACCAGATTCGTGTCTGGTCGTTGCAAGATTTACAAACCAATCATGTTCATTAAAACTAGTATTTCTAAATAAATATTTCTAGTAGTTTTATTGTTGTAACTGCTAAGGCCAATTGACACCGCACAGACAAATGCCAACAGCTGCACAAACTAACTCTGGAACACTTGAAATGCCATTTAAAATACAATAGAACAAAATACGTTATAATTAGCAGTATTTTTTTGGTGTGGACACCAATCGCTGAACCGATTCTTCGAAATGAATCGTTCGAAAGAACCGATCTGACTGGAGAAGATGAGCGCGCCTTTAGTTTGAATCTATTATGACGTGCTTGTTCTCCCTCCCCTCGCCGCCCTAAAGTTGTTATGACTACGAGGTCGTAAATCCGCCATGTTTTCCCTGTTGAAGCGTTGCGACAGAGACGGAGGTCTGGAACGACATGACTGAAGAAAATAATAATACGGCAGCAACAGTTACCGACCAAACGGAGCATAGCAACATCATCACCATCCAGACCACACTCGGAGACGAAGGTAGAAACAGCGCGATGGGACACAGTCACGCAGTAAAAGCGCGATTAAATGCATGGGCCTGACTTTGGCTCGTTCAATCACGCTAGCAGAGTCTCCATTAGCCCCAATGTTGTGTTTGACAAACATGTTTAGGCTGCTGCTAATGCTGCTTAGCATCGATCTGTGCTGGACCAAGATCTTACAACACCGAGACTGTTTGATGCTAAAACCGCACGACAGCAGGTTTTTGGTGTTTATTAACGGATGGACACTTTTGGCCCTGTGAATTTGACTTTTGTTTATATATATATATATATATATATATAAAAAACACTTTTTAACATCAAATTCGTTTGCACCTCAAATTAAATATTTTGTTCAATAGCATACTGTGATCTAATGTGACATTTTAAATATTTATGGACAGAATTTGTATGTGTCTTTGTAAAATAAATTTTTAATCAAGTAATATTTAATAATAAATGAAATAAACAATAATTATGAATTAATATAATTTATAGAAATACAAAACTTTAACAAATCATAATAGGAAGAGAACATATAAAACTAAAAACTAATACTATAATAGTATAGTTTACAATATTGCATTAATCTATAATAGTCGTATTTCAACATACATTCATATACTGTTATAATTTATTGAATAATAATATTTTACACATTCTAATTTTTTTTTTAAATATTAGATGCAAAATTGATGCCACAAGGAAAATTTGATTATTTTAGACTGATGAATATTTATGTTTATTTCTTCATGCCGCAGCGCAGATACTTTTGCAATATGCATGTTCTGTCAAACGGAAGTGAGATCGATATTTTTTGTGTTACCTCTCAGATGAGGATATTCATAAATGTGGGAGATGTCTGGAGGAGTTCTCCGCTCTGGATGCTTTCATCCAACATAAACTCAGCAGGAGCTGCAAGCGTCCTCAGCAAGACCATCAGGTTTGTGTTATATCATTCTTCTATTTATCGCATGATTTTATATCCAGAGTGATTGACTGTACGTATTTATTATTCAAAATGTATTAAGGTTTCCATAGAAATTTTAAACATAATGCAATACGGATAACAATAAATATTTCTTGAGCATCAAATGAGCATATCAGACACTGAAAACTGGAGCAATGGTACTGAAAATTCACAAAAATGTATTACTTTTTAAAACATATTATGATACAAAATAGCTATTTTAAATAGTAATATTATTTCACAATACTGGTTTTTTTTATTATCAAGTAAAAGCAACCTTCTTTTCTTTAACAGACTTCTTTCAAAATCATTGCATCATAGACTTAAGAAGCTGTGCAAACTGTAAACATCAATTCTCATCTGTCTGCCTCCTCCCTCAGACAAATGCTGTCCCAAATGCAGGTGCTTCCGTTGAGGTGAAATTAAGTGAAAATGAAATTGATAGTTCATCTGATGAAGTGGGCACGTCAAATGCAGGTAATATATAATATCACTTTCATTGTGTTGAGGGACTAGATGTCCCGATTTTAATTGAACAGGACCACACCAGACACCTGATGTCTATCGTTACACAAACTGTACAGTGGGATAATTTGGGTCTGAAAAGAACATAATTCACCAATTCATCAGTCTTTGTTTGGGTACTAAATGACATCTCTTTGTTCTTCAGACAAGCAAGAAAAAGCAGCAGCTGGAGGAAAAAAGAGAAGTCGCTCTGTGAGTGAGGACGACACTTCCGGTTCTGCAAAAGTCATTTGGAAGTTAAACGCAGAGGGACGATACGTCTGCGACATATGTGATAAGACCTTTAAAACGGTACGATGTTAGATCATTTTCATGCATTTGAATACTTACCCTATTTGTGAATGATATGCAAGGAAAACTCACTCCAGTTATAAATGTGATCCATTTGCAGACAAATATTCTGAGAACCCACATGTTCACGCACAGCGATCAGAAGGACTTCAAGTGTGAAATATGTGAGACTGCTTTTAGGACCAAGGGTTCGTTGATCCGACACAAACGTCGGCACACGGGTAAAACGAAGTGTCCTTGTATTGGTTTGTGAAAGTTATTTAGTGTCTGTGTAAGCTTTGATGCAAGTCTTTCACAGTATTATGGCATCATTTCCTTTGGCAGATGAGCGTCCGTACCGCTGCAATCAGTGTGGCCTGGCCTTCAGAGAGTCCGGAGCTCTAACCAGACATTTGAAGTCCCTCACGCCTTGCACCGAGAAGATTCGCTACAGTCAGTGTAAAGAGATACTTGTCAGCAAGGATGGAGTTCGAAAAGGTACTTTACACCTTTTCATGATGACTTTTTTTTTAGTAATAGGAGGGTGCCATATTAAATGCCCTTATTATGGGTTATAAAAGGTTCATATTTTGGTTTTGGGAGTCCCCAACAACAGGTTAACATGCATGCAAGGCCAAAAAACACTTAATAATATGCATAATATGCATAGATTTTGACCTTAGTTATTTCAATGACATTAATTTTTTCCAAACCCCTCCAGTGATTGGTGGATTTCATTTAAAGCAGTGTTTGTGAGCTTTTAATGCTTCGAAAGTGGCAAAGAATGAATTTGCATTTTCATTCAGACCAACACAAAAAGACCAATATGCTAATGATTCATGTTGGCATCAATGTGAAACGGCTTGGGACTGGTTTAAAAAATGGCTCGTTTTAATTATTAATTAGACGACTCTTTCTTTTAAGAGAGTAACTTTATACACGGTGCACTTTCAGATTTAAAACTTTTACACACTGCACGAAAGGCCATTTTCGAAAATCCATAGCAGAGGCACTTGAACAATTGTTATTGATGCTTGAAGTCTCAAAAAGGAAAGTAGCAATAAATATTTTCTTCCAGAGTGTAATGGATGAGTGAAAAAGAAAACGGGGAGGGTTTTGTGCATCATTCTTTGGATTGGATATTGAGATACAGGATTTTTGACTTTCATGATCAAAGTAAAAAAAAAAAATTATGTTTTACTTCACATTTAATGAATCTATAATATATGAAAGTTTCACCTTTTGAAAGAAGATGCAAAAAAACTTTTTCACCTGTAGATTATATGATTGGTGCAGTCTAGCATATGTCACCAAATAAGTCACTGGAAGATCAGTTATGACTTTTTGATTCAACATTATAAGGTCAAAACCTTATAAAAAAATAAGATCTATCACATGCATTTAGAAATTTATGGAGAATGTTCAGTTGATGCTGACATTTTAGCTGGTTTGTTCATGCCATGATTTTCTGATTGTATTACTGACTGTTGGGTTTCATTCTAGAAGTTGAGCCGTCACCTCCTGAACCTGAGAAGGAGCAAATTCCTGTCGTGAGGGTGGTGGAAGCCGGTCAGGAAATCATCCAGATCGAGGTGGTAGGACAAGTGCAACAGGTATGAGACTAACACAACTAGCTTTTAAATATTTAAATGAGTCATGAACTGCCTTTGTTTTTTTTAATGTTTTTTTTTTGTACTGTTCTCTGACGGTCACTTATAATGTAATCAAAACACCCACTGCTATGATTTGGCTAATAGTTGTGTCTGTTTGACAGCTACGTCGTTCACAAATGGACACTGCTGTGATTTAGGTTAAAACTCATAAATGCTACGTGTCATCGTTATCTTTTAGTTTAAATCTTTCTGCAAAGCCTGTGTCGAATTGTTTTCTGTTTGTAATCGAATCTATTAGAAGTATATTAAGTATATTATTAAAATGGCTAAAAAGCTCTTCTAAAATCCCCCCAACTCCCCTCAAAAAATAATCTTTGTAAGAAATAACTTGTTTTTGTAAAAATGTAGATGTTTGAAAAACTACAAGGACATTTGTTTATATATTCAGCTCATTTCAGACTAGTGTTAAACAAGTTCCTCTTTCCCTAACAGGTGGTGTCTCAGCCTCAAACTGCAACTGTGGTTGAAGCCGACAATCTGATCTGCCAGGCCATCATAAACTCTGGCATCGCGCTGGAGACCGAAGCCACGGAGGGGGCCGAGCAGGCAGAGGCCCGGTCACCCAAATCTGATGCCAGACTCACTGAGATCCAGGTGACGGAGGAGTGTGTGGAGACCGTGGCCGAGGAAACGCAAGTGAGTTTCTTAAATAGCGACTTTCACGTTTTATTCCAATAAAACCACACAATAACCTTTTTATATTCATCATAGGATTCATCTGTGAAGGAAGACGAAACCATCGAGTCAAAATTATACAAATGTCCTCACTGTGAGCGCATCTTCAAGACTATGGCCTACCTGAGGGTCCATGTCAAAGGGCATGTTGGTACGCCCCGTTCAAATCAGTTTATTCATTAACAATCTATAACATTTGCGTAATAGTCTCTGATTGTTGTTATCCTTCCTCAGGTTACAAGCCGTTTAAGTGCTTAACATGTCAGAAGGAGTTCCTGACGGGCTACGTGCTGAAGAAGCACATGGAGACGCACATCAGCGAGCGGCGCTATAAATGCGGAGAGTGCGGCAAACAGTTCAAAGCCATCGGACACGTGCGGGAACACATGAGAGCGCATTCAGACGAGAGGCCCTACCACTGCAGCTTCTGTGACAAGAGATACAAGACCAAGGTGAGGTCAATATACAAAAACAATATGCAAACACAGGCCTGTTTTACATTGTCATCTTTAAACCATTGTCTGTTGTGCCCCAGAATGCCCTGCAAGTCCACCACCGCACTCATGGTAAGGAAAAGCCTTATGTGTGTCCGCACTGCTCCCGGGGCTTCAGGGAAAAGAGCGCTTTGGTGCGGCACATCCGACATCACACGGGAGAAAAGCCCTTCAAGTGCCCAAAATGCGGCCGGGGCTTTGCTGAGCACGGCACGCTCAACCGTCACCTGAGAGCTAAAGGTTTATAAACACGATTCACTACAAATATAAATGATTAAAACATGTCTAAACAGAAGTGAGTGTTCGGAATCAGTTAGTAAACCTAAGTAGGACTTATAATGTGTTTTCTGGCATATTAAAAATCCTAAATATAAGCTGCAAAACATTCTAAAGAACAGAAATAGTTTTTATTTATGTTTCAATTATTAATTTAATTGTAAATAAAATTAACATATAAAACCTTATTTGTTCAAAAATACATTAAAACAGTAATATTGTGAAATAGCATTTCAATTTAAAATACCAGTTTTGTATTTCAATATATTTTAAAATGACATTTATTCATTTGATACAAAGCTGAATTTTTAACATCGTTACTCCAGTCTTCAGTGTCACATGATCTTCAGAAATCATTCTAATATACGGATTTGCTGCTCATAAAACATTTATTATTACTTATTAACATTAACATTTATTATGTTATATCTGTAATATTCATATATAGAGAATGTGAATATCACAAAGTGTTTTGTATTGCTATTTTATATCGAATTGAACTCATTTTTCTCTTGAAGTGTGTCTATTATGGTTAAAAACAAAACAAAATGGACTGTAAAGCAGTGTTATTTCAGTATGGTTCATGTAGTTTTATAGTTTTTGTATGTTTTGAATTAGATTTCATATGTATATTTTCTGTTTTAAAATGTCTATATAGTACTTATTATTATTTATTAGTTATAATTTACTTAACTTTATAGTTATATAGTAATAACTAAAACTATTACATTATAATGCTTCAACGTAAGCTAAATAAAAAAATGAGAAACAATGCCCTGGCAACTAACATTTTAATTTAAAGTAATATTTTACTGTGTTTCTGATCCTATAAATGCACTGTATGACTGTATATTTGTGTGTGTGTCAGGAGGTTGTTTTGCTGTGCAGCAGAAGGACTCTGAACACGCTGGGGACTCTGAGGAGCAGGAGGTGTCAGCTGAAAGCGTCTCCACCACTATCGTATCAGACGACCCTCATGCTGTGCTGGTGGAGTTCTCCTCAATGGTGGCCGACACTCAGGAATACATCATAGGGGTAAAAATCACATGTGCTATGATTGTTTGTTATGTGACTTATATGTTGCTTATTCTGATATGCTGATTTGCTGCTCAAGAAACATTTTTATTATGATCAGTGATAAAAACAATTCTGCTGCTTTATATTTTTGTGGAAACCATGAATTTGATTAGAAAATTACAAAAGTACAAATTGGTGTTGATATATATAAAGATAGTTGATAGTTGTTGCAATAAAGTGACTATAATTTAGTTTCAAATATAAATGTTGTGTTTTTCCAGGCACCAGCTGAGGAAGCCGTTCAAGGGGAGGAACTGGCAATAATTCAAGACAATCAGCAGCAGGTCATTTTTTACAATTTCCCTGACATCAATATTAGCAAGATTAAAAAGGGCAGTTTGTCATCCAAATGGAGTGACCATATTGCTTAATCATGTGTCTGACTTTAGATGGACAGTCACATCATGAAGGTGGTGCAGCAGATCGTCAGCCAATCACACGGAGGCCACCAGATCATCGTTCGTAACGTGGCCGCAGACGAGACCCCGGGCATCTCGGACTGTGGAGACACCATCACCATCGCCACACCTGAGAGCTTGACCGAGCAGGTGGCCATGACACTCGCCAACGCCATAAGTGATGGCACCATCCTCACCACGACAACAGATGGCGCCGTGGAGACGCCCCACACCACAGTTACCATGGTAACAACGGAGAGCGTAGAGACGATGGAGCAGGAGGAGCAGTACGTCATTGCTTCACCTGACGAAATGGAAATCCAGACCGTGGTCGTGGTCTAAGATGCAGGTTCTATTAATTTAATATGTTTTGATTGTTACGTGAACAGCCGTGGTGTAGCATTTTGCTTCTCTGGGAGGCCTTAATTCACACGTTTTGCACTGCAAGATGAATTCATAACTTTTGCTTATGGAAACTTTCAAAAGTTTGTGTTTTGGGTTTTAAACGGATTGTTGTCAAGCTGCAGGATATACTGAAGAACTGACGCCATTTTCAGTAGATGGCAAAACCTTGTTTTTTCTGTATCAGATTTTCTCTCTGTTGCATGGCATATAATCATATGTGACTATCATCTACTCCTCACAAATATGTAACATAACATGATGCCACTCGTAACAGGGCCCGTAAAACACCTGGCAGGGAACGAAGGTATGAAACATTAAATATATTTTTATGTAACTCTGTATTTCTTCATTCATTGATCTGTTCTCATTTCTGCGTTCTAATGCATAATTTACTCGATCATTTAAGGAATATTCTGACCTCAAAAAGCACGGTAAGTGTTATTGACCGAATCTGTAACATAGCATTTCGTACCTCAGTTTGTAAAAAAAACTCAATTCAAGTGGAAGTCAATGGAGCAAGGCTTTCTGAAAGGCTTTAAAAGCAGATTAATATATGCTAAATATACAAATATAGATGTAGACTTTCAATGAACTTTCAGTTATAACTTTCTGACATAATACCTGCACATTTTTGATGCCTTTCTGCTATTTGATTGTTTACGATCCTAACCGGAGTTACAATTTCTAGTACAATTTTGCCCAACGAGGTTAATAAGCTTTTTTTGATCACTGTGGTGATCATATGTGATGCTGGACCAGAAAACCAGTCATAAGGGTAAATGAATAAATAAGCTTTCCATTGATGTACGTATGACAATATTTGTTCGAGATCAGAAATTGCCTGTAAAGTTGTCCAAATGAAGTTTTGAGATATTTACAGTAGGATCATGTACAGTAACATGATCTTTACTTAATATCCTAATGATGTATAAAAGAAGAGTTGATCATTTTGACCTGTATAGTGTATTGTTGGCTATGGCTAAAAATATACCCGTGTGACTAAAGACAAGTTTTGTGGTCCAGGGTCACAAATTAGTGTGTATAATTCACCATATAATAAGTGGCTATACACATTTAAAGGTGTATTTTAATGTTGATGGTCATTGTAAGTGTCTAACAGTACATTTTTGCCTATTTAAAGGGGTCATGAACAGCCTCTGTTTTTTTAATCTGAGGTGTACTTATAATGTTATCAAGATTTTTACATTTAAAAAGAAAAACATGATTCAGAAGTAATAACTATATGCTATATAAACACTATATGCTTGAATCGGTGGGTGGGGCTGAACAGGCAGTGATGTAGAAGCAGGCGTTGACCATTTTCTGTGAAAGCGGTGTTTATCCACACTATTACATCGAGGGGAAGTACCAATCTTATTACATAGAGTGGTACTTCCCCTATCTGTCGTTGTGTCAGATTGGCTTCAATATAAGCTGTTTTTAGACTAACGAAGGTTTTGAGTTCTGAAACTTACTGGATGATTTTATAGCACGATGACCTCTTATATCTCAAACAATTAAGGGAATTTTAGTTTCTCAGTTCATGACCCCTTTAAACAAACCGAGGGATTATATGGACAGGTTACTGTCCGTAAATACTGAATCTTCTTCTAAAGCTCAAGTGTGTAATTTTTGAATGTTTTGAGGATTTTTGGTGGTTTTTTCTAGTGCAGATGCAGAGAGAACCCAGTAAAGACTATGGCTTGTGATGCTTACAAAACATTGTTTTATTTGTTTGACCAGCTGGACTCAGCAGCAGGCAGTGACGGGTGTTTTACTAGATTCTGTGGAAATCATTCTAATATTGTGTTTTTATATATATATTTTTTTTATTATTATTTTTTGTTTTTTTTTGTTTTTTTCTTCCCAGAATATTGTGATGCAGTGTGTGTGTGTTTCAATCTACAAGCCCGCATGGCTTATATTGCCTTGAGGTTGATGTATTTTTCTTATATCCAACATGTTCTTTCAGCAAGTGATAGATGGAGTTGGGAGACACTTCGTTCTGGCAGATTGGGGGCATAATGAAGCTCTGGTCACCTTCACTATGTGTTCTCCCTCCCATCAGCTCATCAGTGCACATGCTGGAGTGCTTTGCCCCTTCAGGCCGTCACATATGCTCATATATAATGACATGTTTTCTTCTATTTCCTGCTACATTTGAATCCCTGACCTGACTTGCAAATGATCCGTTAAAAAAAATGTACCCTCTGGTTTGACAAGTTTCAGAGTGATGATAAATAGTATATTCAAGAGTCATCTTGTAGTATCCAGTGCCTTTTAAGACACTGTTTTGTTGTTGTATTGTTAACTATTATAGCCAGCAAAAACATTATAAGTAATTATATAACCCAAATAAGATTGTTTGTATTAATAATGAGGACCATTATTTATTTATTTTGACAATTTCTTAAAAGTTTTGTTACTTGTTTTATTAAAATTAAATAAAATAAAAATTGTTTTATTTTTAATGTTTTAATTTAATTTTAAATTTTTATTTTGTTTAAAAAAGTACTTTTTGTTTTATTTTCATGAATTTAGTTTTTTCGTTTGTTTTATTTACGTTTGACATTTGTTTAATTTAAATTTTATATACAATTTTTTTTAGATTTTGTATTCAAAGTAGTTGTTTTACCTTAATTTTTAACATTTTTGTTTTATTTAAACTTAATGTTGTTTTCTTTTGAGACCAAAACATGTTTTGGGAGATGTGTACTTGCAGTATATTTACTTACAGGGAAGTAATTAAATTACTTTGTATATTATTTGCTTCCATATACCATAAGATCACAAGTGAGTTGCTCTGTCTTTGCAGAGGTCAAACCAGCAACCTTCTGACTGCCAGCCCTGAGCGTCACAGATTATTACTTCTCATTACTTCTTGACGTCATGCTGCAAATACTATTAATATCTCATTAAATCATACCTATAATTGCAGAGTTGGAGGTTAACCATTCCTGGTGTTCTGAACCTGTGCTTGAATAAGGAACAGTTGGAAGAATGATAGCGAATCAGATTCTTAGAAGGGGAATTGGAGTTAAATGTACCAGACTTCATCTAACTGTACCACAGTATCTCTGAGGATCTGTAATCGGAGCGTCGTCCTTTGCTGCTCTGACAGGCAGTTTCTGGGTCACTCCTCAGCCCTGAGAGAGGCCCAATCCACCAGCATCACACAGAGAGAGAGAAAGAGAGAGAGAGGTGGAGGGAGAGGGAGGTATTTATAGAAAAATGGGGCTTCACTGTACCTTTTTCTTGCAAAAGAATCATTAAAAGACCCAGCTAGCTTGTCCCAGATTTCTGCTCAGTGCTCTGCAAGAGTGTTTGAACTGGACCAACTTAGTGGAGATGTAGAGCCACGGCTGCAGAGAGCTTGACAGCGCTCTCCTGATCTACACTGGACTGAGAGGATCCTCGATGGAGGACAAACCTGCCGGATCAATTGCTTTTCGGTCATGATGGAGCAGTGACTTGTTGAGGAGGGTGAGGAGGTGCAGACCTCAGGTGACCTCTTACAGCTTGACTTCCACTCTGAAGACCCAGAAACCATGATGAGAAGATTTCTGAAGAGCCAGAAGGGCCGTTTCTCCCTTCGTCAAAGCCGATCGGGATCCCGCAGTGCCTCCAAAGATTTCTGTAAGTTCATAAAGCAGAACATGGAGCTCTGTGAGGTGGAAACTGAGAAAAATAGTCTTATATTTTCTACTCCTTTTATCAAAGAACATATATTTTATTAGACAGTTTAGATGTGAATGTATTTTTACCTTACGTTATATGGTAATTTAATGAAGACATATACATAAACAAATTAATATGTTTCCTCAATTCCACAGACCCGAACCCTAACGTGCTGAGAGATTTCCCACTGAATATTGGTGCGTAATTGCTTAACCATTTTGAGGGTTTTTTTTTTTTTTTTCATCTGTTATTAGGTCACAAATTCAATTACAACAGCGCTACAGTAGGTTATGATGAAGTGCTGAAGCTCTGTAATGCCTGAACTGTTCTTTAAAATAAATTCAAAGGTGAAGATTTGGTTTAAATTTAGGAGGGAATTTTGGCAGTTTTCCACTATTTTATTTTATTTTATTTCAAAATTATTTTTATATCAAATTGGGTGGTCTTTTGCAGTAAATATTATATGTATGTGTGTATATATATTTGCAAAAGTAGTAAGTTTTGTTAAGTTGCAGCCTTATGTTGAACTGCTTTAAATTACTTTTTTTTTTTCCCACATCAGTTTACACTCCATACACCATAACAACAAAGCAAACAAGATTTGTGACAACTTTGCAAATGTATTAAAAAAAACAACAACAAAAAAAAAAACCACTGAAACAAGTACATTTCATAAGTATTCAAACCCTTAACTCAGTACTCCGTGCTGAAGCACCTTTAGAGCCTCAAGTCCTTTTGGGTATTATGTGACAAGCTTTTCTCATCAGCATTTGGCAGTTATCTGCCTCTCTTCTCCTCACCTCTTCACCTCTCAAGCTCTGTCGGGTTGGATGGGGTCAGATGCACATGTTTCTTCAGAAATGTTTGATTGGGTTCAATCCCAACTGTGTCTGGGACACTCGAGGACATTCACAGAGTTGTCTATAAGCCACTCTTGCTGTGTGTTTAGGGTCATTGTCCTGTTGGAAGGTAAACCTTCTGCTCAGTTAGAGTTTCTGAATGCTCTGGACTGGGTTTTCATTAAGGCTATCTCTATATTTTGGTGCATTGAGCTTTTCTTCTACCCTGCCGCTGAAAAACAGCCCCAACAGCATGAGGCTTCTACCAGCACACTTTAGATTTCTTCTGACTCCACATATGATCATGGAGCTCAACTAGAGTGACCATCAGCTTCTTGGTCACCAGTCTACAAAGAGTCCTGATTGTTTCACACTTCTTCTATTAAGGGTAACAGAGACTACATGTTTCTGTGAACCTTCAATGCAGCAAAATTGTTTTCTAAAATCTTCCCCAGATTTTGTCTTGACGCAAACCTGTTTCTGAGCTCTGCAGGCAGTTCTTTTGACATCAGAGCTTGGTTTTTGCACCGATATGCATTTTCAGCTGTTGGACCTTTTCTGAGGTGTGTCAAATTTCAAGTGTCCCAGAAAAGGATGTGAATACTTTTGCAATGGAATCATTTCAGTTTTTTTATTTGTAATAAATGTGTCATTATGATGTATGGAGTGTAAACTGAACTGACATGGACAAAAAGTAATTTAGCTGTTAGGCTGCAACATGCTGCATATATATATATATATATATAAGGAACATACAAAAACATACTTGAATCAATTTTATTTTAGAAATACTAACGCATGAAATCAAAGTTGACAGTTGATCCTTACATCTCTTTTTGTCCTTGCCTCTTATCTCTCATGTGTTGACTTTTTCCAGAGCTGGCCCTTCCAGCAAATAACGTGGGTTGGCCTGAGGACTTTGGCTTTAAGCTGGGTGGAGATGGGCCCAGTTACATCCTCTCTGTGGTGGAGGGCAGCAGCGCTTACATGGCCGGACTGCAGCCAGGCGACCAGGTGCTGGAGATCGACGGACAGAACGTCTCGTCCCTCAGCACCAAAGCCCTCATCGCTCTGGCTCAGACCCTCAAGACCGTGCCGCCCAGCATCGGCGTAGTGTCTAGAATTGAACAGGCCAGTTTTTCTTCACTGACATGCCATTTTTTCTGTTGATAACAAAGCAGACTTAAATTCAGTTTCATTTGACCTAATTCAAGAGAAAAAAATCAATTCATATGGGAAATTGGTTGATTACTAAATAAAAAAGCTATTTTAACAAGGAGTTCTTAACAGTTGTCCCAGATTACCTCTATGTTCTCTCTCTCTATATAAATATAGTTGCCATAAAAAGTATTTGCATTGCAATGCATTCACTTTTAATCTAATTATTAATAATTTTTTTTTAAAGAAGGTTTGAGGTGTGAGAAGAATTTCTTTCAAAAAGAAGTCTCTTATTCGGCTTTATTTGATCACGATTACAGTAAGAAGTGATATTGTAAAAATATTATTACAATTTAAAATACAATATTAATAAAAAAACACATTTCTTCATATAATTATTTTATGTTTGCATACCTTTAAAATGTATTATATATATTATGCATATAATAAATGCACAGAAATTTGTTCCTGTGATTTTTCTATTTGAATAGATATTAAAATATAATTTATTTCTGTGATCCAAAGCTGAAATTTCAGCATCATTACTCCAGTCTTCAGTGTCATATGACCCTTCAGAAATCATTCTAATATACTGATTTATTGTTATTTTCAATGTTGAAAATGGATGTGCTTCTTAATGTTTTAATAAATTTAAATATATAAATAAATAATATTTGTATGGAGTAATAACATTTTATGGACATAACACACACACATATATATATATATATATATATATATATATATATACAGTATATAGATATAGATATAGATCTCTCTCGCTCTCTCTCTCTCTAGAAATCACTAGAAATCTTTTGTAACGTGTTAAATGCCTCTTGATAAATGCACTTTTAAAACAAAATAATATTTTATGTAAAATAGTCATTAAAATAATAAAATTCTATATAAAGTGCCTTTGTTTTGCAAAAGAGACTTCAGATCTCTCCTAATTTTCTTTGGCTTCTGTAGTGCTCACAATGTGACTCACCCTTTTCCACTTTACCACCACAGATGGACATTGCTCCGGGGCCTGATGGTCGTTTTGGCTTTACTATCGTGGGAGACAGTCCCCTGCTGGTGGAGGACTGCATGCTCAACTCTCCAGCTGGCCGGAGCGGACTGCGAGTAGGTGACTATGTGATGGAGGTGAACGGGATTCCAGTGAAGCAGCACGAGACAGCGGCGGCCATGATCAAGGCCTCTCAGGGACGTACGCTGCGTTTGGGAGTGCTGCGGATGAACCGCTGGCAGAAACGCACCAGCAGCAGCATGAAAGAGACGTATCAGAGTGGAGACATAGTGAGGCAAGACCGCAAACACAAAGCTCTGGAGTTCAACAAGAAGGTCAGTCTGAAGGAGCATAGAAAAACTGGCTCACACTGTAGTTTGGAGACCAATTCTTACTAGTAACCAAGTATTAACTATGACTTTTGCCTCAATAAAATGCTAATTTGTTGCTTGTTATTAGTTAAGTTTATGTATGGGGTAGGATTAAGGGATCTAGAATATGGTCATGCAGAGTAAGACATTAATATCTGCTTTGGTACTAATAGATTAATGAAAAAGTACTAATAAACAACCAATACACTAGTAATATGCATGTTAATAAGCAACTAATTAATAGTAAGAATTGGTCCTTATAGTGTTACAATGTTATTTAAACCTCAAAATGTTTTTAAACTCCAGTGTTGGTGAAGTTATAAAATGTTTTGTTCTGATTTTTTATAGGTTGAGGAGATTTTAGGGGAGGAGCCGGAGGTTAAAGAGAGGCTGTTTGATTTGCTGAAGCAATATGCAAATGAGAGGGATGTTGAAGGTCTGGCGTCTACACTTCCAGAAATACTGCTCACCGAGGAACATCAGCAACTGATCGAAAACATCAGGTATCAGTGAGCTGTCATGAATCCAGTTATATGACCCGCCTCCCAGTTTTGTTTACATGCTAAGTTTTGCCTTTGTTTTTGGATGGGTGACAAAAGTGAAGTATATTTTATATTTTATAACCTACCTTTTTAAGGCAATTTTTTGTTTGTTTATAATAACCCTAGTAAAAAATATTTCTGTACAACATTCAGAAAAGTAGCCTACATTTTAATTTGAATATGAACACTGACTAATAACCATCAGATCGCTAAGATTTAGTAAAAATGAGGTTCAAGCCCATATGGAGCAGGTAGAGATGCATGAGGTGTCTGGATGCTTCTGTTATATTGTATTGAGAGATGACATTGCTCTCTTGAAAGCCCTAGAAAGTATCATATTCCTGCTATCATCTGTTATATGCCACATTTTTGTTCCCATTCTGCCTCCGCTTCATAGTCTAATTCGTATGAATTTGTACGATCTCACTCAAACAAATTTTTGCAAAATCATACATATTTTACGAGTTGCACAATTTTATATGAATGAGCTATAACTATCCCCGTCCCTAAACCTCAAATTGTACAAAATTGTACAAACAAGTGAGGTCGTACGTATTAGTCATGAGATAGAACTGATTTTCTATTATTAACATTTCAGACAAGTCATCAGAGCCTATCTGATCCATGCATTCCTCCAACCTATCTGAAAAGTGTAAGAACTTTCAAACTGGAGTACAACTTTTCAGCATTTCAACATTTTGTTTGTATAGCGAAATTGCAAGATCAGCTTCATGAACATAAATTTGCTGTGTCATTACAGACGGCCACCTTTAATGAGCTGGCTATTTCCTCTCATCATTTTTTTTAAAAACTTGTCATTCTTTAAAAAAAAAAGTTAGGGCGACTATATCTGGCTTTTTAATTTGTTTAAACATGATTATTAAACTACATTTTTTTTTTGCATATTTTTCATCAATAACATTTATACAACTGATCTGTTGAACTATTCCTTATATTTGTTAACAATTAATAATTGTCTTTTAATATAGTTTATTTATTTCTTTATTTTACTTAATTTTTATCCATTATTATTATATTTGGTTTTTATAAGAAGTCTCCCTCTCATAGATCTTCATGTGTCGGTTTTCTCGCTGATGGGGTCTTTGTCAGGAGAATTTGATGCGTCTCATAGCTGAAATGTGTTCAGTTACACTGACAGAGCAGTTTTAACAGCAACCGCCTCCCGCTACCAGTGAGGAATTATTATGTGAGGTTTACTGGATAATATATTGTTTTATCAAGCGTTTATCAAATATGCATGCTATTTTTTTTTTAAGTTAGATACTTGGAAACTCTGAAAAAGAGACCACTTTTAAATCACCCTTACCGTCATGAGGAGTGAATTATGAAGAAGAACAGCATGCTCCAGATACCTAGATTCACACTTTTCATCGGCTTGTTCTGATTAACCCTTGATAGCCTGTCTCCTTGTATTATCGGGAAACATGAACGCCTTCTTTATCAAGTAAGAAATGATTTTTGTACATTGTTCAGAGGCAAGCTGCTTTTTAATAAGATGTTTGTTGCATGTTTTCAGAGTTTTTTATGTGATGCTTAAGTGCCAGAAAACTATTAACTATGACATTATTTTTCAATATTAATCAGATTTGACTTTGAATTGAGCAAAAAATAGTTCAAACTGTAGAAGCCTGTTTCTGCAGCAAGATAAAATATTAATAGTAATATAATTAATAATTAATGGTGTTTGTGACTTTTTATCTTACAGTAGTTAGTTTCTCGCAACTCCGATGTTTTTATACTTTTTCTTTTTAAGTTTATATTATGAATTTCTGAGTTTGCGTCTTTCAATTGCAGCTTTTTTCTGTGATTTTTTTTTTCTTTCACCACAGATTAAATATAAAATGTTAATTGCTAGTTTTTATCTTACAATTCAGTAATTCGTAATTGGGAGAAAAAAAAGTCTCAATTGACTGATATAGATTCAGAATTGGAGGGGAAAAAAATCAAAAATATAAAATTTGTAATTACCATTTTTTATTATCCCATGGCAGAAACAAGCTTCCATAGCAGACACATGTCGACTGAATGCATCTCAGTGAGAGCATGACCTTTCTAGTTGCATCAATATCCCTTGCATTTGGCATGCATCACTGCATTTTCACAGTACTTCAGTCCACTCCAGCACTGACCAGCTTGTGTCCCAGCAAAAAATTTGCCCAGTTCTCCCCATGGAATCTCCCTATTTTTAAGCAGCCTACTTCTTATAATAAACCTCTCTCAGGTCCGTGACGCACCAGAAGTTTGCACAGAATCCACATAACAACTTTCTTGCTTTAAAGTTGTGAGTTTCCAGCTGAGGTACAAAGCAGCTAAAAAGATCGCGGGACCCTGCTTAAAATTTTGAGGGAATTGTTTCTTTGTGGCTTCAGGTTTTGCATTAAACTACAGCTTTGTATCTGGTTGGTGCCGGCGGTGCTAACTCTACTTTTGTCTTCGCGTCTTCAACCTGGACACCTGAGGATCTTCTAACTCCTGCACAATTACACGGATCGGATTGAGTAACTTGCGCTGACCTGGCTTAGATTTCCTGTGGGACACTTTCTATTTTCTCACTCTCTCTCTGTTCCTGCTCCACTCTTTCATTCTATTCTCTCTTTTCACATCTGAGGCAGCTCTAACTTTGCCTCTCGTCTACAGTTGAAGGCATCTGGTCTACGCTTCTGGATGTAGACTCCTTTTTAACGGTAAACTCCCCAAGGCAACCAGAAGGGAGATGTGGGCGACCTTGCCAACGCTGACTTGATGATGACGTGACCTGAAGCGTCCTCCTTCATCCATGCAACGTCATCACTCCTCAAGTTGGTGCTAATAAGCATCTGGATACTGGAGATAATGGCTTTTACTATTATCCTCTTCTACTCGCTGAATGGTTATTCCAGCTTTATGGAGACTGCTACACTAGGATCGAGAACATCTCATCGTTTTGTTTGTTAAATCCTAATTTAACAGAGCGATGGGGCGTGACAGGGCTTTCTCCAGGCGTTTTCGGTAAGAAAAACCTTCTAGGATCACAAAGAAACTACGTTCAGAAATTGAGGTTTGATCAGATTTATAGAGAAATTGTAACTCTTTATAATTTATGCAGTTTTCACACAATATTATACTTAATATATACAGACCTACTCTGAAATTCTTTCCATTTGTTGTTGCGATTTTACTTTAAAATCATATTAACTCCTCATTTGGCCTTGTTGTTGAGCTTGCTCTCTTTAACAATGAATTTTCCTTCATTTTATGTCAATTAAGACTTGTTGAGAGAATTTTAATCAGTTTGCAAATGCATGCTTTGTTAATGCGACTAGAAGCATCCAAACACTAAATAGGCTTAGAGATCAATTACTCGTGTTAATAGGCATCTTTTATTGTTGAATACGTTCTTCATTCCTACCTTCATTCATTTTGAAAAGCTTGTCCTTGATCTGTGTTCCCTCCCCTCTTTGACACAGGGTTAATTTTAGATTTCCTGTGACCTCCTTCTAATTGAGGGCATCCTGAACCAAATAAAAGTTAACTTTGAGTAAAATGTGGATTTAAGTTGAATTAGGAGTTTTTGGGGGATACTTTCAAGAGTGAATTTGCTGAAGAGAGCATGTGCTTGTAAAAGTTTCAGTGCACAGAGTACAGAGTACATTATTGATTTGATTCATAAGCTTTAAAGTATTGGTTTTAAGTTAGTATTATTTTTGTTTTTCTTGGATTGTAATGTCTTAGTACCGCAGTTGAGCCCTGAGCTCTTCAGATGCAAGAAAACTAACATAAGTTGCATATAGAATGGCTGTTTGTTTTTATGATTACAATAACATATACGCTTCACCTCAGTATGATGTTCTTGTCATTACATACATCGTAGGAATAATTCAGTGGTTCTCAACAGTTTGGTCATGACTCAAAAACACATCAAAGCTCTGTTCTGATCAGACAATGCAAAAAAGTAAATAGATCTGCTTCTAACATTGCAATGTTTATTACTCTACAACTTCACCAGTTAATTATTATTCAGTGATGATAGAGTTAAACTCAAAGACAAAAATCTAAAGATGGTTGTGCACTTGTTTCTTTGACGCATAAGGTCTATATCAGGGGTGGCAAACTCCAGTCCTGGAGAGCCACAGCCCTGCAGAGTTCAGCTCCAACCCTAATTAAAACTTACCTGCCTGTAGCTTCATAGTAACCATTCAGACCTTGATTAGCTTGTTCAGGTGTGTTCGATTAGGGTTAAAGCAAAACTCTGCAGGGCTGAGGCTCTCCAGGACCGACGTTCGCCACCCCTGGTCTATATGGTTCCCAACCACGTTCCTGGAGGCCCCCCAACACTGCATGTTTTCCATGTTTCCTTAATCAAACACACCTGAATCTGTTCATCAGCTCATTAGTAGAGATTCCAAGAGTTGAAATAGGTGTGTCAGACATAAGGAGAGATCAAAAACAGTGTTGGGGGGCCTCCAGGAACGCAGTGGGGAACCACTGGTCTAAAGAATAACTGGTTATATTTTTAGTTATTTAGACGTTAAAGTTACTTTTATAAGTAACTTTGTAACTACATGTCAACTAATTCTCATTCATTTTCAACTACATGTCTACTAACTCTCTGGTAGGCTTAGGGTTAGTAGAATAAGTTAACATAACCTTGTAAAGTCTCTGATAGTCAGTATGTTATATGTTGATCAAAATAAAATGTTAGAAGATGTTAAGCAGACAGTCTACTAATAATCTAATGACTGCTAGTTGACATGTAGTTACTTACTGTTAGTGTCTAAAGTTGATTATCGATGATGTGTTGATTAGGCTTATAAACTATTGTAGAAGACAAATTTTTTTGTCGTGTCTCTGGATTTGTTTAACATTTAGTATTTATGCTTTGTATGATATTTATTACTAATATTGTTATTGTTTGGTCTATGCTCTTCATGATAATGTTAATTCATTTAATTTTTTTTTATTGACCTTTTGTTTTTGCACAGTACACAATTTTGGCACCGTGTTGGCTCGCCAGATTTGTGTCCTGAAGCAGTGTTTGAGATGATTGCAGCTGGAAGATTAACCCAGAACTGAAGCTCTTGAGCTGCTTCTGGGCTCTGTGTCTTCTCATGTGTGTTGCGACAGTGTCCTTCCTGATGCATGTGTTAATTTCTATGGCTTCAATATAGTCAAAACAGTCTAGTGGGTAATATACACTATTTTGGTTATATGAGATACATTTATTACTTTATTATGTCATATTTCTCACTCACAGATTAGGTTAGTAGAAGATAATGAACATGTTTATAACTTTGAATTGAGTTTTAAAGGATGGTGAGAATTAGAAATTCAGAGAGGGCTTATATCACAGAGGGCTAAAAAGCGCTCTCTCTTTCACTTTAATCATTCATCCTCTCAGGACTTCAAAATGTCCATCAGACATCTTTCTGAAGTCACCTGCTTACCTGCTTAGCTTTTGAAGTTGATCAAACAGGATATTTTTACCCACCCCTCTTCACAGGACAGAAAACAAACGCTTCATTGCACCACATGAGCTCTTTTTTTTTTCTCTCTCATAGCGGGTCACAAACATCTCCGTAATCTGGTGTAATTATAGCAGGTTTTCTCATAGCTGTCCCTCCTCCTCCATTTGCCCGTGTGTCTCCATCCAGTGCTTCTCTCAGCAGGCTTGAGAGTATGTTCACACGCTTGAACAGTTTCTCCTCCGTGACTCCGTCTGCTGTGTGTGTGCCATGTTTGTCAGGATCTTCATCCCTAAGAAGCACAGGCAGCGCTTTGATGAGATGGTGTCCCAGAGTTTGATCAGTCGCTTGAGGGGTCGAAGCTTCAGCGAGCACAGGAACAATCGGCTACGGCGCAGCCGGAGTGAAGACCACCCCGAACGGCTGCTGTCTGTGTCCACTCGAGCCAGCTCTGTGCCCCGGACCGCCAATGAGGAAGTGGTCATGCCTCCTGCCCGTGGTCTCCGCAAGACCACCTCTCTCATCGCAGGCCATTCCAGCTCCTTCTCTACCCGCAGGTCAGTGGAAGTCTCACAGTGGAAACAGTTACACACTTTTCTTGTCTAGTTTATTCTTTTTTCTGCATTTGTTGCTTTGCTATTTTTTCCTTTTGATGTTATATTTTCTAATTCATATTTTTGTTCACATTTTGAGTTCTAGTAGACATCTACATTTACATAGTATACATTTTAAGTATTTCAGAAAATCAGATAGATAGCAGATTTATATATAAATATAGATTTATATATAATTTATGCTTTTTATATAATGTATGCTTTTTATTTTTATTATTTTATTATTTTAAGGTGTTCTTGTTACAATACACATATTTAAGTTTACTTTTACATTTTTTTGGTAACACTTTATAATAGGTAACACTTGTTAACTATTAATAAATGACTTTTCCCTCAATAAGTTCTTAATTTGCATCTTATTAATAGTTATTAAGGTAGTTGTTAAGTTTAGGTATTGGGTAGGATTAGGGATGAAAAATAAGGCATTAATATAGTGTAACTGTAAAATAAACTGTTTTTAATATTTATGCTTTTGCTTTTATTAGTTACATTTTATTTTAAATTGTCCTTGTTACAGTGTAATTATACATTCAAGTACTAAGTTATATTAATTAACACGTTAGGTTTTGATTTTTAAGGATAGCTGCATGTTATCATTTATAATTTATTCTTATTACTATTAAGACCATGTAATGTGTAACAAGAACACTGTAAAATGAAGTGTTAGCCTTTTATTTATGCTTTTATTTTATTTTGCTATATTGTATTTTTATTTGTTTTGTTACCTAATTAGATTCCTATAATTATAATGCTAGGTGATAGATAGATAGATTAATTGATAAATTGATACATAAACTGATTGACTTATGCATTGATTTAAATTCTTGTTGGATTTCCAGTATCACAACTGCTGTAGGCTGTAAATTATGCAGATTTTATGCAAATGCAAAATCTCACTCTTACAATTTGTTACTTTTAGTCATGCTATTTGACACCTGTGTATGTGTGAGAGGGTAAATATGACACATCAAGATTCGTCGTCCTCATTATAGCCTATATTATGCTTTAAACGTTACTAGATATGTGTATAGTATTTCAGAAACCTGAATTAATTCTCTGTTGTGTCTGATGCATAAACAGGAAAAGGTGGGAGGATGTGAAATCCTGTCAGTCATTAGTACAATACACATTTTTATTGGAAAATCAGATCTTGTATGACTATATTATTTACACTAACTATAGAGACACATCAAACTATATTAATTATGTAAAATCGGTGACATTTTAGTTGAAATACGGCACAAGACCTGTTCTGTAAAATTACACTCTTATATGCAGAACCTGCGTTATGCCACATTTTTTTAATTTGTATGGATACTATACTGTATATACAGTTGTGCTCAAAATTAGTAAATATGATCAAAGAAGGCTGTGAGGATGTATATTACATGTATATCGTACAGATATTTTCCCATAAATTCAAGTAAATTTTTACTTTAATAGACAATTATATTAGTTAATCTATATTAAATAATGATTCTGCTTGACATAGATAGGTTGTATTCACTTGTTTTTAAGATGTCACTATCATGTTTTACTAGGACAGTACGGGTGTATAAAGGGAACCAGAGTTTTGGGTTTACTTTGCGTGGCCATGCTCCAGTCTGGATCGACTCGGTAATACCAGGTATGAAATGAACTGAAATGGTCATAACTTTAGTGTGTTGAAACATTTAATATCTAATTAAGATGGATTAATTAATTTAGATTGTTCATCTACAATATTATCCTCTTAGTATTTTTTAAACATTAAAGTGTTTGTGTCTTGTGGTGCATTTATTGTAGTTGACATCCTACAACAAAACAAGGTTATTTTAGAAAGATGAAAATTTATATTTTGGGCATGAAACAAGCGAAGTGGAGTGAATTATCAGACGTATAACTGAAGCAGATGACGTGAATGCTAAAATCATAAAAGTTCTGTCATTTCTGACTCATGGCACCCATTAAGAAGTTAGGCGGCAGAAACTGGCAGTGTACAAGAACAGCAGGAGATGAGATGAGAGAGAGAGAAACAACAAGACACAACAGAAGACTCTCCACAGGCTGAGTCAGAGGGGCACAGGTGGTACAGCTCTGTTTTTATCTAGCACAAATCCTTTTAGATTCACACTTTTCCCACATCCAGCCGTGAAAAAGCCAAAAAGGGACTTCCATTCTTGAGCAGGAAGTGACAAACACCCAAGCTGCAGCGTCTTGACTTTTATATCTCACGTCATTTCAAAGGGCATTTCATGAGCGCTGCTTAATCTCAGTTGGAGTCCATATTATCAGCTGTCAGTAGTTACTTTTTCTGCTTGGTTTGTTGCCATTCCTCTGCAGGCAGCCCTGCTGAAAAGGCGGGTCTCAAACCTGGAGATCGCATCCTGTTTCTCAATGGGTTGGACATGAGGTGAGACTTGGGTTGCATTGGAATACATTGCTTTTATCCTAATGTGGAACTGCAATAAAGTCTAAAGCAACCAACACTATTATTGTGCGTATTGGTTCTTCATGCTTATCTTATAAAGCCCAATGCACGCTGTGCAATTTTGGCCATAATTTGATCATCTGAGACAAATGTTGAAAATCAGAAAAGATTCGCGTAATCCTAGGCTAAAATCTGACTTTTTTGATCACTGGTTCAACTTGTTGACTGACAACCGATTAACAGCCATTGTTATTAAAATTTACCTCTAATGAAACTCTGGCAGTGTTAGAAGATTTGGCGCACAGTCCCACAATGTGATGTCTCCTACGAGGAACATCAAACTGTCCTTGTTTTTAAAGACAAGCCATGATCAGAATAAATGCTGGTGATTTCTTCCAACTGCCATAAACTTCAGCGCTCTCGTCCGAAAAGTTGCCTTTTTTAACGTACCTTGACTTTCATACAGTCTGACATTAAAAGGGTGGTGGTTTGTCGCTGTTTTTAGCATAAACAATATCTGCAGAGTTGCAGTGCTGAAAGTTAAATGCAAACAGAGATATCGCCTTTAAAAGTTCCTGGACTACAACGAGTTACTTCTCGGGTTCTTTACATCACAAACCCAGATAAACCCTGTGCACAGGGAATATGTAATGATGGGGGCGAGATGTTGTGCTGCTTTAGAGAAGAAAAAGAGAATGACAATTGAGATCCCACAGTATGACATGACCATGAAAGACTATTAAAAATCACACAGTGTGCACCCAGCTTAAGTCAACACTGTGTATACTTCGTATTTTTGTACATCCCTTCAGGAGCTGTTCACATGAGAAGGTGGTGTCCATGCTGCAGGGGAGTGGGGCAATGCCAAGCCTGGTGGTTGAAGATGGCCCGCCGGCCTTCATGACTGAACCTGAACAGATGGAGGTTTCTCCACGCTCCCGTGCTCCTGTGCTTAGTTCCCTTCAGTGGGTCGCCGAGATCTTGCCTCCCAGTATCCGCGTACAGGGTCGCACCTTCAGCCAGCAGCTTGAGCACCTTCTCACACTCCAAGAGAGATACACCATCTGCAAGGCCCTGGAGGCCTTCTTTCAGCACAGGTGAAGGACAAAACCCATAATATTTTAGTCATAGAAAGAAAGGGTATTCTAAGATAGAAATGTCTCCATTGCTTCTCTAAGTACTTTCCTGAACTTTGTGTGAAACCTGATTTGATTCATTTTTCTTCTGTGCCATTAGAAATGTAGACACTTTGATTGTGGACGTCTTCCCTGTGTTGGATACCCCAGCAAAACAGGTGATTTGGCAGTTCATTTACCAGCTGCTGACCTACGAGGAACAGGAACACTGCCAGAACAAGATCTCCCGATTCCTTGGCTATAAAGTTACACGTGAGACCTTCTATCTGTTTAGAGTATAAGTACACATATATGTATGCATGCATGTATTTATTATTGGTAGTGCCAACAGCAGAATCCGAACCTCCAGCCCATGAGCCTCATAGGCGCAGCAGCTCCATGAAGGTGACAGGAACCACCTACAGGAGCAGTGTGAGGGGACGCAGCTCAGATGACCTGGTTATTGGCACTCACTTGGGCATGGGTAAGCTGTCTTCGAACATTATGTTTAGGCATACATTGGCATACATGAAATTGTGTCAACTTTCACCCCTAGTATTATGTACCATGATTAAAAACCGAAGCTTTCTAAGCAAAATGAAATGACAGTTTATGGGCTATTTTCTTACTTCATGAGGGATTTGCACTGAGCCAGTGGAGGTGGCATCTATGAGACTAACTCCTGGAGAGAGACAATCAGGGGATGGAACATCCTTACCAGAGACGCCCAACAATCTGACTAATGTGAGCACTCTTCTTTGATTTTACAGGTTTACAAACATTGAAATGCTTGAGTAAGTGCACTGTTTTTATATTAATAACCTTGTCCCTGTGCTCTATCAAGCTGTCGGCTGTGTATGCTGAGCTGGAGAATGTCTATGCCGGGAAGAGATCCAAATCCCTGAAGAGTCGACCTCCTCCAGCTCCTGAAACTCTAGTTAACATAGACGTCTTCCCGCATGCTTCTTCAAAGTCCGTCAGGGCACACTCTTCCTCTCCATCTGTTCGGGCCACTTCAGGTACAGTCAGTATACTTCTAAGTTATTGGCATTGTAGCTTGTGAAAATCCTTGTCATTTCTTTGTGCAATAGGTAGGAATTTCATCTAAGGCAGAGTCTTTTATCTTATCCTTTTCTTTTCCATTTTCACCTTGCAGGTAGCCGCAAATCTGCATCTGCACAGCCTGTGCCGCCGCCTCCACCACCACCACCTCCTCCACAGCATGACTCTTGGATGGAGGAGCCTTCACTGAGTCCCCAGTGCCCCTGCTACCCTCCAGGTCTTCCCTCTCAAACCAGTGCCGAGTCCAACCCGTACATAAGTTTAGACAGCCCACCTCTCTCTCCACCCTCTCCTCCGGACTATCCGCCTAGTCCACCCATTCGGAAGAAGCGCTACACCTTCTCACGTCCACCTCGTACCCCTGACACAGATTTGTTCATGGAGGCTCTGAGTGAGCAGCTGGGACAGCAGTTATCTGTGGATGACTTCCTGTCACCAGAGAATGACTATGAAGAGGTTTGTATATTAGAATGGTTAATTGACTTGATATTTGATACAATGTCTAATCTTCATTGGTTTATTGCAAAAACTCAATGCTATTTGTATATTTTACTTCAAAATAACACCAGGACATTGTCCAGATGACATTCCAGAATGAAGAAGAGGAGGTAGAGGAGGAAGAGGAAGAGGAGGAGGAGGAGGACGAGGAGGAAGAGGAGGAGGAAGAGGGTCCGTACATGCCTCCCGAGCTAAGCAGTCCAAGCGAAGTACATAGTAGCAGCGAGGATGCCAGCTCTCTTACCTACTCCTCCAGCTCAGAGCACATTCCTCCACCCCCTCTGACTCCTCCTCCCCCTCCCCCCATCCAGTTTAATGACCCCCCTCCACCTGCTGGGTTCACCCCTGACCATGCACCCCGACAGCTGACCTTCCGTCGCCATCCCGGACCTCCTCCGCCGCCTCCGCCAAGAGCTAACCCTCCCCCAAAAAGACAATCCATTCACAAGGTATTGCCCACACATGATGAGCTGATGACGCAGCACCAGGTCCTTCAGGAGCACCACTCGCTTCCAGTTCAACCAACAGCCAGCCACCCTCAGCAATCTCAGCAGCAAATGCATCAGTCTCTGCCCCCTATGCCCTCTCCAGAAATAAACCAGTCACCCATCCCCAGTCATGCAATCTACGAGATGCACCACCAGGTTCATCCAGCTCACCAGGTTCACCAACACCACCAGGTGCAACAGGATCACCAGATGCATCCAATCCATCAAAATAAACCAAGTCACCAATCTCAGTCTATTAAAGTGCATCAAAGCCACCACTCACACCAGACTTTTCAGACTCAGCTATCTAGCTCCATGGATAGGCTTGATAGGATTGAAAGAAGAGATCGCTCGGATAGGCATATCTATGACATGCAGCCCCAGCCCTTGCATCCAGATCAGCAAGTACACCATGCTTATCAGATGCATCAGAGTCATCAGGCTCACCTCTCAAGCTCCATGGATAGACTTGACCGACTGGAGCAGATCCAGCGTTTGGAACGCTTGGAGCGCATGGAGCGAATCGAAAGACTGGAGAGGGTGGACAGACAAATGCACCGGGCACACATGGCTCAAGCAGTTCCTCAAACTATTCAACAATCTCCGCAGGCTCACCAACAGTACCACCACCAGATGCATCAAGCTCCTCCGCCAACCCGCCACATTCACCAGATTGAACACATACACCAGGTTCAGCCTATCCAGTCAGCTCCTCAGTACCACCAGATCCACCAGCCCCACCAACCTCACCAGTCCCAACAGATTCTGTCAACCTTCCAGCCTCATCCTTCGCAGCAGCAACAGCAGATGCAGCAGCAACAGCAACTTCAGCAGCAGCAACAACTTCAACAGCAGCAACAGCAGCTTCAGCAGCAGCAAGCTCAGCAGATTCAGCAGCAGATTCAGCAGCAGCAAGCTCAGCATATTCAGCAGCAGATTCAGCAGCAACAAGCCCAACAAATTCAGCAGCAGATTCAGCAGCAACAAGCCCAACAAATTCAGCAGCAGATACAGCAACAACAACAGCACCGCTCAACCCCACAGATTCCCCCCATTACACAGGCCAGACAGAGCCCTCAACCCATGTACCACAAACATCGTCACCACCATCACAGCCACCATGAGGCCCAGTCCCAAACACAACCACCAAGTACACCCCAACCTCAACCTCACCACCCCACTGATGGGCCCGCTTTGGAGCCACCTCCTCCTCCACCTTTACCCCCACCTTGCATGCCTCCTCCGCTCCCAAAGACCTCACCACAAAAATCAGACTCCAGTCATATGAGTGTAAAGCGGCTACGATGGGAACAAGTGGAAAATTCTGAGGGAACCATTTGGGGACAGGTAAGAAGTTTCAGCCTTTGAGTCTTTGACTCAATGAATATTAATGATGTTTTGCACCAGTTTTAACTAAAGGAGCTCTAAGTCTCATTGTCACTTATATTTGCAATTTTAAATTGATGCAACAGCATGAGCAAAATTGACAATGCTAAAATCTCTGGTAATAGTTGGAGGAGACTTTGAAAAAAGTAGTATGCCATTTAAAACATATACTGGTCCACCGTAATAATGGAACATTTCAGGATGTCCATCGTTATGAGACTGGCTCAGTCTGTTAGAATGAAGGATGTAAGAACAGATTTGGTTTCTCACTGCAGTTGGAAGAAGATTCTGATTATGACAAGCTGAGTGACATGGTGAAATATCTAGACTTGGAGCTTCATTTTGGGACCCAAAAGAGCCCTGGTGAGTAAAATGTGAGAAAAGTAATATGTATAACTCATTTAAAAGAGAACAAAAAAAGCTGTTGACAAGCTGAGAAGAGAGTTGTTTCTATATCTTTCAAAGAGAGAGATACAGTGTGGTCCATAGGTAGTAGTCAGCATTTATTGCTTGTAAAGTGTACCAAACTCCATTTCTTCCATTTCTCCATTCCATCATTTAAAGTGAGAAAAGGAGGAACACCTGTGAATTTGCAGAGAACTGGCTGTCCACCAAATCTGAGTATTCGGACAAGAAGAGCCATAGTAAAAGAGGACACCAAGATGCCTACGGCAGCTTTGAAGGAGTCAGCGGAGATAACAATAGCTACACAATTCATAAATCTAGCTCAAACTAAACAGTTGCAAATCGAAATTTAAGGGAACTCTCACCTTGGGATAACATCTTTATAGCACATCTTGTAGAAGACGAACAAGATATAGAGAAAAATTCTGTCTTACGATATGGAAATTAAACTCCTGGGTCAATGACGTTTAATATAAAGTTTTGGTTTTTTTAGTTAATCTAAACCCTGTACGTAATATCCAGAAAAAAGTAAGTCATGCCTTTAATATTTTAGGCACTGGTGCTAGTTATGTCAAAAAAGATGAACCCCAACACAATGTTGTAGTTGGCAGTAGGAATCTTCTCAGACTTTCTGACTTTTTAGAGTGTCTATTTATAATGGTGAAAGCAAAATGTTATTGGTCATAATGAAGTTTTAATTGCAAATGTTGGCTGTACAAAGTATTTTTGTTTACTTTGGATGAAGAATGGTGATAAAGCTTGCCAGAAAGCACTACTTCAGTAGTCATGCATAGCCAGACCTTCAAACTGACGGCAGAAGGTCTGGACTCCATAGCAGCTTTTGTTGGCCAAGGATTGCCCAAGAGGACATCTGTTTAGGGGTGTGAAACTCTAAAGTTGATGTCCCTACAGTAATAGACTTATATGTTGTGATTTCCCAGAAGGACTAGTAGGCAGCATTGGACCCAACTATCAGTTGACAATGATTTCCGTTACAAGTTCTTTTCACTCATGCTATTATTTATGTCTCAGTTTCACTTCCAGAGCCATCACCTCAAGTTGAGACTTTCAAGAAGAAAGATGTGGTGGAGATTCTTTCCCATAAGAAAGCCTACAATGCTTGTGAGTAGTAAACAAAGCTTCAAAATGTTTAAATGTCCTTTTTTGGAAGAAAAAAAAAAAATCACATCACAGCTGTAAATGGTCATTTGTGCTCTGTTTAGTGGAGTTTATTGTAAAGGTTTAAATTATGTTTATGTGTGAATCCCAGTCAGGTATTAACTTATTTATATGTCCTTTTTTTTTCGTTTGTATATTAGACTTGCTAATAGCATGCTCCTTTCGCTAGCTGTCCCAGCTTTTAGACTACAAGCTTATTTAGTTCCTTGCACACTGAGTCTGAAATTTTCTTATGTGTTGCTTTTGTTTTTTTTTCCGTATTCGTCATCCTTTCCTTTTGGATGCGAAAACACAGAAAATCAAACCTGATCTGAATGTTTTTATCAGACGAAAGTTTCAGAGGCAGTGTGTAAATGTGATAACACAGCGTGAGATAATACTTTTTTTAACGTTTTAAATTTGGACGAAAATATCGGACTCCGTGTGCAATGACCTTTAGCATTTAGCTGTTAGCCTGTAAGCACATGCCCTTGTACACTTTGTTATTAAGACTCTTCTACTATCTTTATAGCAATCTTGATTGCTCATCTGAAGCTATCGCCAAGGGAGCTACGCCAGGTGCTGATGACATTATCGAGTGAACGTTTAGACTCATCACATATTAAACAATTGCTCCTATACGCACCAGACGATGATGAGGTTAGACAATATGAGCAGTACAGAGACGACCCAAGCAAACTCAGTGAGCCCGATCAGTTTGTCCTACAGGTACATGACTAATGATAGTTTCATAAAATTTTATATATTATATTATTCTTATTTATTTTCATTTGAATATAATTCTAACAATAGGTGTAGTGGTGTATTGTGTATATGGGATATATTGTCTATCTTGTTTATGTTCAGATGCTATCAGTGCCAGAGTATAAGACCCGTTTGAAAAGCCTGCATTTTAAGACTACGTTGCAAGAGAAAACAGAGGAGATGAGGGGGGCCTACGACTGTGTTTTTAAGGCTTCAATGGAGCTCAAAAACAGCAAAAAACTGGCCAAGATTCTGGAGGTATAATTCCTTCATTTCCACAGAGTCATTTAGTTTCTACCCAGGCACACATAATCATACAGTCTTAAAAACAAGCACACAAAAAAATTCATTCACGGATAAAAGATTGTTGACATGGCAGGATTTTTCATAATGCATAATCAAATATGCAATGCCAGTTCGCACATTGGATCAATATGATCTTCCTATCATGGCATGTATATTCATTTCCTTATTTTAATTTTTTGCAGTTTGTGCTGGCTATGGGGAATTATCTGAATAACGGCCAACCCAAGACCAATAAAACGACTGGATTTAAGATCAACTTTCTCACTGAAGTAAGCCTCACTGCTGTGTATGTAGTTCATGAGTTTCATCAGTCATTTGTGTGAAGTTAATTTTTTTATATGATTATAGTCTTTATTTTTAACATTATATAACCATAATCCTACATTTTTCTGGTTGAAGCTCAGTACCACCAAAACAGTGGATGGAAAGTCAACATTTCTACATATCCTGGTGAAATCATTGTGCCAGCACTTTCCAGAGGTTCTGGACTTTGGGAGGGAGCTTGAGATGGTGCCGCAAGCAGCCAAAGGTGAAAATCTACTTGAGTGGCCAGACTCATATGCAATATGAATTCTTTTATTTTAACACCAGTTTACACAGTCCATGGTATTTCTCATGGTCAGGTTTTGTCCAAGACATGGAGCAGTATTCCCATTTAATGTTGGTATTTTTGTTTCCATAAAAGGTTCTACAGAGATCTCTTTCATATTTTTCATTGCTTTGTTCTCCACAGTGAATCAAAGAAACATCACTTCTGACTTCACTGACTTACATGCCACAATCCAGGACATTCGTTTAGCCTGCCAGAAGATGCCAGCCACTGCTGAGGATAGATTTGCCATTGTTATGAGTGTATCCTCCCACCAAAACGTCAAAATTGACTATATGTGACCCTGGACCACAAAACAAGTCACTGGGGTATATTTATAGCAATAGCCAAAAATATATTGTATGGGTCAAAATGATTGATTTTTCTTTTATGCCATAAATCATTAGGACAATAAGTAAAGATCATGTTCCATAAAGATATTTAGTGAATTTCTTATTGTAAATATGTATATCAAAAAATTATTTTTGGTTAGTAATATGCATTGCTAAGAACTTAATTTGAACAAGCGGTTTTCTCAGTATTTAGATTTTTTGCACCCATTAGATTCCTATTTCCAAACAGTTGTATCCCGGCCAAATATTGTCCTGTCCTACCAACCCATACATTAATGGAAAGCTTAATTATTAGTTTTCTACTAAATTTAACTTGCCATATTTGTAACTATAAGACTTTTCCAAGCAGATACAGGTCAGAGACCCACCAGGACAAGACTATATAAACATTTCGACCATTGAATATGCTCGATATCTGCCCAATTCGTAACAAAGCACCTTAACTACTTGCATGTAGGGGTTTCTGGAAAACAGTCACCCTGCAGTGCAGTCTCTGGAGTCTCTGCAGCAGCGGGCGATGGAAGAGTTCTGCAAAGTCGCATCATTCTTCGGCGAGGATGGAAAGGCCACCACCACAGAGAGTTTCTTTGGTATCTTTGCAGAGTTCATTGCTAAATTTGAGGTAGGTTTTGTATTAGATGACTTGATGGAGATTTTCATGAAAATGTAGTAAATCAGGTGAATGCTAGTAAAGAAATGTATTGAGGCTTTTAGCACAGACAGGTGGCAAAAAATAGGTCACACTTCCTTCCCAGCTCTCTTGAAAGCTGTTTATTTTTTCACATTCTGCTCCCTTACAACACAACTAGCAATATCTATTACAAAGCACAACAGTGAATACACTAATAAAAAAAGTTGCAATATGCACAAGAATGAAAGACTCTGGGGGGCTAACACGTTTTTGTTTTTGTTGATGGGTTTTTGTAATAAAAATATTTTGTTGATGGGTTTTTGTAACAAAAATATTTTGTTGATGGGTTTTTGTAATAAAAATATTTCTATTTTTAAAATTATAAACTCAAATCGCTGACTTCTGGCAATGGCTGTTATGCGCACTCGACGAGTGAGGATAGAGCAATACTAAACACCATTTAAAAGTCGAAAACGGGAAGTTAAAAAAAAAATGGCAGAGGATTTCACTATAAGAACGAATGCAGCTTACGTCATACGTCGAGTCAGAAGTCAGCCAAGACAGTCATATACATCTAGGATGAATAAATTATGGAGTATTTTCATTTACATTTAAGAATGCCCATGAGGTTTATAAGCATTTTAAAGGTATTATATATGTATTTGAGTATGTGTGTTGTGTGTTGTTGTGTTTAGAGGGCTTTGAGTGATATCCAGACAACAGAAAACCCTCCACGCAGCCCCAGGAGCCCTCGCACAACCTCTCCTGTAGCCTGGTGAAGAAACCACCCAACATACTCGTACGATACAGACTTACAGTACATACATGTTCACTTACATACTGTCCACTCCTATACCTGTCCGGTCTAAATTTAGTAATAGCCTTATGGTAATTCAAGGACATGTGTACAGTAGCAAACTAATGCACAAGCGCCTACAAGTCCTACAAGTTATGAAGCTGAACTCTCAGGCACAGACTGGACAGGAAAGCTTCAGAGCAAAAGGTGCAGGGAAAGATTAGAAATTGATTTAAAACACTAGACCAGATTCGGTCTAGGACGTTCTTTAAAGGATGGACTGTGTGATTGCTCTAGGCACTTAAAAAGCAGAAATGGAGTCAAAAGTTGAGGTAGTGGATTCTGTAAATCGTAAGTGCAGTTAGATAAGATATTTAATGTAATTAGGACTGTGAGTGTCAGATCTTGACTGACTTGATATTTGAATAAAGCTGTTGTTTAGGAGAAGTGCTTTAACAGTGTGTCTTAATTCTGCTTAAATGTATTTAAACATGGGTCAGAGTTGTCAACTGGTCATTGTACTGTAAACAGATACTTTAATGAATTTATGTCTTAAATGATAAAAAGTCATTCCTCATACGCAGTGCAATATATTATAAATTGTTTATGAAGATTTCTTTTTTAAAAAGATAGATATATTATTGTACAAGAGATGCAGTTAGTTCTTATATTATTGCTTTACTAGCTATGAAAAACAATGACAAGCTAGATTATGACTTCACTTTATGCATTTGGTATTTTTAATAATTAACTTTTAATTAACATTTAACTTTTGTGCTGCTTTTAACTCTTTATTACCATAGCGAATCATATGATTCATGTATCATTCTGTTCATTGCACTTATAATGAATGTTTAAAGGATTATATGGAACTTTCCGTATGATTTGTATTAAACTATTTGAATGTAAAGTTGTTAAAAAACTGATTCGGTCTTTATTAAAGTGTTGATTGTTTTTCCAGGTGTAAAAAGCTTATATTTATATAGTACTACTCATCATCTCAACTCATCTTTTTTTTAAGCACCACCGAATGTAAGGAAACAGGGGCTTGTAATATGAAATCAGAAAATGTATGTATGATTATAGCTGTCAGTTATTATTATTTAGATTCATTTATGGGTCATTATTTTAATGGCAGTAAAGTTTGCTACATGCGTTGTATTACACTCGTTTATGTTTAGGACATATTTCACAATGTTAATAGCTAATTTCATGCTCTCATCACGAATGGGATGATGGCCCAAAGAAAAAAATTGAACGACTTGAACTTAAAAGTGCCATATAAGACCAAAATAAATATCTGGTGGTGATACTGTAAATGCAAAAAGTACACAAACTACTAAAGTCACGAACACTTACAGGACAGTACAGGACTTACTTACTGTTGTTCATTTATTTGAGAAATGACATTGTTTATTTCAGAGTTTGTTTTCCTTTCTTTTGTAATGTATCATGTATAATAAATGTTGCTGCTTCTACTGAGTAACTCTGTATGAGTGATGTTGCAACACTGTTCTGTTGTCATTACTGTTTTGATAATAAAAGGCCCTTACATTTTAACCAGCGTGAAGTGTTACATGAAGGCGAGTGGAGTTTGATCTCTTTGATCGGAGAGGGATCATCTCTACACTACTGAGAGACACTTGGGTTCATTCACTGGAGACCTACTCTCATATTTAAATGGACTTTTTACTCCGTTAAAGACTTCTGTCTGTTTCTGACCTGTTATTTAGGTGAGTCTTTAACTTTTTGCTGCTCTATTTCTTTTTATTTGTATGTTCGTGAGATCTTTGATTCAGCTCTGTTCAATTCTTCTAGCTGAGAAAGCACTTTTCACGATGTTAGTATGCTTGCTTGTTTTGTTTGAATGATATTTAATATGCATATGTGAACATAAATGGATATTAATTAGTATCAGTAAGAAGAATCACTAATGGCTAATGGGCTACTACTAACAAATATGTTCAGATTTTGTTTAGGTTGCTGCTGTTGCTGTTTTACCTATTTAAAGGAAAACTGAATAAATCAGTAAAATATATGCGAAGAGTTTATTTGCAAAAATAGATAACCTAGTCGTTTTTAAAAAAAATGTTTTTTTATTATGTCACGTTTTTAATGTTTAACTGCATTTTACCTGAAATTAATTAAAAATGCACAATGAAAAAACATGATGTAAAAACAGAATTATCTGTTTTTGCAAATGAACTCTTCATACATGCTTGGGTATTAATTAATATGGGATTTACTGTTTTTGTGATCTTTTTTATTGCCATTTTACAATGAAAATGTCTAGTCCTGGAGGTTAAAAGTTTCTAAATTGCACTTTAGAAAGAGATCTTAACAAATGTTTTAATTCAGTATTATGAACATCCAGAAAAGTCATGGAAATTCACTGGTCAATAGTTGTGGGAATTATTTACTAGGTAACTAATTGTTTGATAATTTCTGAGTTTAAGGCGGAAGAAAATGCCTTTACAAACTTCATACCTTAAACCTGAACTCTGTTGATCATACTGGCTGCTATAAGCATGTTTGCATATTTTTCTCTCATCTGTCAGCAGATTAAATCCAGTAAATCTATAAGGAAACGTGGTTTTTGTATAACTTTATCAAATTTAGATTTCTAATCAGAAAATGTGCGTATAATGCCATTTCTGACTTTTCCCCAGTTGTTTTTTCTTCAGAGTTAACATTATAGTTTTACACTCCATGGGGAAACACTGGCCATTCCTCTGTAACTTATACCAAGTGTCTCTGTGATTCTTGGAAAAGCATTAACATGCAAATACAGGCTAGATAATGTATAATCAGTGAAGTTACATCTTCATATCATTACATTGAGTGTGTTTGTCAAAGTGTGTGAATGAGAGCGATTGTCTTAAAGTGACACACACACCTGAGAAGCTCCTCATGGCTGCCACCGAGCATCCCATGTTTTCCCCGTCCCCCACCACCAAGGACACATCGAACCCAACCACCCTGGCCACCACAGATATAGTGGTGCTTGTCATCTACTTCCTTCTGGTTCTAGCAGTGGGCTTATGGGTAAGTGTACTGAAATCACAAAATGCACAGCTGTATCGTGACAAAACTATAAAGTGTGTGCAAGCTTCAGATCTGTAATATACACAAATTCTAGTTTTACATCAGTAAACGTGTTACTTATCACATTTATGGCTTAACATCTTGTATATGGCATATTTATAACCTTTGCTCACTCAACAGTCCATGTGGAAGACCAAGAGGAGCACAGTGGATGGATACTTCCTTGCTGGCAAAAACATGACTTGGTGGCCGGTGAGTGAGTAAATCTCACTCAAACCATGTCCTCAAAACATATATATTTACGTGAAGAAAATGAAGTCTATTTTTAGGACCATTGACAATTTTGTCATTATTTTCATTTCTGTAATACAAAAAAACACTTCTTGGGGTGAAATCTGATTTGGGGAGATTTATGTGATGAAAGTTTTTAAACATATTTGAATAGCATCTGAATCTTGGATCAAGTGTAATGTTGTATCTGTGGTGTTTGTTCAGGTGGGCGCCTCTCTGTTTGCCAGTAACGTGGGCAGTGGTCACTTCATTGGTCTGGCCGGCTCTGGGGCAGCAGCGGGCATCGCTTCCACTGCTTACGAATGGAACGTAAGCACACAAGATCTACAGTTTAAGAGACAGACAGCACACTCATTTACTGAATATACCACTTTATAGAGTACATTATGTGAAAGTATTCAGTCTTTCTGTTGTGATATAGTTAATATTTCATGTTGATGTGCAGGGCATGCTGATGGTGCTGCTCTTGGGCTGGCTCTTTTTACCCATCTATATCGCATCAGGGGTGAGACAGCAACAGAATTCAGTAACACATCCACTGTCTATATAACAGTCCATTTAACAAATTGCAAATAATAAATTAGACTTTAAAAATAATTGCGTATATACTTCTGTTCAACCATTTTTCAAATTTAGTTTTTCAAAAAACAAGCCTTACGCTAACAAAGACAGCATTTATTTGATAAAAATACAGTAAAAAGATATTGTGAAATAATTGCATCAGATTTGTGTACTGTATATATTTATTATGTATATATACACACACTCACATACAGTATATATTTTGTAAATATTTACATGCATATTATTTATATATTCTTATTTTATATTATATATAATTATATTTGATAGCCTATATAATCAACATATTTTCTTAAATGTGTAAATGCACGTGTGTGTATTTATAAATATACACAGTACACAGACACATATATCATGTAAACAAAACTTTTATTTTGGATGCGATTAATGTGATTAATGGTTTGATAGCACTACTTATTTTTATCAATGTTAAGAGTTATTTTTGTTGAAACCATGATACATTTTTTTCTTTAACACTTAATATTTGTTACTGATTTATTAATTAAAGTTATTATAATGCTTAACATATTATATATTCACATATCTATAGAAGTTTGAGATTACCTAATGTTTAACAGATCATTATTGAATGCAAACTGAAATGCCATTAAACTTTCAATTCATATGCTCATGCACTTAAAATAAAAAAATAAAAATCTATAGATTAATTTAATGGAAATATGTAAAAGCTTTAAAAAAAGCTAATTGTTAATGTACTTTTGAATGCTATAAAATATAAAACTTCAGTTCAAATGTTAGCTAATGCTCTTTTTTACATTTACAATGTTAAAAAAAATTAAAATAAAATAAAAATTGCTTAATTAGTCATTTTGAGCACTTCACAGACTATGCATGTTAACATATTAATTATTAACTCATAATCACAGCCTGTAAAGGTCACATATTTGGTCTTTGTTTGTTGTGTAGATCTTTAATCATTAATTAATTATGTGTTTATGTTTTTGCGGTACCCAATCTAGTCCCAATCCCAATCAAGTGGAAACTATTTATAATTTGTAAATGGTAATAAACATTTATTATAAGCATCTCAATGGTAAAAAGTGTCTTAAAGGTCTGAATTCACCTCTATTTATGCATCTTTACAAATTATTTATAGATTATTTGTTCATGTTTTTGCAGTACCCAATCTAAAGTTGAAACTATTTATCATCTGTATATGTTTATAAATGTTTATTAATCATTTAGTCCCTTCATGTTTTATTGCCTCAACACTTCATATAATACTATAACATTAAACATGCTATTCCTTTATTCAGGAAAATACTTTACTTGTTTATTTATCAATGCAATGTAATAAAAACAGATTGAACCATGTTTCCTTGCAGTCATCATATTGATCTCAATGTACACTTCTGACCCTTTAACCAACCCTAAAACTAACCCAAACCTGTGCCTAACCTTAGCAGTATTACTCTTCAAAAGCAGTGCTGTACATTAACAAATGCTTTAAACCATTTGTAACATCTGTTAAAATCATTTGTAGATTTTTAAGAATTGCATGGTCATAGAAATTGTAAGTTTAATGACATTTTATTTTCATGTCATCTGTTAATCATTTGGTAATGTTTACAATAAGGTTATAACACTTTACAACAAGGTTCATTTAGTTAACTACATTAGTTAACACGAACTATACTTCTCCAGCATTTATTAATCTTACTTCATGTAAATTTTAGCATCAACTGCATTATTAAAATCTAATATCTTCTGTCACTTTTATTTAGTTAAAATATTTTGATGAATAAAGATATTCATTTATTTGATAAAGTTTACCGACTAAAAAAACTTTTGAACGGTTATATATATATATATATATATATATATATATATATATATACGCATGTTGTTTCTGCAATTCATGCAAATTAAGAGGATTTTCCATTATTTTGCAGGTCACAACAATGCCCGAGTATTTACAGAAAAGATTTGGTGGAAAAAGAATACAGTTATTTCTTTGTGTTTTATATCTATTTATCTACATCTTCACAAAAATATCAGTAAGTATGCATGGTGTAAAGCTGTAATGATCCTAGCAGAGTGGAGTAGGAAGTGATCTGTGTGTTGTTCTGTGTTCAGGTGGACATGTACGCAGGAGCTGTGTTTATCCAGCAGGCTCTGCAGTGGAACATCTACCTCGCTGTGGTTTTGCTTCTCGGCATCACCGCTATCTACACCATCGCAGGTTACATATTTTACTGTAATGATAACTGTATAGTGCCCAAACTAAAGCACGATAACATTCTCTTGATTATAAGCACGCTGCAGTTACATTTAAGTATAGGTGATATTTAAGTGATCTGAAACGAAATCTCAGCCTACCATTTTGGCGCACTTAACATTGTAGCACCAGAGCCACTGAAAAACAGCTGAGATAAGCTTTGATCTCTTTATGTCTAGTTTTGCAGGACTACCTGCTTACTTAATTGTGTGTTTTGCATTTGATAATTATTTAGACATGATTAAACTAGATTTTTTAAAAGTGACATTTAAAAAGTTGATAACCCTAACTTGCATGCTTTTTTAAAACATTTTAATGATACTTGTATAAGCACAATTTAAGCAAATACTAAATTTAAATTTTAAAGTTTAAAACGGTGCTAAAAATCCATTCAGTTGCATTCAACAAAATATTTTTTTAACCCATATGTTATGAATTGAAAATCTCACTCCATGCTAAACTTAGAGGTTGGGAAACCTGATATAAGTGTTTTTTTACCTTGAAATTTCAGCATCATTCTGATGGTAGCGCTGAAATGTTGTGGAAAATAAACTGCTTTACGATATATTTGTGACAATAAATAGAGAGCTCCAAATTCTCACTAGCATTGTAGTGAAAGATCCTTGAAGTCATGTATTCTGATTGTCTGTCAGTGTTTCTATTCTTCACCAGCTGGACAAAAAATACTTTTGAAAGTTATTTCAACAATATTGTGATTGTTAATTGGTATGTCCAGTGGATGTCCTCATTCTCACAGAATTTGAATGATTATTAAAACTGTTATTGTTAGGGCTGCCCCCTAATAGTCGACTAATCATTAGTCGACCAGAAGAGGCTGATGCTATTCAAGTGTCTGTGTGGAGTGTTGAAGCTGAACAGTAGCGTGCTCACTGCAGGACAGATGGGACAGATTGCTTTTAAAATACTCCGTCATTTTTGCTCGTACAGATAAAAGTAATACATCTTTCAAATCTGTAAAGACTTCACGTTTATTTGTGTGTGCTCACAATAACAAAACGTTGTGCTTTTGTAAAATAATAAAAGCAAACAGGATATCCTTTCTGCTAAAACTTCATGTGTATGTTTGCTTCACAGACATTAAAATATATAGAGAGTGAAATGTCTACTTTCAGATAAACTAATTCAAATGGAAGGCATACAGGCTCATCACTTCTGTGAAGATGAAGAGTGTGCTTGAGCGCTTTTTAGTTCTATGTAGGCAATTAAAGAATCATTATAATGATTTAAATGGTTTGTTAATAAACGTGTGATTAGTCGACTAACGCTTAAAATGAACGACAACCAAAAAACTCTTTAGTCTAGGGTAGCGCTAGTTATAGTTGAGGTTTGTTCTCAGCAAGAACACTAACTACATTAGCAGTGTGGCCTTCTCTGATATCATAAATTCAGAAATGAGGACATCTTATCTGCTAAAGCATTTCTTGACTGATGTGATCACAGGTGGTCTGGCAGCAGTGATCTACACCGATGCGGTTCAGACTCTCATCATGGTGATCGGAGCACTGATCCTCATGGGCTTCAGTGAGTGACCGTGACAGTCATGCTGATTCAAGTCTTGAAGCCTTTAATACAATAATAATCTGCTCTTCTCAATGTTGCTGTGAAGGTTTTGCAGAGGTCGGGGGATTTCAAGCTGTCCTGGATAAGTATCCTCAGGCCATTCCTTCCATCCGAGTGCCCAACACCACCTGTGGGATCCCACGGGAGGATGCCTTTCACATATTCCGTCACCCTGTGACCTCTGACCTGCCCTGGCCGGGAGTGATCCTGGGCATGTCCATACCCTCCATGTGGTACTGGTGTTCTGACCAGGTAAAGAACCAGCAGTGCTGATTGAACTTACTTATTTTGAACACCTTTCTCTATGATGGTTTCTATCTATGCAGAAGTTCTAGAACTATCAATCCAGATATACTGAAGTAGATCAATCTAGAAGTTCTAGACTGAATTTATGTTCTACATCTGTCTAGACCTAGTCCTAGTTATAAATTCTAGCAAGATTGAAGCTCTGGATCTTTTACATTTTCTTTTTAATATTACAGAGTTATAGATCAATTGTGTTTTAAGTTCTAGCTTCCCAGCTGAAAAATCCAGCATATGCTGGTTAGGTTTTGAAGCATGGCTGCTGGTTTAAGCTGGTTCTTAGCTGATCATGTGCTGGTCCTAAGATGGTCCTAAGTAACTAGCTCCTGCTCAGGAGCAGCTTAACCAGCACATGACCTTTTTAAACCAGCTAAGCTTAAACCACCCTAAACAGGGCTTTTCAACAGGGTTCCTTAATTGAAGTTCATGAACTGTCGGAAAGTTCAAGTTTTGACTATTAGTTCTAGAACTTTCTATATAGCCCTACTGTATTTTTCAACTATGTGGAACACTTCCTTAGAAATCACCTAGTAATCATTTATAAGACCTTAGAACCACCGTAATATATTTTGTTATTGTTCCTGTGTGAAGGTGATAGTGCAGCGTTCACTTGCTTCCAAGAACATTGTGCATGCTAAAGGAGGATCTTTACTTGCTGCTTACCTCAAAGTTCTGCCCTTCTTCATGATGGTGATTCCAGGCATGATTAGCAGGATACTTTACCCAGGTGTGTCTGAAATAAAAAACTAAGTTTAAGACCTTTCGACATCTAAATGCACAGTTTATCTTTAAATGTATGTGAATGTGTGTGTAAATTGTAGACGACGTGGGCTGTGGAGACCCAGATGTGTGTAAACAAGTTTGTGGGAATCCGGTGGGCTGTTCGGACATTGCTTACGTCAAACTGGTCATGGAGCTCCTTCCTGCAGGTACAAATGAGATTCCTTTACTATTTACTCATTTAAGGGTTGTTTTTCTATATGTTTTTTTAGAATAGGTGGCTGTGATGAATCGTTTTCTTCTTGTGTGTTTGTGAAGGTCTGAGGGGTTTAATGATGGCTGTGATGTTGGCTGCTCTCATGTCCTCTCTGACTTCCATATTCAATAGTTCCAGCACTATTTTCACCATGGACCTTTGGAGAAACATCCGCCGCACTGCCTCCGAGTGGGAGCTCATGATTGTGGGAAGGTATGACATCAAGTTGTTACACACACTAGACTTTAAAGGACAATTCATCAGTTTCCCTGGCCTGTAAATGGCTATTTGGATTTAAAAGTGCCCAGAAAGACTTAAACATTAGACAGTTTAGTTGGAAATGAAAGCTGGGTTGATGTCAAAATGACACTGACATTAGACATCGTCCTGACATAGAGTTTAGGTCACCCAAATATGCAACAAAACATTTTACAATGTTGGGTGGCTAGAAGCTGTTAACAAATAAATTCTTTTTTTTGGTGAGTGTTTGTTTCTGGTAAATTAATTTAGTATTGTCATTCTACAACTGCAAATGCTACATTTTGTGGTCTTGTAAAGCTGGACTGTTTCAGCTGCTGTGTGTGTGTGTGTGTTTCCATGTCAAAGAGTGTTTGTGTTGGTGTTAGTGGTGGTGTCAGTGCTGTGGATTCCTCTGGTTCAGGCCAGTCAGGGTGGGCAGCTCTTCATCTACATCCAATCCATCAGTATGTACTTACAGCCACCCATAACGGTCGTCTTCTTTGCGGGATGCTTCTGGAAACGGACCAATGAGAAGGTACAAAACTTGTGTACTTGGATCAAGCTAGATGTTCTTACTGCATTTCTGCCTTAGCATTCATGGTACATGAAGATCAGAGATGTCAGGTGATAAGAATCGAAACTCATACGTAGTTTAGAAAACTAGTCCCGTCCGAATAGGGCTATAGTTTCAACTTTTTATCTCATAATTAAAATTCTCAAAATTTAATCTTTTTGTCATAAAGACTTTATATCTTATATAATGACTATAATGATAATTTTGTACTGTAATGACTTAATTTCTCATAATGATGACTTACTGTGTCAGTTTTAACTTTTATCTCATAATCACGAGTCGTCATAGTAAGTCAAGACAAAAACATAATGTCTCATATGACTCAATTTTAGTTTTTTCTTCATGACTTACCTTTTCATAATGATGACTCATAATTTTGTCCTTTTGTCATAATGACTTTCTATCTCATAATCACTTAGTTTTAACCTTTTATCTCATAATGTATGCCATTTTATCTCAGCATACCATAATTTCAGCTTTTTAATTTAACACATTTTATTTCATAACTGTTACTATCTTAGACTTCTCAATGCCAGTTATAATGTCAACTTCTTATTTCATAATTGTGTCTTTTATCTCATAATTGACTATCATATTTGAACTTTCCTAAATGCATAATTATGATTTACCAAAGCATTTTTCCATCACATACTTCATCTAGTGTATGAATTTCAGAAGGTTATTTATCATCCAGTATCAGAGTCTGTTATCCCCTCCTCCTTTTTCATTTTCTTGAGTGTATGAATTGTTCAAAATTTCACTTTGCTTAACATTTCAGTTGATTATTATTATTATTATTATTTAATTTTTTTGAAGTGCACTTTTATCTGTTGTGTTGGTGTAGGGTGCATTCTGGGGTCTGATAGTGGGCATGGTGGTGGGCTGTACAAGGATGATTCTGGATTTCGTCTATCCAACACCGCAGTGCTACGAGAGCGACGACAGACCTGACATCATCAAATATGTTCACTACCTGTACTTCTCCATCATTCTCACTGTCCTCACAGTCATCGTGGTTGTATGTGTTAGTCTGGCTACAGAGAAGCCCAAACCCGAGCAGGTTAGAAAACACACACACACACACACAAAAGACCAACCCTAACCCAGCTCACAATTTCACAAAAAACATAATTAGCATTTAGAAGTGTGTTTTGATAAACCTTAAAGGGACAGTTCACCCCAAAATAAAATCATTTATTATAGAACAAAATACTAGAAATGACTACTGTCGACTGTTTGATTACTGTCATTTTTCCAATTATTTTGTGCTCTACAGACAAAAAGAAACTCTTACATATACAATTATTATGAGCTTCACTCATATAAAGGGTTTGTTTTTTTTCCAGATCAGTCGTTTGACGTGGTACACACGCTTTGATCCTGTGACAGAAAGCAAAGAGGTTGTATCTTCAGATCTCCAGACGATCGAGGATGCCACACAGCACTCAAAAGACATGGAAAATGATGCATATTCTACAAAAGAGGGTACTTTGTCCGATCCATATGTAGGCACAGACAAATGGTGTTGTCCAATTTATTCCATTTATATCTATTTCTGTGATAGTCCAGTTATCCAGCAGAGGGAGACAAAGTCATTTCATATTTGTCAATGTGTTCAAAGGAGGGGAAAGATTATGAGAATATCTAAAAACAAGAGGGAGAACTAAAATATTTTAAGCAAACACTCCAAAAATTACTTGAATATCAACATCACATTTAATAGCTGTATAAAATACTGCTTTAAATAAAAATGAACGCATTTTTTGTCAGCAGACTCCAGTAGTTCTGCCTCCAGCAATGCGGCTTCATCAAAACTCAAATCTGCTCTGTTCTGGATCTGTGGAATGGAGAAGCAGAAAGGAGAGACACCCAAATCTCCTCCTCCAGAGGCTCCGACGTGTTCCCTCGAGGAAGACCCCTGTACGAGACACCTGGTAAACGCCAACCTCATCATCTGTATGTCAGTGGCCGTGTTTCTCTTCGCTTACTGGGCATAGCCGCTTCTTTATAATGTATTGTTTATTATGACTGGTGTGGGAAAGAAAATATCCATGCAGTATGTACTTAAAGTGCCCCTATTATGAATTTTTGTAAATGACCTTTCATGCAGTTTAAAGACACGTTCACACCAAGAACGTAATAAATAAATAAAAACATTCTGAAAGTGCTCGGTGTATAAAGTTATTGTATCTCAAAAGAAAGTCGACTCTGTATCTTTAAAACGAATCCCAAGCCATTTCATGTTGACGTCAACATGAAATATTAGCAAATTCCTTCTTGGCCATGCGCAAGTAGTTCAAAGGAAGGGTTTGGAAAAATCCGTTAATTGTTTGGGAGTCGCAAATAAATAAATGCAACTAATAAGACAATGAAAGTGTTATTTGACCTTGCATGCATGTTAACCTGTTGTTGGGGACTCCCAAAACCGAAATATGAACCTTTCGTAACTCATAACAGAGGCACTTTAATAATAAACCAACATTCTTATTTATAATATATCATCATAAATCAGTTTTTACTTTTGTTTTTGCAACCAACACTTCACAAACTTGTTCTTGACGTTTCTGTAAATTAAACAGTATTTAAAAAAACAGCTGGTCTTGGTTTCTTTAAGTAAGCATTTTATTTGATATATAATCAGAAAACAGTTGAAAAAATTTAATTTGTACAACATTGTTCATCTGAGGCACTGGAGAACGGGAAGAGGGAGGATTCAGATAGTGCACACAGACATACAAAAGAGGGTGAAACAGAAAATAAAAATCAATATGTACAATTAAGAGCCAATTAAAGATATATCCACAGAAATAAAGACACATACTCACTCTTGAAAGGAATGAATGACTTTGGCTTTCTAGCTGACAGTTCCTGAGCTTGACTGATCCGTTAACCCTTTCATTCACATTTATGTTGTCAGTGCTGCTTATGCATTGCATACAACAAGAAATAACCCCTAAAGCTCTGACACAGGATCATGCGCTTTAAAAAAAAGCATCTTTGGTCATTTTGAGAATGAAGTATTTCATAATAGCACATGCTGGGTTTAATTTAATCGTCAACAGTGGATGGATAAATTTGTACTTGGTAGTAGATACTCTACTGAAGTAAACCCTGTAATTACAATTGTTAAAAACTACTAAACTAATACAAAAATGACTGTAATGTCATAACACTACACTGCAGTCAGTATTGCACCCCAGGAAAAAATACTTAAAAATACAAATCTTATGCATGTATTAAATCAATTACATCTGTAGAACCATTACTTTTCTTAAGCTTTTTTAAATCCAAATTTCGTCACATTGTGAAGTATTTAAAGAGAAAAGGAATGATTAAAATAAATTTGAAAACAAACATTCACCCTAATAACCAACAAAAACATGAAGCAAAGTGGGTCACACAAACTCAGTGATTTGGTACGTTTTTTCAAGGCACATATATAACGCTTGTAATGCGAAACATCACAAAACTGAAAGACATTGATTAAAACCCCAACCAGCGTTATGCTATTTGTGAATGAAATCAAGAATGTATAGCATGTTAACATGTGCGTACTGTTTTATTTTTGTTTACAATGTGCCAGCATTGTGAGGAGTTTTCCGTGGGTGAATGGCTACGTTCAGAATAGCATACTACCATCTGCTGCATGTACTATGTATACTTTTCAAGATGGCATACAAATTGTCTGTATGCTTTGAATACCCAGATGACCTACTATAATTGCACACGGTGCTGGGTACCATATCCCACAAAGCAATGCATCGACTTGACCTTCCATTCCCAGTGTGACGATTGAAGCAACTCCGATGACTCATTTGATCATTCTCACAAAATACTTTTTTACACTTAAATCTGAATGCTTAACACCTGTATTTATTCATAAGGTAACTGAGGTCATGTTAAAGGTTTTTCATTTCGCATACTTTCATGTTCTCAAAAGAAATGGTAAAAATACACCATGCAGTAAGTATGCTAGTATTCTATTACGAACATAGCTTTCCATTGGCTGTGTGAGGACTGGTCTCCGCCCACCTCACAGGGCGGTGTTTTCTGATTGGTGTTCATCTTCTGAGTGTGTTTCTGTGGTTTCATCCTCCTTAAGCTCTGGGACAAGATCCAGCCCTGGTCCCGTCAAAGATCTCTCCTCTCCATCTCCATCTTCATCTGCGCAATCATAATGCACAGTTAGGAGATTTCAAATACAACATTTGATCATATTTCCACCAACATTAAACTGATCTTTAAGGAAAACAAGCAATATTGGAGAACACAAGAATGCGTCACAAGATGCACTCGGATAATATCCAATATTAATTTTATTTAAATTATAAAAATTATAATGGGTTAGTTGTGACACACAAAAAACCCCCAATAACAATACTAATATTTAGTGCTGCCAAAAGATTAATCGCATTCAAAATAAAGGTTTTTGTTTACATAATGTGTGTATACTGTGTATATTTATTATGTATATGTTATGCAAAATCATGTTATGTTTATAGTTACATGTAAGAATATAAATAAATGTATGAATGTAAATATTTTCTAAATATATACTGTATGTGTACATATACATAATATACACAGTACACATACATATAATGTAAACAAAAACATTTTGGATGCAATTATCGTTTGATAGCTCTCTTAATATCTAAACATGACAAAAAGTACACAGCTGTTCAAAAGTTTGGGGTCAGTATAATTTTTAATGTTTTTAAATATAAAAATTTGTTAAATATTACTACAATTTAAAATAACTATTTTCTATTTGAATATATTTTAAATGTAATATTTAAATATATTTTATAATTTTTTCCTGGATCGTTTCAGAAACAAAGTTTAAAGGAATAGAATTTACTTGGACAAGGAATAAATAAATAAATAAATATATAGATAGTGACATAAAAGCTTTTACTATTAACTGATCAATTTATTGCATCCATGCTAAATTAAATGATTAATTATTTTTAAAAAAAGAAAAAAAAAAAAAAGACCCCAAACCTTTAAATCTGTAGCGTATTCAAATGTAAAATGTTAAATAATACAGTATCTGTGGCACAGCTAACATTCACCCTGCAGAAGCAGCCGAGGTTCATGGGTAGGGAGTTACTGTATGTTTAGTTGCATAAAGCATGTGCTGGTTTTTTATCCTAAGACATGCCACAAAGACACTGGATAGGCAGCTTGTCATGCAGGTTAACTTGCTGTTAGTCGGGTTAAACAGGCAAAAAGAAAGCGTTCAGACACACACAGATGGAGCTGACAGTACTTCGACTGATACGCCCAGAGTTCTTACCATCGCCTGCCACTCAAACCACACCTCACAGGCAGAAGATCACACATCTGTAACAGTGCAACAACGTCACAACATGTTCAAAGGTCAGACCAACCACCAGCACAGTGAAGCCAATCACAATTCAGACGGCTGTGAACATCCATCAAGCCAGTCCAATCACATCTCAGCCTTTCAAAGTCAACATGAACCCATTTTACTTCTAGAATGTGTCCAAATTAATTGGATTTGGCAAATTATAACCACCAGTGGTTGAAAGTTTGTAAAGTATTTTTGAAAAATATTCTCAAAAATGTGAAAATGTCTTTGATTAAAAATACAGTAAAACTGTAAAATTGTATTCTTACAATATTATAAATATTATTACAAGTTATAATAATCGTTTTCTACTTGAATATATTTTGAAATGTTATTTATTCCTGTGATGCAAAGCTGGATTAATTCAGTGTCACACAATCCTTCATGAATCATTACTACATGCTGATTTGTTGCTTAGTTGGTGCTCAATTTTTAATAATGACGGCTTATTACTATCAATGTTAAAACAAGTTTTGCTGCTTAAAATTTAGCTGGAAACTATGGAAGCATGTTTCCGCCACTGAATAAAAAACAAAATAAGGTTATTGCGAAAATCGCGAGTTATAAAGTCCAATTTTGAGCGGGAAAAAAAAGACTAATATGTTCTCTGAATTGCGATTTTATATCTCGCAATTCTGACTTTAGAACTCGCAATTGCTAGTTTATATGTCACAATTCTGAGAAAATAAGCCAAAATTGCGAGTTTGTATTGCAATTCTGAGAATTGGAACAGGAACGGGCTTCCATAGGAAACAAAATTTTTTTAATCATTATAAATGCCTTTACTGTCACTTTTAATCAATTTAATAACATCCTTGCTGAATAAAAGTATTATAATTTTTTTCTTCAACATTAATGATAATAAGAAATGTTTCTTGTGCAGCAAATCAGCGTATTAGAGTGATTTCTGAAGAATCATGCGACTGGATAATGATGCTGAAATTACAGCTTTGAACACAAGAATAAATTACACTTGACAATATATTAAAATAGAAAACATTTGTTTTAAATTTGTAGTAATATTTCACAAAACTCCTGTATTTTTTTGACCAAATTAATGCTGGATGAAAGCGACTTCTCTTAAAAAAAAAAAAAAAGCGTGTATTCAGATAATATGTGTGTTAGGACCGTAATCAGGGTGAGTTTTGACTTCATGTTGGCTTTTCGGATGAAGTTCTGATGGCAGTGAACCACCAAAAAGAGTGTCATTAAACACTGGAAGTGGTGATTTCTTTAAACAACGCTCGGAGCATTAATCAGGGTGGTGGTAATGTCATTAAACAGCTCTCTCTCATGCAGATGCGGTGTGTGGTGAAGCAGGAGAGCGTCTGAACCTCAGGCCAAACACTGAAGGACTCCTGGCAGCTGCTGATGTTTCCACAAGCGCTGGAAACCGAGCCATCTACTGCTGCATGTGGTTTCACTGAGCCAAACTTACCACTAAGATTATAACACACCACGCATCCTACAGTCAGGCCAATGATGACAACTCGCGTTACGAGGGAGAAATGTGAAATCCAGACATTAAGGTGTGTGTGTGTTAAACACTAAACTGAAGATCTGTGTTCGGAGTTGAAATAATGTGTGCCAGGGACAAATAAACATCACAAAGGTGCAGAAAGGCATGATGAATAATAATAAATTATGATAATTAACTGTCACGGAAGATTTGGTTTTCCAAGAACAGAAATGAGGACTTTTTTCGTTCCCTCTGATTAAAAATTGGATACATTTCTGTTCAACTTCAGCAATGTTCTGTTTCTGGAAGACAACATTTGAAGCCAAATTAAACGTACAAATTCAAACATCTATCGATTACATGACCGTTACAATTACAAGGAATGTGCCGGGGTCAGTACGAGCTGAGCTCAGCTGACAACATCTGTGATATGCTGTCGAGTATCAAGAAAAAAAAAAAAGTTGACTTATTTCTTAATTTGCGAAAACTAAAACATTGTTCAGTCATACATTTACAGACTTTCATTGTAAGTGTCTTTCTGTTTTTACTAATTTCATTGTATTATTTTATTAATAAAATGTTATTTATTTATTTAACTGTAAAATAATTTCCATTTTACAACTCATCAGTATTTCTTCTAATTAATTTAACAAGGAAAATTCCTTTTCATATTTAATCAATAAAACAAAATTATTATTATTCATTCAAAATTACGGTTTATTTTATAATTTAGAGGCTTCATGAATTAAATTTTTAACATAAATGTAAGCTGTAACATTCTTTCTCACATTCATATTTTTTTTTTAATATCCAAGTACAAATTTAATTTCCTTATATTTTCATTTATTTAAAATTATTTCCATTTTATAATTGATAGGTTTTTTCTACATGCCATGAATGCTGTCAATAGAGCTTAAATTCTATTTAACCTGGAACATTTATTTTCATATGTATTATTATTATTATTATTATTAATATTATAAAGAAAATTTAAATGATTATTAGTTTATTTAAAATCATTTCCATTTAATAATTTAGAGGTATTTTCTACATGCCATGGATGATGTCTACAGAGCTCAACTTCTATTTATTTAACCTTTATTACATTTCATAAAATCAAATCATTATTCATATTTATTTTTAACCTTATAATTAATATTGTCTAATTTAACACGGAACATTACTTTGAGGCAACAAAATCTTGAAGTATGAAACAATCAAATAATTTTGCAACCTTTATATTTATATACATTTTAATGTAAATGTTAAATATAAAATAGACACAACAGTACAGTAAGCAATGAATAAAACAGTCAGAAAAAGAGCTGTTTTGTCCTGTATTTATGGCTCAAACAGCACTGCTGTACGCTGCTAAGAGTTGCACACTGTGTGCTACATCCATCCTGACAAACCTACTTATGAAAATAAAGCTTGTTAACTCTGGATCTGGGATTGTTTAAACTCTTTCTAATCTGAAGATGAAGTTTTTAGTCTCCAGCAGCATCTGCAGACTTCTTTCGTCATGTGAAGCGAGCTTAATGGAGGGAAACCCTTAGGAGAGTTGTTTGGCAGGGGCCAGTGCTGGGCTTTCTCCCAATAATGTGCTATTAATGAGGTACGCATCAGCCTGACACCGAACACCTGACTTTATACAGACTCTAGATGAGTGCGTTTCCATATTAGAGCTGACTGAGCGGGAGAAATGTGTCATAATCAAACAATCAAAGAGAGTGCAAATTACATCCAATGAGCGCTTGACGTTGACAAGTCCATTTCTGTAGTTATGTGCGTATGCCCTCAGGAAAAGGATAAATGTGCTTTTATTTCTCTATTATATTTGTTAAAGAAGAGAAAACATGAAAAAAAAGTCTGGATGCTACCATATAGCTTGCAATTTGGTCATATTCTATATTTGTATTTTCTAGAAATAAATAGAAACAAAAGAATGATTATAATAACGTTTTAGAATAAAAAAGTATTTAATTTAGTGCTGTCAAATGATTAATCGTGATTAATCATATTCAAAACAAGTTTCTTTTTACATAATATTTTATATATATATATATATAGTACATATATAATATA
>JAUMHE010000044.1:17422030-17441701 GCA_032359235.1 Enteromius mattozi | reverse complement strand
GGTACTGTTTTTTTAACAAATATTATTACTCCATGTTTTATTTGTTAAAAACAAATACATCCAAAGTCACTTTGGATACAAGTGTTTGCTAAATACATAAATGTAAATTAAAAAACAAAAACAAAAAAACCCCCAACAAAACCTAAAATTATAAACCTAAAATTCAAGAGTTCAAATACTACAAATAAATACTATACTATACTGTAATACTACAAAGAATCAAGATGGAGAATGAAGTGAAGCACTGGCTGGATGTCAACATATACGCTCTGATAACTCTAATAAAAATAGTTCTAATTAAATGTAATATTAATTAATAGTTCTTAGCTTTGCCAGTGCTCACATTAGACCATGGATGCAAAATCGCACTTCGCTGCATTTGTTTTTTTTGCAGGTACATCATTACAAACATGATTATTTACAGCTCATTTTCAAGTCTGACTTCAAGTGTCACTTTTCCAAGCAGAGAGCTGGAAATTCCATGATTGAAATTTCCGCGCTGTAAGAGGCAGAAATAGCACACAGCATGTTCAGCTATGAGCGCATTTCTCCTGAGCAGTCACTGAGGATGCATCTCATTTAGATGTAAGGCGTCTGCCTATCTAGACAGAGCAACTCTTGATGGCGGCCTTACCTTCAGGGAAGAACCAGCTAGCATGGTTGATTATCAGTTCTATTATAGACACGACATGGACGGAGGTAGTAGCTGCCATCTCAGCCAGGCTCCTAATAGAACAACAAAACTGTAACGAATCAAACTATTTCACAAGAAACAGAAACAAGAGCAATTAGCTAATAACATTTTTATATAAATAATGCAATTTTAGGGGAAGTGTGAGTGAATTGCTCCTGGGTTTGTGTCTCACCCCTCTGTCTTGGCCCAAAGTAAATTGGGTCCCAGTACGATGGCGATGTTGCTCGCTGTCATCTTGTTTATGTCACTTTCCAGAGCAAGCTTTGCAAGAAACTTCACCAGGTACCTTCACAGACACAGATTAGCTTGTTACGATCACAATAGTCATTCCAAGTCAATGCTTAAAGTATAGTGTAGTAACAAGCTGACCTAAAGTTGGTCTTGTTGGCCTTTGGTAACATGTCACACACCACCCACAGCGCCTGAAGCCTCTTATCAGAGTCAGAGATACTGCAGACCACAGAAAACAAAAGGAGAAACACCTCATAAATTCTGCTGTACCAGCACAACAAAAACTGAAAAACTAATTTAATCACTTTTTTTTGTTTCAAATCTGAAACATCTTCATTGATATAATTTCTAAAATTTACACACTTGTCATTTTCTCGTGGCTTTTTCTTTGCAGGAAGTGACATTTTATTTTGCATTTAGCTGTCAGTGCATAGATAAGATCCCTGAAGGTGCAAAGACTACAGTCTCAAAACCAAAGAGATATTCTTTATAAAAGTTATGACTTATCCACCCCCGCCCTAAAATTTCTCGTTTAAACATGCCCCCATTTCTACGTCACAGAGTGAGTTTATTTTCATAACACTGCACAAATGTTTACGCAATGAGAAAGAAGGCTGAGCTATTATTCTCGCTGTAGTGTTGCTGCGGGCGCCATGTTCTGGAGATGCTGTGTGTTGTTGTGAAAGTAAAACTACTTTCTTCGTGCTTCCAAAAGAGGACACAACTAGAAATCAGTGGTTAAACTGCATTTACAACACTGTTCCAGAACAGTTCAACACAAATATTAGAGTGTGTTCAGTGCATTTACGGAGGACTGTTTCCTGAATCTGACACAGCAGCTTATGCTAGCTGTGCACAGAAGCTATAAAGTTAGGTAATTCCAGCTCGGCAAGGACCGTCTGGCGCTTCTAACTCCTGTAACTACTTGTGTTTTTTTATATTTAAAGCAACTGACTATTCAAACTATTCAAAACGTTTTGAGAAGTGTAGAGTAGTGCTTGATGTTTGTCGTTTCTCAGATCACAAATGCAGACATGGTATTGTTTACGGGGATTGATGAAATGCGACACGTAAAAAGACAGTATAAGTCATTATAATAAGTATTTATGTCCCCATTGGATAAAAGAAATACCTTGTTTATGAGGAATTTTATTGTTTTTGTGTCATTGTGCTGGGGCACGGCATTACGTTATGGTAAGGGGCATAATATTTCTGTCCCATGCTTGAGGTATTCAGCCAATAACAGTGCACAGGGTAGCTAGCCAATCAGAGCACATCTCGCTTTTTTAGAATGAAATTGACCCATTTCAGAAAGAAGGGGCGTAAAGGAGAAACAATAATGTATACTATGTGGAAAATAATGTGTTTTTTAAACATACCACAAAAATACATTAAATTACACCAAATACACAAAATAATGTTCTTTTTAGCAACATCATATGACCCCTTTAAGACCTGGCAAGTTTCATCTGAAAACTTTGGCGTCAACGAAGCACTGAGAATCTATCAAACTTAATCCATTCTACAGTTCAGATCAGAAATGCTTGTGAAGTTGTAAAGTAATCTTCTTCCAGAACAAACACATGAGGTTATGAGAGCTGACATCGGCTCTCTCGACACTCCACCCTAAATGACTGTTACACAAGATCACAGCTTCAGAGATGACTCATTTTATGATACAAACATAAATGATTGTGTCATCGCCAATTTATGATCCCTAGGGTGTAATATTGACACGTTTCCTCTGGCAGCATTTTAGTTCAGTGTGAAATTACTAGTCATGATGTGGAAAATATGAAAACTGGAAGTCCTCACAAAATATCCAACTGACGATGTAAAATCTTTGAATTATTTTTAAAATATGATACTGTTTGAGCATAAAACTTCCTCAAAAAGCTATTTAAATTTTTATTTGGCCGCAACCACACAAGATTCTGAAGTTAACAAGAAAACACTAAGCTATTACAGAATCTTCAGTGTATTTATACTAGTGCTATAAAATCATTAATTGTGATTAATCGCATCCAAAATAAAAGTTTTTGTTTGCATAGTATATTTATGTGTGCTGTGAATATTTATTATTATTATTATTATTATTATTATTATTATTACTACACACATGCATTAATGTATTTCAGAAAAATCTGTTATTTCTCAAAATATATTTAATTAATACTTTTATTTAGCAAAACTGTTTAAAAGTGACAGTAAAGACTTTTATAATGTTAACTTACCAAATAAATAAATGCTGCTCTACTCTAAATATTAATCAAAGAGTCCTGAGAAAAAGGTATAATGATTTGGTATAATGAATGGTGGTATATATTGAATTAAAGCATTTAAATGACTGGTTGTTGGTTTTGATCAATTATGAGAATTACTATTTTAGTTGCTATACAAAAATAAGTAATGTGCTCAGGCTGGGCTAAAAAAAAACCCTCAAGCTTCTCACTTCTCAGCTCTTTGCTATGCATTGTTTGTTTGCTAATATGGTTTCATGCTCATATTTTGGTTTACTCATAAGTTAGTCATGCAAACTAATGTTCAAGATTTGATGAGACTCACTGAAAAACCTTCTGAATACAAAGGGACTGAAGAGATGCACTTTAATGTGAATATGTTAATATGCTTTACTTTGAGGCTTGGATCCACTCTTCATAGAGCTGGTAGCTCATCAGAGGTTCAGGGAGCTCCCTCAGGTAAGATTTCAGGGCTCCTAAATAAACATGGAAAAACAAAACCAACATCAAATGCATTTGCAAAACCTCAATTCTGTTTTAACGTGAAATGCAAAGTGGATTTAGACTGGATTTTTTTCATTATTATTTTTGCCAAAGCTGTGGTGCTTCTGAATCTGGTGAACAGAACTTAAAAGTTTCTGATTTTTGTAATCAGTGCCACTTGTATTAAAATCAAACAAATCCAGCTTCAATTTAAATTTTGGGAGCCATTCTAAATGCAGAGATGCTGTAATCTCTGTAACTAGCTGCAAACAAACTGCGTCCTTCTACAGTGTCATTTATGAAAAGTGTCTGGTACCGGCTACAGCGTGAGGGTCAGAGTAAAACTCCTCCAGTTGGGAAGTGGAACAGTCCAGTGCTGCCTTTAACTTCTTGAGTTTAGAGGCTCCGGCAGCGATACGGAACAAACCCTGGCACGAAAGGAAATGCTGTAAACACACAAGACCTTTGCAGCGTGCAGAACAATATAAACTGAGATGCTCAAGTGTAAAGAATGACTGGAAAGGCTGTTTTCATATGTGTCAGTGATGGTTTCACAGGGAAATGATTGTCTTGTTTCACTGCTATTATTAGTCTGCCTTCAGCTGAGAAGCAGAAGTGAATCATTAGACGTCTCTAACACAGATACACTGCCACAGCCTCGCTCTGACAAACCATCTCTCTCTCCCTCTGTCTATCCTCCATCCAACCATCATCTACACATCATCCATCATTCATCCATCATCTATTCACCCACCCCTCCATCCATCAATCCATTATCTTCCATCTATTCATCCATTCATCCATTTTCCACCCATCCATCCATCACCTATTTATCATCCATCATTCATTCATCTGTCCATCCACCCATCCATCCATCCACCTACACATCTATCTATCCATCTATCTATCCAACCACACATCCATCCATCCATCATCTCTTTATTATCCATCTATCCATCCACCTGTCCAACCATACATCATCTATCATCCATGATCTATCTATCCACCCACCCATCCACACCTTCATCCATCCATCATCTCTTTATCATCCAACAATCCATTATCTATCATCCATCAATCAATCCATCTTCTATCCACCCACCCACACCTCCATCTATCTAAACACCCCCACCCCCCACCCCCATCCATCCATCATCTGTCCTCCAATCTATCTGTTAATGCACTTATCCATCTATTCATCCATCCTGAGACAAAAAGAATAAAGGTCAGATATTAAGAATATTTTGCCTGCTAAATCATCACACATGTGAATACTGGCATGTTTTTAAAGCTTGAAATTTAAAGCTTGCAACCCTTTTTTATTTGGAGTTTGAGACTTACACAACTTTTGAAATGCATGTCAAATAAATGTCATCCACTTAAAACATGTTCTGTACAAAACGGCCCTTGGCAAAAGGAAGAAATATTGACCACTTCCCTGAAAATCACAGCTATCTGCCATTGTGTATGCAGTAACAAAGTGCATCCACTTCCCCTCTGGATGAAAACAGTCATGTCTTTTTACCCGTGGGTTCTAATGTGTTGTTTCACAGAGTCAGATACCTCTTCGTGCATGCCGGTTTCCAGTAGCATCATAACACAGGCCTCTATGGGTAGAGCGATCTCTCGGCTAGTGCGTTTCAGATGTTCTTCCAGAGCTGTGCCAAACGCTGGCTTCTCGGTCCATTTATCTGTCAGACGAGAAGATAAAGTGAGAATGATTTGAGTTATGGCAGGAAACGTTTAAAAATCATCACTAGGTGGGTGTGTGGAGCACAGATTCTGTAAGTCAGGATGATTTACAGTATGAAATAGGATACATTACAGAGCTGGCCACCAGGAAGACTTGAAAGAGAAAGAATGATTCATAGCTTGATTTCATAGTTACATCTTAGGGTGAATCACATAAAACCTGTCAAAAACATGTTTGGGTCATAAAATAATAAACAAAACACTATATATAATGAGTTAAATCAATTAAAACTAAGCTATATATATATATATATATATATATATATATATATAAATTATGTATACAATAATATGAATGTGTGTGTCAGAGTTTATTTTTTATATTTTCACAAATCATGTCTTTTATTATGCTATCATGTTTATAGTGTTTTATTGTGTTAGTTATATATATTTATATTAATTTATTTACGCAATATACATTATATAGCTTTTAGGGTGAATAAGATCCAGACTTGCCCCTTTTTAGTAAATAAATATTTATTAAATAAATAAAAATAAGCTTTTCATTCATTATTGATAGATTAATAGATAAATGTTAACTATGCAATAAATTATATGTTTCTTTATGCAATACAATAACAACATTGTGGGGTTGAGATTTGGGTTGAAACACACCCCAGGTGGACATATTTTTGACAGATTTTGTGAGATTCACTCTTATAGTTTGTGAGTCACTTGTGACTAAGTTTGAAACTTATAAAGATCACAGATAAGATAAATATTTTAGAATTTTTAGAATACAAAACACACCCACATAATACTCTCTGTGTTTAATTGCTATTAATAAGGTCATGATGTGGTAAGTGATTCACACGCAGCAGATGCTCAGTGCAGGAAGTGAATATCACACCTTGCTGTGACTGTATGGTGGGCAGGACGCTCTCGATGGACGCCAAAGCTCTTCTGTGGTATTCAGCTTGACCTTCTAAAAGCTATCAAGAGAAACACACAAAAACTTTCTATTTTTGTCTGAGAAGAGGAAAGTCTATGAAGCAATCTACTAACTGCCTATACACTGTACAATATAGTATATAAACAACAGCTTTATTCATTTAAATTAATTTAAATTCCACTGACAGGCTATGATAACTACTAGTCTACAGTATAGGAAGACCTATATATACCACGACCTTTGACCAGTTTCTTACTGATAACCAGTGTTATAATTAAACATCATTCTGATGCCTTATTTGCAAGTTAAATTCATTATTCCAGTATAGATCGAACTTTATCAGACATTATTTGTCTTATGTGGTTAAAGCTCTTAGATACGACTTACCAACACATAATAGCGAGCATATTCTCCTTCCTTGGAGGAAAAGCTGTACATATCTGCTGCTACTTGATCCTAAAGATAAAAAGAGATCAGAAAAGATTGAATGTGCTACCCAAGGTCACCTAGAAACCTCAATACAATCTGACTCATATCCATACCTTGCATATTTCCATTTTGTTCTGAGCTTCATCCATCTCCTCCTTAAGTGTGTCAACTTTGGCAGCCATTGCTTGAGCATTTGCAGCTGATGGAAACGCCTTTGTGGCCTGAAGATACCTGTTTTACCAGAGTTTAAAGTATTTTCTCTATTATTATTATTATAAGCAAAGACGCTTATGCGCACAAAGCCCTAATGTATTTCAATTCAGCAAAAAATGTAATACTGTGAAATACTATTTAAATTTACATGTTAAAATGCAATTTATTCCTGTGATGCAAAGCTCATCATTAGTCCAGTCTTCAGAGTAGCAATTTTGCAACATTCTAAACATCTTTACTGTCACTTCTGATCAATTTAACGCATCCTAGCTAAAATACTGTATAGTATATACTACATACCTGGCTTTTGCAGAATCAAAATCCAACACAAGCTTGGCTAAATGTTTTCTCTGCTTCAGGATGTTAGGAATATCCACCTTCAAGCACAAAAACAAGAGATGTAACCTACAGCGTATGTTGAAAAAGCAGAATATTTGCATGTTTTTGGCTCTACGTACCTCCGCCAGCTGGTTTAGAGGCTCCAGAATATCTTTCTCCAGCTGAACTTCATGTTGGCTCTGCTCCAAGGCCAGTTTGTTTTCAGCTTCTCCACAGACATCCATCATCTTCCTATAGATACAATATCAGTAACTGTTAATATCATGCTGACTGGTCATGTTTATTATTCTTCAAAGCTAAACAGATTGTAATAATAGAGCCGGGCATAATGGACAAAAATATTATCACAGTATCGTTTTCCATATCATTCAATATTGGTTCTTATATTAATGCATAACACATGTTTGTTAGACCTTGAGAATTAACGTTACCATAACTTAAATTTAAAAATAAGTATACGTATATATGTAATTTTGTTTTTTCCCCTGGATTGCGTGTTTATAATTTAATCAAAAAAACAAAATTAAAATAAAATATGCATGAAATAAGCAACCATAAATTCAGGGCTCAATGAAATCCATTTGATTTTTTCCCCATGTTCTGTGCTTTTTATTTTTATTTCTGGATTCTGTGTTTTATGATTTATTAGTACTTCACAACGCACAAATGTTCAAAAAAAAAAAAGAAAAAAAAAAAGATTTAACTAAATATATATTATGAATGATATAATTGAATAAGCTGCCATTTAATTTAGGACCTGTGTTTATGATTTAATAATGTAAAAATATTTATAAAACAAGAGTAATGAAAATAATTTATCAGACTTTTAACAATTTAAGAAATCTTTGATTAAATTAAAATATATTTACAACAAAACAGTGCAGTTTTATTTTTTGTCAAAAGGACCTGCACAACAGAACATGTATACTGTATAAATGAAAACATGGATAAAAAATGAATATCTTGTATGATATTCCTTAAAATGATATCAAAACTAACATAACAAAACTAGCATTATGCAAAAAACAATGTAATCTAACATTACCAACCAATTATCATGAAGCAGCATGCGGTCACATTTTCCATCATGTACAATAATAATTTAATGTTACATCACTCTATTACTACCAAATGTTCCACACTATATTTTCACAGATCAGGCCTGTAAATACAGTGCCTGCCTGACAAAACAGAAGATTCAGGGATGTTTGGTCACATGGCTAATGAGAACAGAAACAGTTCCTGAAAGCGTCTTTCTCCGTTTGACTCAGAGAAGAGTGAATGTTCAAAGTTCTCTCATTATTGGTGTGAATCACAAGTCAGATGGACCAGATTATGGGGCAGTTTTGGAGGATACGTATGTCTGTCAAAGAGTTCATTAACTCACCCGATGAGGGACTCGTCTCCAAGCTGACTTCCTCCATCCACCATGGATTGTGAAAGGGCTGTGAGAGGAAGCTTTTTCTATGAGAAGAAAAAAAAAACAATTCATAAGTATGCGCTATGGAGGAATTGGAAATGTAAAAGCAGCTGTTACTTACATGTCTCTTGTCCACATCTGAGCCCAGGTTGCCCTGCACACACATGACCAGCTTCTTGTGCACATTATGGGAGACAAATCGCACATTTTCAAGGCGCCGCTCAATCTGTAATATAACGTGCACATTTGAATGTCAAATTTAAAATTCTCCAGGATTCCAAAAAGATACAGAACCAAAAGTTCCATTCAGAACATTAATAAACACGGTCACATGCACACCTGTTCTGCATTTCCTGCAACGCTTAGTCATTTGAGTCTATGCAAAGTATTGTATATCCTGGACACTAACACCCTTTAGTGTTTCCCGTTCTTGTAAATGTGCCTCTTTATTGATTTCAGCTGGACTGTGATTCTAGTATAGAAGGAAAATTTGGGATCTGTTGATTGTCTGACAATTTCATGCAACTCTGGATTGTAGAGCGTCTTAAAAACCATCCTCATCACAACCCTCTTGAAAAAATACAGCCATGACCATCAAAACCGGTGGAAGCATTCAAACAACACTGGTTTATAAAAGAAGTCTACATTTTGTTAAAAAACCTGATGAAGACACCAGCACAAGTCACTTATGCTCACCAAACAGCCATCTTTTAAAATCTAACTAATTCAGCATCATTACTCCAGTCTTCAATGTCACATGATCCTTCAGAAATCATGCTAATTTGCTGCTGAAAAAAACATTTCTTACAATTATTGATGTTAAAAACTATTGCTTAATGCTAATTCTTTTGTAGGGGTGTGCAATATACTGGTACGATTAACCTGTACAGATTTTGAGACTATAGTCTCTATCATGTTTACATGCTCACGTCACATTGCTGTGCTATGTTGTCAAAAACCGTATTGTTTACACATGTTTTTAGGGGCTGTGGGTTAAAAACAAGTCATGTTAAGCTGCTGAAATGCAAAAACACATTTTGAAACTATCTGTCAGAGAGTTTCAGTACACTGTCTGAGAGGCGTACGAGCACAGCAGTATTGAACAGAGGGGTTTTTCGGCCGTTTTTGCATTTTTCTTGACAGGACAATGGGTATATTCAAAGCTATCTGTTATTTTTTGCCAATTTATAGGATTTAAACAGTTAAATGCACACACTTGCATGTGTCAAAATGCTCGTCTTTGCAAGTATCCTCATGAACAAATTAATTTAGGTCTTAAGTTAAAGCAAACAGCTGAGAGAGAAAACACGTGTAACAGTATATTGGATCCGGGGCAGCTCTTAAAGTGATAGCAGTCTAATATTCCTGCTGTCTGTCTTTTATGTCAGTCAAATTTATTACGATTTCAAATGATTAATTGCGATTAAGCACTAACAAATATCAAATTAGTTTGATTTAAAATCAAATATGGATGTGTTATTACTTGCGTTATTATTAAAAAAGATCTTTTCTGAGAAAAGCAGAAAAATTGAGGTTTCTGGTTGTTTCTTCATTGAGCTCATGACCTGCAATCATAAACACACATGCTGCAAAGGAGCCTGGGTTGGAAAAGCTTTTAAAGTGAACATTATAGTTAAAGAATTACAGCTACAGTAAATGTGAGGAACCATCTGGGCAATGCTGCACCATGGCACATATAAGCCTATTTGCCAGATCGCTGAAATATACTTTAGCACATATAAACGGCCTACATTTAGAGACAGCTGGCTGTTCACCTACATCTTCAAATGTATAAGAAACTATTTGCAGTTCACACTTCCCATCTGGTTCTTTTCTTCCTCAAACCCTGGCCTCAGTCTGCAGATTTTGATGCAGTTCTTGCTGTTGACTAAACCCCTTAAACTTTAACACCTTCAGGAATGAAGGTAGTTCATATTTGGAACGCAAATCTTTTTAAGGTACTCTCGGAAGAAAATTAGGCCAGTATGATGGTTTGTTTACAGTTTGTGCACAATCCACTTCAGCTGTAATGGCAGAACCGAGTCTGTGTTCTTACAGCTGGCACAGAAAGCTGCCAAACTGGCTGACTGTTCTCTTGCTGATTTCTTTCGTTCTCACATGCATGAACAAGAGGCGAATCCTCAAAGTGTGCCTGACAGTCCCTTAAATAGCTTCAGACAGTCGCAGTGGAACTGAAACTCTCTGCGTGAGGTTTTCAGCATCTCAGAGTCATGCTTTTGTCTGCAACTCAAACACATTTCAAAAAAAAGTTTCCCACAAAGATGCAGGATTCAGAAATGTACTGGGTGTATGAAACCTACAGTCTGTGCAATGTTTATTTTGCACACACTGTCTCTGTTATTTCAGTGTCTGATTCACTATAAGTATCATGCAGATCAAATAATGCAGCAAACATGGGCACTGAATTAGAGCAGTTTGTAGTTTTGTCACAGCATATATATCAGGGCAGCAGGATTATGACAAATATCATAATTGTCGATTATTCCCTTGAAATTGTAATTGCTATTATTAATTACCATTATCACAATTTACACTGAATGATGCTTATACAATTGTTTGAAGCAACTGCATGCCATATTTTTATATGAACATAAACAAGACGAAAACACTGTAAGTGTAAGCTTTGTTGGGACAGGACAATATTTGGTTGAGATAAAACTATTTGAAAATCTGAAATCGGAGGGTGCAAAAAAAATGAAATATTGAGAAAAATCACCTTTAAAGTTATCCAAATAAAGTCTTTAGCAATGCATATTACTAATCAAAAAGTTTTTTTTATATATTTATGGTAGGAAATGTAGAAAATATCTTTACTTAATGTCCTAATAATGTTTGGCATAAAAGAAAACTCAATCATTTTGACCCATACAATGTCTTGTTGGATTTTGCTACAAATATACACATGCTACTTACGATGTATTATGTATACACATACATACATACATACAATCTGGAACACTATAACTTTTTTGAAATGCATTTTTCTGGATTTTTTTTGTTGTTTTGTTGTAACCTACCGTTACAATTATAGACCGCTCATTTATATATATATATACACACACACACACACACTATCTCACATGCATCTTAAAAAAGGGTTTATGATAAATATTGCATTTAAAAATTTAACTTTTCCCCACTTTTTCCATAAACCAGCGATCAGGTTTCAGATCCAGGTTTGTTAATGGAATGAGGAAAGGGGAAAAATGAAGAGGAAAATAGCCCGCATTACAGTTGTTCTGCTTCCAAGCAAAGCAACAATTCAAGACAAACAGGAAACGATGATGAGACCACACCGGCCTGTGGCAGCACTCACCCTGCAGGGGCCAAATCTCCCACCGGAGCCATTTACACAATGCTGTCTGTGAAGATCTCACTGACTTCAAAACTGTAGTCTGATAAGCTGCTATTAATATAAACTACACTCAAGTTATTCTTAAGCAACACTGCAACGACCACACTCAAGCTATTTAAGGGGACAAGCCTATATAACTGTCACATAGCTATATATGACATAACAGCTACTATATCCCCTCAGATATGGATGATCTTATTGACTTATTTGAACTCAAAAAAGGAATTATGAAATGTCTGGAAATTTTAATCTGATGTATTCATACAGTAACTACAACTAATAAAACTAGTCTACACACCCAGCTAAATAAATTGCAACAAGTAGTATGTTCTGAACAAGATTTAAAATGCAGACCGTGGATCTGTAACAGTGTTATTTATAACAGTTTAATAGTGTTTATAGATAATGTGTAGATAAATTAAATGTATGTATATTTTATATAGGATGTATGTATGTTTGCATTTATTGTCATTTATTAGTTTTAACTTGTATTTTATTTCAATCAACATTTATTTTATTATTTCCATACATGTTTTTTTCAAGGTTTATAGAACCCCTGTGAAAATTAATCTGTGACTCTTCTGTTTTTTCCCCATTTAATTTACATGAGTCACCCATACTAAAATGACTGGGACTTTCCGATACTATATACATATACCAAAATCAATTTTAAGATTTAACATGATTATTGCTTCAGTTCTACGCAATGCACCTTAAATAACAGTACTGTGTGACGATTTGTTGGTTGGAAAAAGTGTCTGGTTACTAGAAAAGAGCTCTCCTGTTTTGAAACCAGCTACTAGTTCAGCTGGCAGCGCTACAGCCCAACACTAGTTTACAAAAAATCCAACCACCATCAGAGAAACCAGCTGCCAACACCGCTGCCTTTCACCTGGCAGACCTTCTGACTCACTTCAAGAGAGAGTTTATGGCCCATTATCATGCTTCTTTTCCCTCCTGCAAACCCGAGGTGGTGCAAGTCGCAGAGCAATCAGGCAGTTAAACTTTGACCCTTGGACAAGGAATGCATGAATGAAGGTGAAGGAGCAGCATATAAAGCTCAGGCGAGAGTCTGTCGAGCTTCAATGATTTCCTTTTAGCTGTGCAGCGTTTTTGCACAGGCATGTTTCAACATGAGCTGCTTTTTAAAAAATGAGGCAGCGACAGAGCAGGCTGATTTGTTTTTGTTTTTAGTGTGAATGTTTGCTTTGGAAGACGAGGGGTGTCATGCAGTAAACTGTACATATTTAGATTTATATGCATAATTACCAGCGTCTGCATACGCCACAATAAAGCTGCTAGGGCTTGGTGCTTTCTGAACTATTTTAGGCCTTTCTTTGTTCATTACAGCCGTAGTTGCACCCATGCTGCGTGGCAGCAGTATATTAAAATCAATTAGTCTCAGGCAGTCAGTTGCTTTCCTGTTATCTGCATCAAGCCCCCCCCCCAAAAAAAGGAACAGAGAGGAGTGTGAAAGAGGAGAGATTGTGGGAAAGAAGAAGGTGAGTGTAAAGGCCCAAAGGTCAACCGAGTTACTCATCGAGTGTAACAGAAAGCAAAAGAGACATTTAGAGAAGCTCATGATAAACAATAAGAGGTAATGTCAAACTAGAGCACAACATCTGCTTTGTTATGCCTTAATATTCATTCATGTTCAATATTGTGATTAATATGACTACATACAGAAGATATGTAAAAGACCATCTACAATCAGCTAGTCTGATAAATATACTGTAGTCTTTTTGACCAAAAAAGAAAACAAATAAATAGTAAATATTAATATATTGATGAATAAATGTTATGTAAGGGAAAAAGGCTGTGGGGAGATATAAAATTTCCCAGGGACAGTGGTTAATTATATAGTTTGTTGTATAGTTTTAAAGGAGGAATAATGATTTATTCTTAATTGCCTAAAATTAGAAATATATATATATGTGTATATACATACATAAACATATATACATACATACATATATAAAAAACTTTCATTTTTATTTAATAGTATACACATAATACTAAAATAACACTGGTGACTTCAGACTGGAATGCTGGGTGATTTGTGCAGTCCTTCATAGTTGTGACAGTCATGATCAAGTCATGGAAAAACAAAATATTTAAATATTCACCATAAGAAGGTCGTCACTCAGTACTTCTGTCTTCTCTGCTCTGTGGACAAAAAAAGGAAAAACTGTTTGGTTATATTGACAGACTGAATGTGACTGATGCTGTTCCTCCGGGTGACTGTGAAAGCAGGTTAGGCCAGCATCACTATAAAAAGACACCAAACAAGCAACACAGACATGCAAGAAGTCTTCACTTCTCATGTAAAATTCACTGGACATCATCATCATTAACATCACCCATTCAAAATATCCACTGCACTTCACTTTTTCTAAATTACACCTCATTTAATTTCCAACTGTGTCAACAAACTGTCGGTTTAGCACACGTTAGAAGAAAAAAAAACACTTCCTGCTTTCTGCATTCCACAGTGTTTGTTATGGGAACAGCAGTAAAGGGGGGCGGGGCTGTTGATGCTTTACACACTCGTCATGCAAAAGGGGTGGAGCTAAATAACTAATGAGCAGAGGCTCCCTTCGACCAGAGGCCATAAAACTACCACAAATCATACCACAGGGACACTGTACAGTCAGAACCTTAACGTGGCATCATCAATGATAGTTCCAGCATTTATAGTTATTTATACAGACTTACAATAGTTATGTGCAGATTTGTAGCTATGTGTAAAATAAAATGTTCTTTTACATTGGAAACGTCTTAAACTCTTCAGTACGAATATTTATAATAATTAAATAACTAATAATTATAAAATATTTTATCTTTATAATTTACTCTGTTGTTCTTTTTTTTTTCTAATATTAGTTTTGTTTTATGCAACAACAAAAAAACTACCTTATATCATAAAAAAGAATAACATTATCTTCAAATATTCAAGATAAGGTATAAAATTAGCCCTAACATTTTTATGCTGTTTGTCTTCTCACAAGTTAATTTAAAATAATAAGCCTGTTTTACTAGAGCCAATATATCTTGAAGACTACTAATACTTCTTGAGCACTACTACTAATAATAAAGTTTGTTTACAATTAATAATAATAATAATAATCTATTACTCTGTTGTGCATCTGGCTTGCCTTCAAAAACTAGGAACAAATACTATTGCTTAGAAAACTGGCTGAGTGCTTTTTTCCCCCATGTGGTAAAACTGCTGAGCCAGCGGTGTAGTTAAAAAAGAAAAAAAGAAAGGTAAGACCTTGAATCTTTTTTATAACAAAGATTTTTTATCACCACACAAGCAGAGCAACTGCTATTCATGTCTACAACTTTCATGTGATATGACACACAGACGTACCCTCAGGGTAAAGGGACCTTTCTCAAGGTCAAGCACCATGGTCATTATTTTGATTGATTATATCAGATATTAGATGTTGCTAAATGCCATGTACAACAATTTTTAGAAAAGAAAGAACCCACTATAAATAACAAGAACGAATCCATCTACATGCAGTGCAGAAAACTTTGAGAAAAGCCACAAAACTGGTCATGTATCAAGAGAAAAGATCCTGTTACACAGGCTTAAGAATGACCTCACGTTTGGCAGGAGGGAATTTTTAGATTTCCATCAATACTGAATAAGCATTGATCCTGTGTTCAGCAAATGCGTATCGGGTTATTCGTCAACCTCCAGAAATACCTCAGCTAACATTTCACACACATTCAAAGTTGAGAAAACAGCATAAGTGCTATTATTTAGATCTATCTAAATGCCTTTTAAGGAACAAGATTGCCCACTAAAGACCATAACCAGTTAATTGCTATACACAAAAACTTACATTTAAAATTGATACATATGCAGAAGCATTGGATGTTTAAAGCGCCCCTATTATGAGTTATGAAAGGTTCATATTTTGGTTTTGGGAGTCTCTGATAAGAGGTTACCATGCATGCAAGGTTTCTTATAATATGTATTTCCTTTTAACTTATTTGCTCAGCAACTCCCGAAAGATTCGTTCAACGATTCATTTTTCCAAACGCCTCCGGTGTTTGTAAGCTTTTAACGCTTCAAAAGTAGCACCTAGTGGCAAAGAATTTATTTGCCTTTTCATTCAGACCAACGTAAAAAACCAAGAACTGGGCAGGCAATATACTAATGTTTCATGTTGATGCTAACATGAAACGGGCTTGTGACTCGATTTAAAAAATTTGCAGGATGTTTTCATTCAGTTACAAACCGCAATGAAAGCCATTTTCAAAAATCTATAATAGGGGCACTTTAATTGTCTGTAAACATTTCCAACTTTCTGTTTTCTTTTTAGTTTGCACTAACAAAGGCATAACAGCAGGCCCTACAAAACAAGGGGTTTAAGTGGCGGTATGTTTATTTGGAAAGATTAACGTTCCTCCAGATTATGTTAGTTGGTATTTGGTCATTTAACAAGGGAGATACTGTCACCTCCTTTTTAATCTCTGATGACTAAATGTTTGCTTTCAAAACTGAATTTACAAATCCAGCTGCTAGCTAACAACATATACTGTAACAAAGTTTTGCTAATTAAGTTACTTCTGAATGTCGAAGACATTAAGGGAACATTCTGCTTTATCATTTTGCAGACATTATGTGAACATTTCTTCTAACATTCAAAAGTCGCAAGATGAACATCCAACTAAAACATTCCATTGAGAACTTTATAAGCATTCTATTAATGTTACTGAAAGAACTTTTGAGAACCCTTCCAGAACGTTAGCCAAAGTTCTAAGAACGTTCCCTGTTGTTAGATCAACTACTAAGACCAATGACATATAATAAAGCATGTAGACAGAGTGCCTTTTGCCACGATTTTCTTTTGAGCTCACTGAACATCTGGTTTTGGTTTCAGGAAAAGAAGGAAATTCTATGTTCATCAGCAAGCTTAAAAAGCATAAGTATCCTGGATCTAAATGGACAGTTTTGATGAGTATACAGCCCTGCTGTCTGCACCGTGTTTGTGTGACTTATACAGAAACACAAAACCAGCAAGAAATGACCCAGTTTTACACAATGCAACCAGAGTGTGATGTTTTCGATGTATTTTTGGTGCATTTCTGCCATTTCTTATGCGCATTCCATTCTATATTTTACATATTTGTACATTTTCAAAACTTCACTAAAGTATGTAGCATCAACTACAGCATTTATCATTTCTAAACAGTGACTAAAAGTGACCCAAGTTAAAATGACGAATATCAAGCAATGTCCTATGTACTTCATCACTGTGAAATCTCTGACAGTGTTTCCTTTTGCAGTGGAGGCAAAGCTAACTGGGGCCGTAACTTAACCGACTGTATCAAAACGTGGCGTCTCTCTGGCCTGGAAAGCTGCCATGAGAGCTGGCCCGACTATTATACCTCCGACCCCGGATCTGCATTCTGCATCAGAAGCTCTGATACCACTGCGGCAGGCGAGTGATGAATCTAGCAGCTGCCTGAGATGCTTAACTCACAGCGAGTGAATGTAAATAAAGACTTTTTTGGGATTTTTTTTTTTGGCAAAAACTAAATGCAAACTTCAAGCTCAATGTGAAAAGCATCTCAGATATTCTGACCTTGTAAATGCTTTTTCATTATTGCTGCATCACTAATTATTGTTAAATTATGTTATTGAATACTAGCTATATCATATTAATAAACTGTCAGACGCATGCCTAGTCACTTCAACTAAAAAAACAAAAACAAGAAGTAACAGAGGTATACAGATTTATCAATCAGCAAATATGAATTTCGTTTTTTCATATGTGTCATTTATTATTTCAGTCAAATATCTGTTTGATGATCCTGATAGAGAAGTTAATATTAAATAGAGAAGTCCAAAAACTCCAAATGAATGCAAATCTCATTCAGTCAGTCATGTACATGCAGTAGGGGACTTCTACACGCAATATCAAACACACTAATGATTTCATTAATAAAACAACGCATTATGACCCAACAGCATGCAGGGCCTATAGTTTATAACAATTACCACCTCGGACATTGCTTTTGTTCTGTGCACTTCAGTTTTATCACAATTCAGTCCTGCGTGCGCGCTCACAGTGACACTCCCCAACTTTAGTGTGAACATTTTTACACGAAACATTCAAAATAACCAGTATATAACACACTAACCTGCCAACGGTCTGGTTGGCGAGCTGTTTCATGCGGTTGAACTGTTTCTTCATCTTGAATTCTCTTCAGCCACCAACATACAAAACTTAGAGAAGTCGCTGTTTTTATCAAACTGCCACCCGCACGCGCGACGCTCCCATTGCGCGCGCAGAACTGGACCAGAACCGGACTATCTGTGTCATTTACTGCTCATATTCATTTATAAACCGTGCGTCAAACGTGTTCCTTTCGTTTCTCATCCTCTCGATTTCTGGTTTAGTCAGTAGACAGAAGACGCCGAGGAAATAGGAAGTTCAGTTCACTTCCCTATTGTGGAGCGCAGTGGGTTGTGACACATGACACCTTGACTGAAGTATTCTGATTAAACTGGATGGTTAACGCTCTGCTTTATGTAATCAGAAGACTAACGTTTTGTGCATAAGTTATATTTTTTAGGTCCAGATTTAGGATAACAGTCGTTTTTTTATTGCAATAAAATTTTAAATAACAATTCGCTTTGTTTAAAGCCATTCATTGTGTGCTATAAAGTTACATTAGGCCTATTTGTTTTTCTCTGCAATAGCGCCATCTTCCGTCCGAAGCGTAACAGCAGCTGAACGCGAGTAAGTTTTGTACTCGTCACATGGTCAAAAACATTGCACTTAAAATATGACGTCAAGCGTACGAGATACCCAACATGAAATCGTAAAAATCTTAAAGTTAGGAAATGAAAGATTTTTTTTTCTAATTATAGCACGCAACACTAATAGTGCAGATTGAGCAAAAATTAAAAAATAAAGAAGGGGGGGGGGGAAGATTTAGAAGAAAGTTTGCGCAAATATAGAAATAAATGTTCGTGTTTAAAACAAGCGACAGGGAATTATCTGCCATATAAAATGCTCTTGAATTAACCTTATAAAGGCCGACTTTTGAAATAATGATCAGATCAGTGAAATAAATTGTTTATATTTGATCCATGCGAGATATAGTATGACGTATGAGAACTGACGTTTTTTTTTTTTTTATCACACGACCAAAATGAACAAAAATACGGAATTTATTGATATTTAGGCCTACATGGCCAAATTTAAGATTACATTTTGATAGTTTGTAATGTAAGATCTTCCTAGCAGTAGGACAGACTAGTTGAATTAATCAATGGTCACGTACACACTGTACATTTTCTGGAGTCACAACCGCGGAGGACAGAGGAAACCATAGCAACGTACTGTACTTATCAAAACAATGGAGGCCCGCGGTTTAGCTAGCTTTGTATTAGCTGCTGATAATAAAACAAACATCAGTCAGAAGAGACGTGATAACATCCGTCCAATCGCACTAAACCGCTATCGGCAGAGGCGTCGTTATGTATTTCTGTTATTTAAATCCCTGCTACTACAGTTTGAGTTGCCCCTAGACCTCTCTCCGCGATCCTGCAGTGTCTGAGGTAAAAGCTAGCCG
>JAUMHE010000044.1:17411041-17421930 GCA_032359235.1 Enteromius mattozi | reverse complement strand
AATCCCTGCTACTACAGTTTGAGTTGCCCCTAGACCTCTCTCCGCGATCCTGCAGTGTCTGAGGTAAAAGCTAGCCGCCTGGCGGTACACGGTCATCATGAACAACCAGTTGTTAAGTTCGGTTCCGTACACACTGCACAACATTTCCGTAACGTTAAATGCGGCTGTCACTACCTGCATTTGGCGGGAGTTCATTGGGTAGAATGTGGTCGTCACCTCCTTTTAGCAGGTCAAATGAATCTTTGCGCATTTAAACCACGTGTATTTAAATCAAACTGAGAATCGTTCATATTGACATGAAAGAAATGTCGGTCTTTTTTAATTATAGGCTACCACTGATTAGACTGTTTGATTAAAGTTGTGTGCTGCCACCTAGTGGACATAAATCCTCAATTTCCAAGCGCCAAGATTGTGCTTTGTCTTTGATTTTCTTGCCTTACCACAATGCAAAGTGATTTATGTTATGTTTTTACCTCTTGTTTATTTGCATATTTGCTAATTACAAATATAAATGTGATCACATACAGCTTTTGCAATGCGTGAGCAAATTTCTTTGAAACTGCGAGACCGCTTCTTTAAATAACTAAATGGCAAAACCACGATTATTATTAAAACACAATCAAAACAAAGCGCGGACTGTTTTTGTAGCCTATCTAGAAATGAATAATTTCATTATTTAAGTTAGTTTCAGGTAGTTTTCCTTGTAATCTATAAAACCAGCACGGGTTTCTCTTTAGTTTCTGGTCTAAATTAGCTGAGTGCACAAGCATGTTAAATGTTAATTGTGTTCTTTACCACTGGTCAACATTTGGGTTTTATTATTAGTCTTTTCAATCATCAATTGACCTTAAAGGTCACTGAGCTATTCACTCCCATGAGAAGACGTCCTCCAGCAGTATATTAGGGTCTGGAGATGCAGAGGTGCCTGAAAGTGAAAGAATGGCTGAAGACAAAGTGGAGCTCCAACACATGGAGAAAGCTCTGGTGGATAAGATGGGACAGCATGGTGCGAGCGAGCCGAAGCTGTTTGAGCGGCTCGTTCAGCCGTGTGTGGCCGAGCTGCTGGGGACCGCTTTCTTCGTCTTCATCGGGTGTGTGTCTGTGATTGAAGACGTGCCCGACGCCGGCAGACTCCAGCCCGCGCTGGCTCACGGGCTCGCGGTGGCGGTGCTCATCGCGTGCATGGCAGAGATCAGGTGAGGAGAAATGTGTGTAGCGTGCTGCCCAAACAGAACAAACATATTAATACACATTAAAATAACAGCCCGAGTGCGACCTTTGGAAAACGTGTTTTGCTTTCTTATTGATGAGCAAAAAACGTATGCAGGCGAAGTGGGTTCAAACAAAACTAATCTTTATTTCTTTATTGTAAAATTTTAACTGAACATTTTCTTTATTGATGCAAATCCATGCAATACTGTAAAGTAGTGTATAGGGTTATATATGTGTGTGTAGGCCTACATATAATGTGTGTGTGTGTCTGTATCTGACTGTAAAATGATTTTATATATAATTTACACAATTATATAATAAAATAAATTACAAATAATATAATTTATACACACACATATATTATATAGGCCTACATATATAACTTACGAATGTATATAAAAGAAATTACAAACAATATTTTTTTTCATTAAAACACCTTGTGATGTAATATCTAATAAAATACATAGTTTTTATAAAAAATATTTTACGTGTTGTTACATTATATTAAAATATATTACTATAACAAATCAAATTCAATACATTTTAAAAATACATATATAATTATATATGTATATAATTATCTATAATTACAAAAAATAGCTACGAAGTCGGTTTTAATGGAAACTATATAATTATATATCAAGAATGACATTTTTATACATCTTTGATTATATTATTTTGTAATTCATTAATTATTCATTATATTTTACATTTAATTTTATATATTAATTATATTTTTAGATGTATATATTTATTCAAGTTATATTTTATTTTGCTTTTTAATTATATTAAACCTGATTTTCAATAAATACAATTAATAATACATTTCTTATTTAATATAAAATAATCTTATACAGTAGTCAACAACTGAAGTGGATAAAAAAAAACAAAGTTGTCCTAAAACCTAAAAGCGTTCTTGTCTCAGGACAAATTTGATGAACTTTTTTGATCCACTTTAAATGTTGACTCTGTATATCTGTATAGATTATTCAGGACTGTTAACCTCTTATATTTGCTTCTTATAAACTCAGCATTAATCCACTGACCTCTGTCTGTTGCTCTCTTGATTTGGTCTGGTCTAGTCTGGTTTCTCCAAAGGTTTTGTCCCAGTCCTGAGCATGCCCTATGTCACCTTGGATAAAAAGCATCTTATTGATGGATATTGCAATGTGTTTTTTTCCCTCTCTCTTCTGACAGTGGTTCACATTTCAATCCAGCATTCACCATAGCCATCTACCTCTGTGGTGGATTGAAGCTGAAAATGGTGGCGCCGTACCTGATGTCCCAGCTGACTGGAGGTTTACTCGGTGCAGTCATGGCCAGCGTGAGTAAGACACACGCGGTTTTTAAAACACTTAATTCAATGCATTTGACATGTTTCTCTTGCTTGTTTTCAGGGAATGACCTCAAATGAGAAATATGCACAAGCTCAAGGTGCTGCATTCACGGTTCTCCAGGCTGATGACCTTATTATCAAAGCATTGTTTGGAGAAATTGCCATGACGTGTTTAGTCACCATGGTGGTCTTACTGGGTGCAGTTAATGCCAAGAGCAAAAGTCCTTTGGTTCCATTTTTGGTGGGCTGCACAGTCATTATTAATATACTAGTGGGGTGAGTTCATCGATTATGTTACACATACTGTAACTCCTTGTCTGTGGTGGTTAATATCTTCTGTGGGTTTCAGCGGTGATGTGTCTGGCACATGCTTGAATCCTGCACGAGCTCTGGGTCCTGCAGTGCTGACCAACTACTGGACGCACCACTGGGTTTACTGGGTGGGACCCATTACTGGTGGCCTTATTGCTGCTGGTTTAGTCAGGTCAGACTATCATCATTAATTAGCCCTTTATTATGTTGCTCAGTTTGGCTGGATTAATGTACATTAATTAAGCCATTTTTTTCCTTTCAGAATATTGCTTGGAGACAACAACACCCGTCTACTGATGAAGTAACATTCATCTTCCAAACAGATTTTCAACGTTTGTTTTCTTAATTTTCTGTGTTCTTTTAATTGCGCAAGAGTCGAACTTGTTCTAAACTATATTAAATGATTTGCCCATCATTTGTATTTAATTTCCAGCTTTGTAACTTAAAAAAGAAGTTTAAGATCCTGCTATGTGAAGCTGGAAAGGGTTAAAGCTAGAAGGGATACTTTAATATTTTAAAATTGAAAATGTAAAGCATTCTATTCTATCGAAATAAATTATATTCACACTTAAATTTATACATTAATGGTTTTCTATTAATTTATGTTCATTCATGCACATTGTTTATGCCTAATGTTGCTGTAATTAATAAATAGAATAAACTCTTCAGTACAAAATTAAATGATTTTTTCCCCACATATTTTGCAAGCTCAAAAAGGATACTAAAAAATTCAAAAGGGGTGAATACATAATGGTATGTGTTTGATCCTATTAACATGTACAGATTTAACATAGGTTATACATGAACACATTTTGGGAAGCTTTAAAAGAACCATGTCAAAGGTGATGACCCTGTCATTATCAGTCACTAGTTATAGAGGTTAGTCATCAGCTGAGTAAAAGAGGTGAACATGGGGACTATTGGTAACACTGAAAAATAAATCATTGAATAAAGTCTTCTAAAACAATTAAATAATGCATAAGAGATCAAATTAAAATTAAACAATTATATATAGGCCTGTAAATGTATAACTTATAAAGGAGTTAAACTTGATATAAACTTAATAAAGGAGTTAAAAAATAGGCCGATAAAGTTGAATTATATCTATTTATTTTCTGGCCGAACATGGCGCAAATATTGGTCGCAAAGTGTAAGAAACATAACTTGTTTCTTTTTTTTTCCAGTAAAAACAACATTTTTAAATTATGATTATCGGAATACAATATAGGTATGAAATATTTGGACATTTAAATGTTAAACCGTCGGACTTAAAATCAAACAGTGTGACCGTAATGCGCTAAAATAGCTAGATATTCATTGCAGTGAAACAATTATAGCGCAGTTTGTCTTTAAAAGGAAACACAAAAGTTCATTTAAAAAACTCAAAACAGTAGAAGTAATTTCACATGCACTTCAGTGTTAAGTGTTGAATTCTTAATGTTTCAGATGTTTATTTTTTACATTTGAATTACAAAAAACAAACCACAGATAGTCCAAAATTGTCTAATGAAATCATACAGTATACAGACACGGGGACATTTGACACATTGACCAGTCTGAAGCAAAGATCAGAGTTCATCAGTGATAGACGGAATTAAAGGGATTATTAAAAGGAATACGGAACTGTTGTATCAAGTTCATGGCGACATCTTGTGGCTTTTGGTGGACTGAACTTCCTCAACAAGCGCTTATTATAGAATTTTGCATTTCGATTTTAAAACACGACCCGAGTGAAACCAAACCACCTTTGTATTTCTGTATTACTGAAAAACGTTGAGGATGTCGGAGAGCTGGGTTTGTTGACGGACATTAAGCGCCAGTCTGAAATAACGTCTTTCCTTAAAGATCTTTAAAAATAGAAATAGGAAATTACAAATTATTGTTTGCTACGACACTTATGGCAGTGCGGTGGCTCATTACTCTTAATAATGAAATGTATAGAATTAAATAATTGTATCTAATAATATTATATAATTTTACGTGTATGATAACTTATATAGCCTAATAGAAATAAGTTTAAAACGAAGTGAATAGCTATCTGAGCTACGACGAATGATTGAATTTTGCGAGCTTGCATCCATCCATTGTACAATTTAAATGTATTTATTTATTTTAAGATAATTACAAGATTGCACTCTCAGATGATTATCTGATCTCTTCAAAGTATGCCGAGATGCTGTTTAAAATATATACCCATTTACTAGTTTTTTCAGTCTGTTTACAAGAACTGTGTAATAAAACTTCGGTTTAAAGGCTGTCGGGTTTTAAATAATGTGTTAATTAAATGATTTTTAAAAATGATAAAATGGCTCCTTTTTCAATAGGTTTGAATTAATTCTATAGACATAGCGAAATTACTTTTATTTTCGATGTGACACACTGTTCTCTCTGCAAAAACACTGAAATCATTTTTACACTAAACTGTTAATAAAACAGGTTGACATCATTTAAATGTAATAAAATATTTAATTTCATCACTTAGGTATTCCGCATGTTTGAAATTATTTGTACCAACCAAACACTCTTTCTTTCGTTCATTCATTAAGTGGGAAAATGATCGTAAAGCAGCTTCATATTAAAATGTTTAAATCCGCATCAATTAGACGTTCAACAGAAAAACGAAAAATAACGAAATATGAATCTAAACCCTAAATGCTTGTGCCTTACATATTTAGGCCTAAATGAGCCTAAAACGGGTTTCATTATATATATATATAGCCTATATATATATATATATACGTAGCTTATTTCCCTTCACTCTTTTTAAAGGGTGTGCTTTAATACAGTCTACTGTTTGGACCTTCAAATATATACAAAATCTAACCAGAAAAATACCATAAGTTCATAAAAGAGGGACTAAACATGTCCCTTAAAAAGGTGCATTAAGTTGAAACGTTAATAATGTGTTAACAGCATCTATACCTACATTCATAATAAAGCTGAAGAAGGCAACCAAACGAAGGAACCAACAGGTGTACGTTACATAAAATCTGGGAAATAGAAAAATAAACTTCATTTTCATAGAAAATGTGAATGGAAATGTAAGCTAAACATAAACTATATATTTTTGCATTATGTACATGATTGCAAGACTTTACATTTATAGACTAGAAATTATATAGAAATGTAGGTTGTTTCTAATTTGATTACAATATTTCATAGACACAAACATACATAAGCTATAAAAACACATCATCTGTTTTCTTTAAAGAAACCTTTGTCCGTTGAACTCTCTTTTATGGTTACAGTCAAAGAGTTACTTGTTACGTCAGTAACAATAATTTTCTCCATATTCTTCAAACAAGGCAACCAGGACTGATCGGTTTCATCTACAAAACTCAGAGACAGCTGCTCTCTGGCTTGTTCGGTGGATCGAAATAGATTGTTTTTGGAAGGATGCTTCATCTTGGATTGCTTTATGGCACCACTTGAGCTGTCCTTCCGTCTATGTCCCAAAACACCAAGCCTAGATTTTAAGATGGTGCCACCGTGTGTGAACCTGACATCACTTGACCTGCTTCCCATTTGCTTTTGAACGTGGCTGGACTCGGCTTGAAACTTTTGGGTTAAATGAATAACATCACAGTTCAAGGTCTCTCCTGATCTTTCGGGTTTGGAAGGTCGATAAGATAACGGTTCATCTGCCTTTCTTTTACCACCTTCGGTGGATGAACCTCCTGGACGCAACTTTGGCTTTGGTCCTCGCTTTTTTGGGGAGCTGGCAAAATCCAGCGGTGTCCCTTGAATCAGTGGGTCAAGGTCCGGTGGACGCACGCGGACACTTTCACCTCTGTTGACGGTGCTTGGGGGGAAAATCGTTGGCACGACTGTCCTCAGTCCCTCACGTGCTCTGGGCGTCACAACCGGTTCAGCTACTGGGTATGAAACTCGTAAGTCTCGAGACATTTCCCGTTTGTACTCATAATTTTTGCCTTTTGCTTTAGCTTTTGCCTATGAAAAGATGTAAAATATAATTAAACATTTTAAGCACATGATATTACAATACATTATTGCGACAGAATTAAAAATAAAAAGTATAACTGCATTAAAAAGAAGACCAAGAAAAAAAAGACATAGCAAAGAAAAATTAAGAATACAAGTAAAAAATAAATGTATAGAAATTATTTTTTCACCTTCATTAAAAATGTTTCTGGTTTAGGTCCCCTCTTTTTTGGCCCATACATCTCCCTCTCACGCTCTCTGCAGTATAAAAGAAATTAAGAAAATAAGTCGCAGAAAAACTTTTTTAAACGAAGTTACAGAAATAACGAAGAAACGTTTACCTTTCTTCAAATGCAGCGAAAAGACGCTCATCCAGAATATTTTCCTCTGGTTCCCAGGTGCTGTATCTGCACCAATAATTGCATTTTCAATTATTCGCAAATCATAACGCCCAACATCATTTCAAAGCAGAGTTTTCTATTTACACATTTATTACCAATGCGTGCATTTTTTATCACGTATTTCAAGAGATCTATTAAGAATATTTATTGATACATGTATAAACGGATACATTCTGTGTGGTCGTGTCTTTTTTTCCCATTATAATCGGTATATTGATTTTGCTTTTTGGACGTTTTATCTTGACTGTCTCCCACCACTGGCCTTGTCAGCTAACGTTCACGGGAGCCCCGTTACACAGTCCCCGCTTCAGCCGTGCTAACGCTCAGCGAGCACGGGGAGCCCGACACCGCTCCTTCCGCTGCAATAACTGCCGTTAACGTGTCATTACCACTCACTTTTGAGACCAGCCTTTCCATTTGACCAGATACTCCATCCGTCCCTGCGGGTAAAAGCACAGGGAGACTCAAATTAGCAAGCTAACGCTGCTAAGCTAACCTATCGCGTATAAAATGTCACTTGAGCGAGCATAAACCAATAACCAGGCGCCTCTGTAACAGCGCCGAGGCCCCGACGAGCAGTCTGGGGTGAGCACTTACTCTCCTTATGCGCCGTTTAATGATGGATTCGGCGGCGAAGACGCGCTCCCCGACGGCTGAGAGCTCCATGTTTATTTCAACCTCGCAGCTATTTTTTCCCTCAGCTCTCTGCTTCAGTAATGCTGGATAGCCCATAATACTCTAGCTGAAGAGACGTCATCACGTTCTAAACTGTTGCCATGGCACCGCAGAATGGTGGTAGAGTGTGAGTGGAGCTGCGCTCGAGGAGGAGGAGTCAGACGGCGCCAAACCAGAAATGTCATTTATGACTGCTGTTTTGGAAATAGATATGTCGTGTTTATTTCGTACGCTAGTCTAGAGTTAGGGCGGTCAGGACTTTTTGATAAATCCCCAATTAGCCGCATATTTACGGAAATTTAACGGCACTCTTTCGTGAGTAAACGTAGGCTACGGCTTGTTTCTTTTGTTGGCGAAGCGTTGCGAGTAGGCTATATATTGCGATAAATAGCGTTTTATTTGTTTGTTTGTTCGTTTTTATTTAATAGGAATGGAATTCAGACACCCAAGCGAAATGCAAATATGTGCCTCCATGTGGAGTGTCTCCATATTCCCCCTACAAGTCATATGTCATCCTTTTTTTAATATTAAATACAAATTAAAAAATAAAATAAAACAGACCTACATAAATACATAACTGTCAGGCTGGGCATAAATCCGCTTTTATATATCCACATTATAGACCACATATAATAAATCCACACAGATATATAAGCCCGCTCCGAAATCTCCCTGTTCAGGCAAGAAGCTATAGGCTAGGTCAAGAGCCTATCTTAAAAATGTCAGTATGTTTTTCTGTATATAAATGTATAGCCTATGAAAATATAGGATTTTGCTGCATGTCATGTGTAATTTTAATACTCGATTGCCCTCGACTTGGAAACGGAAATGATCTGCGATCTGATATACAGCGACTAATCTTTTATTTGATTTATTTGATTTGAAAGATTAATTCGATTTTTTTGTCCGAATTCGATGAAACGGATAAGAACAAACTAAGGAAATCATGTCGTTTTCAGTTTATTTGTTTAGATTCAATAGATTTAAATTAGGCTAATCGAAAAAAAAAAAATCCTATAAAAACATCGATATAATTAGGTATATTATTATTATTATTATTATTATTACTAGTCTATTATTTCGACTGTCACAAAATAAATTTCCACCATTAGGCTTTTAGGCTACTACCAATAAAAAACCTAGTTCTCAAGCTCGTTGTTTATCGAAAAAAAACTATTCTATTATTTGTAATGACAAGAGTGACAAGAGATCTCCGAAATTCAGCCTAAAGAAAACGAAATTTAAACGTACTATCCAAATAATCCAACATAATTTTCAACAGTGATAGAAATATTCAGATTCATAAAGCATTCGAACTGGAGTCAAAACAGAATTAAACACGACACATACACAACGAATACACGGAATAACTGAGCTACTTGCGACGTGATTAATTACAGATCTTCAATAACATCGCTTAGGTTAGGCTATTAGTTAGTTAGGCCTATTAGTCACGATTTAGTTTTTCTTTTCATCCATTTAGCCTAGTAGCCTATTTTTATCTTCTGACAAATTTAATTACACAAAGAGATATATACGCTTCTTCATTCATGTCATTTTAACTACTTTTTAGAATAGGCTACTATAAGCGAATTTAATTTTTCCACTTATTATATTTATATGGAAACAAATAGTCTATAATCTAATATAACCTAACCTAATATAATATAATATAAAACAATAAACCTTCTCCCTCATGTATCTGATGCATTGTAGGCCTATCTTGTTGTAACATAATGTGAGGCAGAATTATAATAACAACACATCTCAGAACGGGACAGCTCGTTATAATACATGGATCCTTGGTTACCGCTTTACCTGCTAATATCACATTTTAATAATAAGAAAGTATGTTAAATTCACGATCTTATTGAGATAGATGCAATGGTATTTAGCTGGCACTCAGAAAGATGATCTATGCATTTTAGATCACTCATCTTTTAATAGCCTACATCTACTCTCTACTTTAATGCATCTATAGCAAAACATTAACTTACCATTTATTTTATACGGGAGCCTAATCCGGGCAGCAGGATGATGAGGGGTTGCTTTCTGGTCAATAAAAGGCACAGACAGGAAAGCGTTTTATGAACATGGTACTGCACCTAGGAGGCAGCATTGCTAAATTTCACCAATTTCTAATAGCCTCCAACTATAAACTGGTCAGATATTTTTCTGCTGAATTCTCTGAATGCAGTTGATCAGACAAGATGGGGGAAAAAAAAAAGAATGACACATTATAAAACAAATTATTCATGTTTATTATTCAAGATTTGAGAAGCATTTTCAAACTGACAATTCAAAGTTTACTATGCATAAAACAATATGCATATAAATGGCCTTAATCTTAATGGCGTTATTGTGTAACTTGTATATTACATACTGTACATCTCATTGTGTACATTGCATTGACTGTAAATTGATTCCAATTCATACAAAATCTATAGCATTACACTGTAAGCATCAATCGTACATTTACTCTCCGGACATATATAACAGTTTGCATGTTCTGATGATCTCTAACCACAGTCATACTGCTGTTACAGAATTATTCTGCAAGGTTAAACAGCCTTTACTGAGTTATTTTTAAAACTTTATCTACAAGAGATCCAGGAGATGATAAAGTGCAACTTAAACTTCTTACAGAGAGGGAACACCAAACAATCCAGTTGTTTATCTAGCATTGCACAGGAAGACCTCACAGGCCAACAGCATCTAGAAATCCAGTCAAGAAAAATAGTTTGGGAAATCTGAAAACTTTTTAAAGGTACATTCATATACATGTACGATGACACCTTTCCAAGCGACTCCAAATGTATAGATCTCAATTATATGTACAACTAAAAAAATCCCCAAGATTGGAAGAAATATTCAACGTGGTCCATGGTGTAGATGAACAGAGAAAGGTGTGAGTATAAGTGCATTAAACTTCAACTTTAAAGGGGTCATACGGTGGTACATGCACTTTTTCAAGCTGTTTGGACTGAAATGTGTGTTGGGAGTGTGTGTAC
>JAUMHE010000044.1:17377029-17390374 GCA_032359235.1 Enteromius mattozi | reverse complement strand
TAGCAAATGGCTGCAATATAACAAAGAGTGAAAAATTTAAGGGGGTCTGAATACTTTCTGTACCCACTGTATATATAAATGTCAAATATGAAGGAAAAACTTATGGGTTACTGATTCTGATTCTTCTATCACAGTCACACAACAATGAAACATTAAGGACATTTAATAAAAATAAAGATTTATTTTACAGCAAAAACAATATTTAAATGAAAGGTACAGCAGAAACATGCTGTTAATGATAACTGGATAAAAAAGAAAGTTCTAAATAAAGTTAAAAATAAAGTTCTATAAGCAGGTGCATAAGCAACGAACACAAACACAGCAGAGAATTCTCATCAGCTCCACTGGACTGTGATCATGGCTGTCATGGGTAAGTCCAGACCTGGCACTGTTAGAACCTGCAACACACACACACAAATTCACTACTTCATCACGACAGCTTTTTAATATCAGCACATTTTAAAAATCACTTGTTGTATACCTTGGTGTCTGGGCTGTAAGAGAAGTCATGAACCTTTTGGCCATTGGCCCACACGGATGTAGGTGGAGTCTGAACCCCAAAAACACGTACTTCCCCTAGGGCCAAACCATCCAGAGATCCGTTTAATTTGACTGGCTTACTGACCACATAAGACTGCAGGGAAATATGAAACAAATTAATCAAACAATAGAGTACATTTCAATTTAATCAATGCACACAGTGTATTCTCTAACAGTCCATTTGTTTGATAGGTTTCAAATGACATTCTAGTTAAAGGAATAGTTCACCCAAAAATGAAAAATTGCTGAGAAGTTACTCACCACCAAGCCTTCCAAGACACCGATGAGTTTGTTTCTTTATCAGAACAGATCTGAAAGGTGTTTTAACTACTGGGCTAGTCTATGTAGTGGTGTATCCTCCAGTTTTTGCTTTCAAACTGTGCTTTTTCTGTGCATAGTTCGCTCCTGATTCAGACAAAGTTACATTTCCTAAGGAGAAAGCAATACTATGGATATCATTCATATTTTAGCCAGAAGCAGTTCACTTGTGGAATATTGTGATGTATTTATTAGCTGTTTGGATTCTCATTCTGACGGCACCCATTCACTGCAGAGGATCCACTGATGAGCAAGTGGTGTAATGCTAAATCTGATAAAGAAACAAACTTATCTACATCTTGGATGGCCTGAGGGTGAGTACATTTTAAACAAATATTTATAAGAAGTGCAGTGAACTGCCAGTCAAAGGTCTGGTAAACACAACGCTTTTAAATTTTAATGCTTGATGAAGCAATTCACTTTGGATTGCTCTAACACAGTATAACAATAGGAAACAGATGTTCAATAAAAAAAAACACTCAAGTCAAAATGAAGCCAAAATTCACCCTGTTTTGTACCTCTTCAGCAAAGAACAGAACGTATGAATAATTTCCATGCTCAAAAGTGTCCAGACTTTCCCCGTCATCCCAGAAGAGCTCCCCTTTAGCCCAGTTTCCCACAGAGAGTGCCACGATTAGGGTGAAAGGATTCCTGCGAGATGCTGTAGTCGTCAGTGCAGGAACCTGAGAAACAAATAAGAAATGGCAAAATTCACTTGTTACACAAAGCTTAAATTAAATTAATGAATATTTCTAGATGTAGTCTTTACTCCACCTGCTGCGGGATGATGCTCCCTTCTCTCACGTGAACGTTAATGGTGTCTAATGGAGCAGGGAACAGAATGTATTGCCCTTTACTGTAATACGCTTCCCCCTATAATTCAATCACAAACAAATAGTCATTTGTCTTGAAGAGGTCATACAATAAGCTTTTAAATTACATTTTGACTTTGTAAACATATCACAATGTGAAGGCTTTGGATTTTATTTGAAGGTATTTACAAGGTAAATACTAGAAAGATTAATAGTGTGAGGTTAAAGGGAGGCTGGAAAAATGGTTACAGTGTCAACAACTAAGATATGACAAGCATATTGCATTTAGTACTAATATTATAACACTACAAGATTTAATTTGTAAACATTAGGAAACTACATTAGGTAACATGAACTAACAGTAAGATACACTTAATAATTAATTATAAAGAAATAAGTGCTGACGAAGGATTAATTGCTATTAATCGCATCCAAAATAAAATATTTTATTTAAATAATACATATATATATATAATTAATGCACATATATTATGTATATATAAATACACACACGTAGCATATATTTTGAAAATATTCACATGTATATATTTATATAATTTATATCATATATAAATATATTTAATATATAATAATATATTTAAAATATTTTTCTTAAATATATACATGCATGTGTGTGTATTTATATATGCATAATAAACACATAGACATATATATTATGTAAACAAAACCTATTATTTTGGATGCAATTAATCATGATTAAATTACTTAAAGAGTCCACAAAAAAACGTAAGCAGCACAATCGTTTTCAACATTCACAATAATAAGAAATGCTTCTGGAGCAGCAGATCAGCACATTCAAATGATTTTGAAATATATTTAACTAGAAAGCAGTTCTTTTAAATTGAGCTTAGGGAAGAATAATAATTAAACAATTATGATAAAAGCTATTAATGTGCTGATTTAATACGTAGAGCATAAGAGGAGGGATTACATTGTGCAGACTGTACCAAGTCCCCGGGGGAAGATAGGCCGTCACCTCCAGCGCTCGCTCTTCCAGAACGGGGCTGATGAGCAGTGAACTGCCCCACAGGAACTGCCTGTCAATGCTCTGGCAATCTGGATCAGTGGGAAACCTGAAAGAATGAGCGGACTCAGTAAAGAGGTCATCGCTGAGCTCAGATGAAGATATCGAGCTGAAACGAGCGTGCATGTGTACTCAAGGAAGAGAGGACGGGCCACGGTGCTGCCGGAGGAGTGTGTGTGATGAAACAGTGTGTAGAGGAAGGGCAGCAGAGAGTATCGCAGTCTGATCGCAGTCCTCATGGCATCCTGGGCTTGCTGGCTAAATACATACGGCTCCTGGGGCTGGCAGTATGGAATATGGGAAGAAATATTCATATACTGCTAATATTGTAATATATTTTGGTCACACTTTAGTTTAGGGACAAATTCTCACTATTAAAGATCCCATATAGTACACCTTTTTTGGAGTTTTATTTTAGGTGTTGATGTCATTAAGAATATATATTATATATTATTAACTACAACTTTTGCCTCAATAAAATGTATATATATATATATATATATATATATATATATTTCTTTTTTTTAACGTGGCACTAAAATGTTGTTGTACAATAAGAATGTTCTTCCCCCCATTTTTTGTTTACATAAATGTTTATGCTGTTGTTATGTAACAAAATAAGACATTTTATCTTTGATCCATATTTTTATATTATATCTATTTATCAATATGTACATATTTCCCCAGCTGGCTTTAAATTGTTGATTGACACCTCACCGCATTGGGTCTGTCATTATGGTTTCTCATAAAGGGGTAAAAGGCTCCAAGTTGTGTCCAGCGCACACACAGCTCTTCAGTAGTGTCTCCTCTAAACCCACAGACATCAGCTCCCACTAACGGGACACCATAGAGTCCAAACAGGAGTACACCTGGTACAGGCACACAAACACAGCTATATAATAAGAGCAGGGATGAAACGTGCTTTGCAGGCATTAAGAATAATAATAATAATAAAAAAAAGACAAAGATCTGCAAGTCACTTTTTGCAAAAATAGAAATGCACACATTTTCCACACAATCGCTATTATTTGGGTGGCCAGGTTGCATTATAAACATTATACTTTCTCTAATGGTACTTTGAATCTTTTGTTTGCTTTGAGCATAATCGGATGTTAAAACCAAATCTAAGCAAAACGTCTTTTATCCTATTGGAATCCATGTTTTAGCATATGTTTGTTATTGTGATTCTCTCTCACCAGGTATTGAAAAGCGAAGCTGCTCCCAGTCACTCTGCACATCTCCAGTCCAGTGTGCAGAGAAACAGCCCAGTCCTGGAAAAGACGACCGGGACAGGACAAACGGCCGAGTGCTCTTCACTTTCAACAGTGCCCTGAAATACACAATTTGCAACATGTCAAACCAAGTCCATTTCCCAATGAATTTTAGGTATTTCCCCATGCCATGTGATGCATTTAGTGCTGTTATGAACTGAAGTGGCATTTCTCTGACCTGTGGGTGGCGATGGCCTCGGTCAGCCCATACAGATTGTGCAGATTGTAGTGATTGGACAGATACTGCTGTGAGGACGCACACAGAGTTCCTGAGTTTAACTGACCTCCGATCACATCTGTAAACCCAGACATATCTCTTCATGCAGGTCACATCAAATAGTCAATAGAAAAAAAAAGTATATTAAGAGTTTACTATTCTGACCTGGTGTATAAGGGGGTTTCTCCAAGTCAGAGTCAGGACACCCATCCACAGAGCCCTGCACAAAATTTGACGGCTCATTCATGTCCTGCAAGCACAATTTCAAAGAAATGTAGAAGGTATCTGTAAGATATATATATTTATATGTTCAGCTAAGTTTGGCCACTTTTCCAACAAAACTAATAAAAACATGTTAAACAATAGAAATAATTAAATCTATAATAAAATAAAATAAAAACATGTATATTTTTAAAATAATTACATTAAGAGATCTTAAAGATACATTAAAATATGTTACAAATAAAAAAGAAATAACATTCATAAAGAAGGAACATCATACTGCCTTTGTTTTGCTGCCTTTGTAAAATACCCTTTATATTTTATTTAAAATGTAAAATACTTACTATCCAGAGTCCATCCACAGGTACTTGGCTGTGAAAGACTCTGATGCAGTCCATCCACCAGTCCTGTGTTGTAGGATTGGTGAAATCTGGGAAAGCAGTTGGACCCGGCCATACCTGGTTAGAAATAAAGATACAATATCTTTATGCTCCCCTCCATATTCCATTTGCGGGGCAAAATAAGAGTCAAATCAGTCATGCTACAGTCATAATTACAGATGTTAACACATGTATAACAGACGCCTCGCAGATACAAATGGAGTAAATAATGTTTTATGTTTCCATTAAAAGATAGTTAACATTAAACGTCATCGAAACCCTAAGAATTTACTTCTTTTTTTTTACAGTAGTGCTCTCATTATAACGTTATGACAATAGTTATTAATGTTCTGCATTTCTGCTTTGAGCAGCGCACGCTGAAGATGATCCGCAGTAGTCAGTGGGATTTATTTTATCTTTCACTCTCATTAAATATTTAAATCCCTGCTGCCAAGATGCACCTCTGTCGGGTTATGGACAATGAAACTAAATGTATATAAATGTGTAATCTATAGGGGTGGTTGGATTTATTTGCACATGTTAAAATATTTATTTAAAGCTTCTTCTTTTTTCATATTCTTATTTACAACATTATTTTAAAAAGCTGTATATTAACATATTGGGAGAAAACCGGTAGTTCTATATGAAATTGACATTGAGCACCCCCATATAGCCAAATGGTATGATCATAACACCCTGTGAATATTCGACTCAGAGATTGGGAGTCGAATCAGGCTCCTTGAATTGAATTGTCCACTATTCGAGAACACCCCTAAATACTAATAATATTACAACAGAGTAGGAAGAAGATACATGCTGTAAATCACATGATCATGACTTTTAGTGACAATATATTTCATGTGTGAAATATTTACCTTCCCAATAAGGATCTGTCCAGTGGAGTTTTTGATGAACACTCCTCTCTTCAGCCCATCATCAAAGGGTTTGTATGAACCGGGAGGACTTGCACTGCTGATACCTGGATCCTAGAACAAACACATGTGCTATTCAACACTCATTTGCTTATTGGTCTTTATTTTTACTAAAGATACTAATATCAGTGATATTTTAAATCGAAGCATCAAGCACAAAAAACACACAAAAAATCATCCACATACCAGAATGAGCACATACTTCATGCCCAGCTGATGGAGCTCTTCAACCATTCGGGGCAAATCTCCAAATCTTTGAGGATCAAACGTAAAGACTCTTCTTTGGTCTGCATAATCAAGATCATTCCACTGTACGTCCTACAGAAGTCAATTTAAGATTGTCATGTATATCTCTTGACCTTCCATTTCCGGTTTGATGAATGAAGTAGAAGCCATGTGAACAACAATTTTACACAAAACTGCATTAAAAAATAACTTTTTTTTTATGTTAGCTCAACCAGAGGTCCCCAGATAAAAATGTTGATTTTAATTTTTTTTTTTTATTTCTGGTGAAACATTATTTGTCCTTCAGACATTACGCTTTATGAAAAGTGACCCACATTTGATTTTTGACCATTGAAAATGTGTACAGTTTAACAATTTACTCTTGGAGCCATACTGAGATCTCTGGAATTTAACTATATAGGGATTTAAAAGTTTCCAAAGGAACAAGCCTCATTTTTGAATGGTCACCATTGGCATATAATGCAACAAGGATTGCAAAAGTGAACATATTTTATTAAAAGGTCTACCAATATCTCTGTAAAAATAAGATTTAATAAAAGTTATTGTCCCACTCCTGTAATTTGGCAGCAAATATCTTGTGAAAACTGCCATTTTGACCCCTCCAATAATGTTCAATAAATATTCATCCATGGCATTAAAGGGCTAGTTTACGCAAAATGAAAATTTTGTCATTAATTGCTTACCCTCATGTTATTTCAAACCTGTAAGACTTCAGAACACAAATAAAGATATTTTTGATGAAATAAAATTTTTCTGACGCTCCATAGACAGAATGCAACTGAAATGTTCCCAAACCCAGAAATGTAGTAAGGATATTGTTAAATAGCACGTGACTTCAGTGGTTCATCTGTATTTTAGTTTTCTGTTTTCTTTGCACACAAAAAGTATTCTTGTAGCTTCATAAAATTACAGTTGAACCACTGATGTCACATGGACAGTTTTTTACAGCGTCTTTACTACCTTTCTGGGTCTTGAACATGTCAGTTGCATTGCTGTCTATGCAGGGTCAGAAAGCTCTCAGATTTAATCAAAACATCTTAATTTGTGCTATGAAGATGAATGAAGGTCCTACAGGTTTGGAACGACATGAGGGTGAGTAATTAATTGAGTGAACTATCCCTTTAAATATGTGGCTTTCACCACTATGTAAAATAAATATAAATAATAAATATGAGCAAAATAAAAGATTTTGCAGGATTAGTTTAGGATTAAGTGACACGGAATAACCCTATAGCATACTATAGTTAAAAATACTTTTTAAAATATAGACAGTGAACGCACATTACTGTATTTACTCAAACCTTTTTGCCTCAAAGGCCTCCCTTTGTCTGAAACAATATTCAAAGCCCTGCTCCCATTTATTTTTACAATTTCTACATGATAAAATATATTAGAACTTGACCTAACTAACTAGTGTATGTTCATCATAAATGTACTTTTACAACTGTATTACTTTTCAACACATTTCCAAGTGACGGTTTTAAAATTAATTGAATTTTAAATCATTTTAAGTCATCTTGAGGCCCACTTGGAAGTGTGCTACGGTGCACCCCTAGGTTGAGAAACACAGGGGAACATGGGGAACATACTATAGGGATCTTGGCCTGGCGCATGCGCTGTACCACTGTTCTTGTTATGTTGGTGGATGTATAACCCCAGCGGCAGAGGTGGAAGCCCAGTGACCAGTAGGGTGGCATCATGGGATAACCTCAAATGACAAGATATAACCATACAACCAGTTGCCTTGTGGGTAAAATACAACTATAACACAGCATGTAGACAGTTAAATACCTATAACCTCATGGTACTGCTGAACCACACTCTGGGGACTTGGGCCTAAGAAGATGTAGAAGTCCAGTATTCCTCCGACGGCCACCCAAGTTAATGCTGGAGCGGGCTGCAGAAACACTTCTGCAATTGGCAGGTTATCAAGCTTTTAGTTTTAAAAAGTAGACCCACATAATAAGCCATTGTCTTTTTTGACAACAACAAAACTGTACCTATCGCATTGCTGTTGAGAAGAAAGACTCCATAAGCCTGTCCATCACCTTCTTGGACCAAAAAGAAAGGGTGGGAGCCGTACAAGTTGGCATTTCTCTACAAACGCCCATATCAAAAATTAAATACAGGTGTAAACAAAAGGCAATTTAAAGTAGAAAGTGAAATGATGATAGTACATGTGGCGCCATGTCTCTGTTCCATAATGAAACAGAGCTCCAGTTGAGGTCCAGTGTGATGGGGGTGTAATGTTCACCCAAGCCAGATATCACAGAGGAAGCCATGCTGGTAGAGAGCTGTAGATATTGATCAGCAAACAGGAGTGGGCCTATTGTAGTATTCAGACTAGGAGAGGAAAAATGCAATGCATTCGTTAAACGTTATAAAAAAAAAAGGTAAATTAAAATTGTGCCAAGTTACGCAACTTTTACTATATGGTTCAATGGGCTGTCATTGACTGCCAGTCAGAAAAACACACACACACACACAAAACAATGTAAGCAGAAAACTTGCACATACAATGTAAGTAAAGAAACATTATCTACACTTAGTCACTTACAGAACCCGGCCATTGGATTTTCGCCGTACAATGAGTCCAAACGGATCTGGTTGGAAGTCAACATCATAGAGGGGGTTTTGTATGTCCCTGTGGCCCCGGGATTGGGACGTCACAAAGGGAACCTCATATCGTGGAGATGCTGGATCCTTCAGCTGTGTTAAAGTGAAATTAGTAAAATAAAGTAAGATCGGGTCATCTAAAGACTGGAGTGCACTATCAATAAAGGCACTTTTCAATAAATGGTCACAGAGAAAAACTAGCCATCACACAATAAACAACTTGGTTGAGAGTTGATACATTTCTTACAAAAAGATGTTAATTTTAACAAATTTTGAACAATGTAAAACTGACATTAAAATGTATCTAAAAGTGAAAACTTCTAAGCAATAGATACTATGTAATTGTTTAAAATTGTACAAATCTGAAGAAAAAAAAAAAAAAATTGACCAGTCTAAGAATAAAATAGTGCAATCTGGGTAAAACTATGGTAGTGTATTCCAACCTTAAACTAAGATAAATTAAATAATACCAAAATCAATCATTTCTGATGCATATTTCAGATACAGCTGGTTCAAGCATTTATCTTTCCCAGGACATCTGAGGACAGATCATCTGTCTGTACTGAATTTCCTCACAAATGGCAACATCTTCATGACTGCTAATTGAACTGACTAAATGAATTGCTCACTGTGAGGTGAAGACGACCAAAGGTCTCAGGCATCACATCTAGCTGCAGTGTGGGGATGTCCTGGGGGAGGTATGAGGGTGCAGAACGGGCCAGGGTGGCTCTTTGGCCCTTCTCTGTGGGCAACAGGGGCCCCATCTTGTATCCTGGGTAAGGGACTGGGTAGAAACACCACGGTGGTCCTCCTAACCCAGATTGAGGCAGGGGCACATAGCAGCATCCTCTGCCCTCACAATCAGCCCGGCTCACAGATCTGTCCCGGCCACAGTTGATGCGACTGTCCACAGCTACACAACACTGATCTCTGACTGAACTAGAGGGAGTCCTGGGATCGGCAGATACATTATTAACACGACTGCTTAAGTTCTTTTGGAACGGAACGCTCCTGTGTGAGATGTTTGAACTATGCTGCCATTCTGCTGATGGAGAAAAGGCAAATGAAGCCTTCTTGTCCTTGTGCACCAGAATTAGAAATACAGAAGTCAGTAGTGCAAATGTGTGCAGGGGCCCACAGTAAATCCTGGCCATTTAAAGGGCGTAGTCTTGCATTAAACACAAAGTAAGGAAGGTTATAAGATCAATGTCAACACAATAAATCGCTTATATCTTTTTAAAGCGGGGGACAAAATGACGCATGCGCAGTTGCGCACTCACAAAACTTCACAAAGTTTTCAAAGTCAGCATGATGATCCAGAGTAGATTTGAACAACAACGCATGTGAGATATCCTCCGCGCGCCACCATGTTCCCGTGACGTCACGAACCTGGTGTTTCCTCTTTTATTAACACGTTATACACACTGTATTCATTTTCTGGTTATGATATTATTTCTTGCTTCTGTGAACGCTAAATTTATAGCCTATTTTTACATTTTAGTAGGTGCTCATTTGTGGCAAACTGAACGTATATTTTTGCACTGCTTACGTTTTTTTATTTGTTATTTAAGTTAGACTCATATATATTTGCATAAACATATGCGTAGAGTCGAATTTCATTCTATATATATATATATATATATATGTGTGTGTGTTTCTATTAAGCGTATTGCTACAAAATCCCTCCCTTCATCTTATGTGAAACTGGCAGCAGTGTAGCGCTGACCGAGAGAGCGTCACTTCCTCATTGTAGCGTCCGCGCTGCGGAAGTGTTTGAAAGTGCCGTTGCGCGAGATTAGCGCGAGCTCCACGCTGCACGAGCTGATCGATAGGCCTTCGCACGCGGCATGTGTAAGTGAACACGACCTAGTTATCATCGTTAACGGTATTTACATCATATCATCTATATAGTGAGATTATTAACTAACACAATATTAGTTAGCACTATGGATCAGGAGTGTGCATGCTAACGATAGATCACAGAGAGACGCTTCTTGTATGCGTCTAATGCTGTTTTAGGGGGAATAAAATAGCATTTACCTGTAGCCGTAGGATGTAAAGTTTCGAATGATGTTTATATTTTTTCCACTGGTGTTATTATTAAGGTTATTATTGCGTATTAACGCGCGTCGTGTCTGAGGTTTTCAAAGCACACTGTTGCATGGGGAGAGTGAGACAAGGCCTCAGCGTGGTATGCAGGCAAGCCCATGTGCATTTCTTGCTTTTTCATGCTTGGTCTGTATTTTATGGCGAATAATAATTCGGTCAAACATCGGAGAAATATTTTTTTCCAACTTCATGCTGAATTGTACTGAGTTGCGCAAACCACATGCATAAATTCGCAGTCCACAAGAGACCGGTTTTTCGATGAAGTTTGAGAGCGCAAAATATTATAACGTGACGCGTGGATTAATTTATATACTTCTTGTGTTTTAGAAACAAACTTTCTTTCTTTTAACGAAATAGAATGTCTTTAAGAAATAGGTTTGCAAGATTTCATTATATCAATATCCATACAGAAATAAAATGAACTACAAACAATAATAACTTATTTAGTCTGAAATTGAGTTCAAGATATGCCTGGAAACTCATACTTTTAAAACACTAAGTAGCTTTTTAGTTAAATACAGTGAGCCTGTTTTAGATGGAGAGATTGTAGTTTTGTACAGTGTATCTGGATTGGATTTATCTTTTGTTATCATTGATAAACATGCGTAACATTCCTGCAGTTTGGTTTAAACTTTCATGAACTAAACTTCATCTCCAGTCACTGATACAGAGATTAAACCAGTCAATGGTGTGCTTCTATGCATCATATGCATTGATAATGTATGGATCTCAATGCCTTCATCACACACACTGTAGTAGTAGTTTGTTGTAGTACTACTACATTGCTCTGCAGACACACATAGACCACAAAGTGGAAAGAGTTATTTTGCAGTCTTAGGTGTTGCAATGGCTTGATATGAGGAAGTATTTTATGAAGACACGAGGAGGGAGAATGTAATTGTTTGTGTATGCGTAGGATGGAGTGGCAGCCAGATGAACAAGGCCTCCAGCAGGTCCTGCATCTCCTCAGAGACTCCCAGTCTCCAAACACAGCCACGCAGAGAACTGTGCAGCAGGTATCCTCATCTACACAGACCATGTTTGCTGCCAGTTACGGTTCTAAGGGGATTTGTTATGTGTGGGTGGTGACCGTACTTGTATTAAAAATCTGTTTGTTTTTTTTTAAATATAAATGGCAGTCTTGGAAAGATGTATTAGTATGGAAATACTGATATCATGACATAATTTTTTATAAACTAGGTGTTTAAAATTTTATTCTAGTTTATTAAACTTTATTGTGCACTTTGTGTGCCAGGTTTCGAAAGCTTTTTTTCACAGTGCAGTAATATGTTTGGATACTGATTTTAAAAATGCTGTTTATGTGCCATAATGGGGGTTTTATTTTAGAAATCTACATGAAATATTCTGTCTTTATCAAAGTAGCATCAGTGTACATGTTAAACTGCGACTATTTATGTACAGCCAGTTACCTTTATTAGTAATGCCTTAATTCTTTCATTTTAACTCTCAGAAACTAGAGCAGCTGAATCAGTTTCCTGATTTCAACAACTATCTCATCTTCGTTCTGACAAGGCTGAAAACCGAAGGTGGGTGTCTGGGTTTTTTTTTTAATTTTTTTTTTATATATATATAATGTATATAAAGCTCATTTTATTGCTTTTTTAATCCTATTACACATGTGGGTTGTTTCATGAGGGTTTCAGACAGTCTTTATGTATGAATTATATTATATAACGGTCTGTTTCATTTCTTCACGCTCTTCAGATGAGCCCACTCGATCTCTCAGCGGTCTAATACTGAAGAACAACGTGAAGGTTCACTATCAGAACTTCCCCCCTGAAGTCGCGCACTTCATCAAGCAGGAATGTTTAAACAACATTGGAGACCCTTCCCCTCTCATCCGTGCCACTATCGGTGAGCCTCTCAGCTCGGTCTAGAATAAGCCAATTAACTGAGTTTTGTTAGCTAGAAACCGTGAAATTTCCCCATCTTTTAATCGACGTGTGACGTATCACCATTGTGGGTAATTTCCCCTCTCTTCCTCACTTTCCTTCCATTTTAAATAACTTGGAAAAAGAAAAAGCGCATTTTACTTCATTTCACTTTCAAATAAGTGGCAATTTGGCATCAAGCTGTTTGTTTTTAGTTCATTTGAGTTTTCCCTCTACTTCTCACTTTCCTTCGCTTTTAAATAGCTTAAAATTGTTGTGCGTTTTACTTTCACTTTCAAATTAGCGACTATTATTTTGATAATCGATTAGTTGGGCGAATTTTTTTTTTCCCCGATTAATCAGATAAAAACTAAACGCTTCTTTATCACTAAATGTAATCTACTGTTATTCGCACTGTGTAATTTAAGCTAATTAAAAGTAGCGCCATTTAACTAATGACTATTGCTCATGAGGTGATTGCTCAATGTGATGCTAGCGAGTAACAAGTGAACACATCTAGCGCGACTGTCCCGAAGTTGGCAAACAGTTTAAACAAAAGCACTTAAACTATACAACTTTTACACAATGAAGAGATATAGTTTTTACTTAACGTTACCAGTGTTTCCCACAGGTTTGAAGGCAATGTGTGGTGGTCAGTGGGAGGGGGGGGGGTTAGATGTTTGTCCGGGGGGGGGTGTTTATATATATGTTTATATATATTTGTTACTGCTACATATAGTGTTTT
>JAUMHE010000044.1:17357922-17368560 GCA_032359235.1 Enteromius mattozi | reverse complement strand
TGTCAATTGGAACACAGCTCATGCACGGAGCTCTCTTCTAATGAGCTGATTATCAGAATCAGGTGTGTTAACAAAGACAGACATGCAAAATATGCAGAGCGGTGGGCCGCGAGGACCAGTACCAGAACCGCTGCTGTATAGCAATATCAGAAATAAAAGCAATATAAATGTATTGTTTACGTTCTCTTATGTGCTTACTACCCTAAAATAATTTAAATGTTGTATTCAATTAAAACGAATATAAATAATAGATTGGGTTTCTGGGTTAGGTTTCATAGTCCTTTTATCAATTAAAAAAATACTATATATTTTTTCTATATTCTTTTATGTGCTTACTGTCAAAAAAATACAAATAAAATTAACAGTTTATTAAATGTAAATAAGAATGATTTGAAATAAATATTCCATACTGTATAAAAAAATGTCAGAAATAAATATTCATGTATATGTTTTCGCTGCATTTTATGTACTACCATTAAAAATAGAAGAAAAAAAAAAACCAATCAAAAAAACAAAGCCATAAATTAAGTTGTTGGGCTAAAGGTTACAGTTTGGCTTTAATTCAACTTTTTTTTTTTTTTTTTGTCTTTTTTCTTAATGCAGGACTTCATCTTTTTCTGTGATGCTGTGGCATCCTGGGTAAATCCAAAAGACGATCTGAGGGACATGTTCTACAAGGTACAATCACTCTTCTTCTGTAGCTAACAACTCTGAGTTGATAGGTTTACAATTGGCCAAGATAGAAGCACAATTGTCTGCTATGCTTCAACAGAATTTGTCCGCTTTTTGTCTAGATTTTGCACGGCTTCAAGGATCAGGTTGGTGAGGATAACTGGCAGCAGTTTTCCGAGCAGTTTCCACCGCTGCTGAAGGAGAGACTTTCAGCCTGCTATGGTGTGTAGACACCCTGACATGGGAATCAACTATTAGGTGAGAAGATGAACCTTAGTGATGAAGTAAAAACCACAATAAAGCAGTTTGGGCCATTCGTTTGAACACTTTGTTGTTGTCTGCAGGTCAAATCTACGGGAGGGTTACTGGGGAACTCATCCATGTCTGTTTGTGGGAACTACCTGCTGTTAGAGCCAAAGACGCATGACGGTTTGAGATCTGGAGCGATCCTACTTCCTCCAGCTCTGTGAAAAGAGGATTTGAAAAAGTTCATGTGAAATCAACCTTTTTACTGTCATGGTTTGGCTTCTGACTTGCTCCGAAGGGGAATGAAAGCTGAAGCTCAGGGATCTTGATCGGGAGGGAGGGTTCGTTCAGGCAAGATTCACCAGCTGCTTATTGGACAAAACGACGCCATTCAGTAGTCCAGCCTTAGCAAAGCCTGGCTTCTCAGCTAGATGCCAAAAGCACACACACACAAACCGCAACGAGCGGCATACATGCTTAAGGCAGACCGTGCCTGAATAAAATTAGTTTTCTAAAGCAACGGATCACCCGAAAATGAAAACTTTCAAGCTGAAAACAAGTATATGTATCATCTTTAATATGTCGGATAGCACAATTACTCTTTTACATATATAACAAAAAGTGCATTATAGCTGCAAATAGGACAAAAGTTATGATTTTAAAGCGGTTATGCTGTGTATTCCCAATCTTCTGAAGCCATGCAATGGTTTGCTTGAGAAACTGGCAGAAGTCTAGTAGTTATTCGCTGAATTATTTTTTTAATGATATACACAGCGTAAGATTTTCTTATTGAAAACTAAATACTATCAACTTGTTTCATGGAAAATTTTTCATTTTTGGGTGTACTGCTAATTATAAAACGTTCTTAGTGTTGGCTAATGACAGAAGCATGCAATCATTATGACGCAAGTACGCATTTCTAAATTTTCTGCCTGCTTAATTTCTTTCCACGGCTTCACTTTTCATCGAGCTATGTTTTCATTCCACAAAGAAACCGCTTGCTTCATTTATTGCTGATAATTCTGCTGTAGCCAGTAAAGAAACCATAATGGAGTTGCTGATTTAGGTCACGTAATGTTTTGTTAAGCACACATGCATGGTTTTGTTTCCTCATTTCTTTTTGCTAAATGCGCATAGCAGGACAGGCAATGAGGTTTCTTGATTGTGATAAGTAATCATTTTTCCTAATCGATCGCTGTGATCTGTAGTCTGTATTTAAGCATTATTATTCCTTTTGTGTTGCAAATGTCACGTAAAGATTGATCCTGCACCAAGAATTCACTGTAGAGATCGAGTGTTTGCCTCTGCTGCTTTAAAATAAATTATAGGGAGTAAAAGAACTATAATGCTTAAGGAACTTTAGTTAGTGGCATTATTGATATGCACTTTCTCTTATAAGGACTGTCGGTTTCCCCCACGAAGATGGGAATCTGGTGAAGTTACGAAGGCTGTTTCTGTTTAGAGTAAGAATGCTTGGCTTGTGTAAGGACAATCTAATTATCATGAGAGAGAAAGCTATTTCATTAATGAGCTTAAATATAACATTGAGTATAATTTCAAGAAAAAGAGCTAATGTGTTAATAGCGAGTAATGTGGTAAGATTCTCCAGACTACACCATATGCAATTGTCCTTGTAGACATACTAATGAATTGTGGAAAAACACAGTAATGAGGTCTCCTAAATTTTTTTCCCCCATATTATTTTTAGTTGTTTTGAACTTATTTTAGCTGTTGTCATGGTTTTTAAATGCCTGTTTAAGCAATATGCATGTTCATCTCTACGAATGACAGTTGCATATTAAGGTTTATTCTCTCATCATTTAACACTAGCTTTGACAATCTCATTTTTAAAACGAATACATTTTTGTAAGCTGCTTCATCCTCTAGGGATTTTATTTTATTTTTTTTGTTTAGATACTTTTCACAGATTTGATAAGCAACCCTGTTAAACATTTCATTCAAGGTAAAATAACTCAAGTTTAACCTTAATGCAAAGTGGATGTTAAATTGTGTGGTGAGATTTTAAAATCATGCTGTATTTGTAAGTAATTAGAATGATCTAAAACTGTCTAATGGAAAGCCTCACTTTCTAAATGATTAATGCACTGATGCATTTGCTCCTGTTACTGTAATGACATTATGCTGCCAAGCAGACCTGTGTTCCACCAAGACCTTATTTCTTTTTTTTTTTTGTAATTTTTTTTTTTTTTTTTTTTTACTTTTGCATTTTATTTAAAATTGATTTCAAGTATTTTTGTTTAAACGTGTTTAATATACTTTTGTTTAATATATTTTGTTTTGTGCACGTGCACAAAGATTTTTTTAGACTTTAAAAGTTTTCCTTTTGCTTTCTTTTTGTTTTAAAGAATTTTATTTGTTTTATTTAGACTTTTTGCGATGGAGAAATGCGTTTAGCTTATGATTTTCAGAAAGTCTGCTGAAGCATTATGATGTTTTTCTCACCCTTCCCACTCCTCAGTTTGGATGTTGACTTGTTTTTCACTAATCACCTTTCTTCTGATTCTTTGAATGGGGAAATAAACATTTTCTGTCAAATTAAAAAGGCCTGGTCCTTTTTTCTTTTTTTCTTTATCTCCTTCCGCTGTCTAGATGTTGAAACAGTTGTCTAGACAGATACTGTATCAAAAAAACTTAAAAAGTAAATTTAAAAAAAGCATGTGCTAGTGACATAACATGGCATAACATTTCTGTCCTTTACTGATCCATAAATCCATAGAGTATATGACAACTGAAATCACTCAACCCACTTTCTATGGAAATTACACAGTAATTACAAATCCTAATCAGATTTGCCTTAAGGAATGTTGTAAAAAAATAAGGGGGGAAAAACGGTGTATTAGAATGCATTTTTATAACTTTGTTATACAATAAGCATCAGCTTACAGACATACCTATTATAGATATATTTACACTTTCATATAATGTAATTAAATTTTGATAAAGAAAATGTACTCAGGTAAACATTTTTTTTTGTTAAAAAAAACCAACTAAAAATGATAATGGAGGAACTTGTAGTAATCTTTTAAATTGCTTTACTATTTTTAAATGTTGATATCACATCTATACGTTACATTTTAATTCTCTATTAAAATTGATTGTAAATTTGCACTTATGAATGTGAAATTAAAAATTGAATAAAATTGATAAAACCCACATCGTTTAATGAGCGATCCTTGTTACAATAACAAAAAAATCATGTTTATTAGAAAATAAAAATGTTTTAAATACTTTTTTCTTTTTTAGCAGAATCTCTGTAAAACCTTTGCAAGCTTCACAGACGTCTTTTTCATAAAACGTCACCGCACCCAACCAACCAATGAGCAAACACTTCCGATGTGCTACGCCCCACCCCTTTCGTAGGAACTGCTTCCTGCTGACGTCTTGTGTGTACTGTTTATTCTTAATGGATATGTTTTCCCTAACAGAAGACCTTCTGCAGCCTGTCTTAATTATCCGTTAAAGAAACAATGAGGAGGTGCGCACGATGCGCTCCGCTTTGTTATTACGTCGCATTTGCTCGCGAGCTGTGTCGCTGATCTTGAGGACGTCACAAGAAAACGTTCATTTCTAACTAACGTTAACATTATACAAACCTAACGTCAACTGTAACGTCACACCTCGCTTGACAACTACAGTCGCCTCACACGGTGACAGGTGAGCCTTTAATTCTAGCGATATGACTGGTTTTAAAAAGTTTTCTCTCTGAAAATGATATCACTGTGGTGAAACAGTTGCACAAAACATCGTAAAGCAGTTCAACGTTAAGAAATGCAGTAACTTTACGTTAACTCTATACGCTTATTAAATCTGTGACCACCGAGTGAATATAACGTTAAATAAGTCATAAACAACGCTTGACACTAGTCATGTTACTCTGGCCTAACGTTGCTCGTGTTCCTTTGGCAAAACTGTAGCGTATTAAATATTAAAACAGTCTTTTCTTTCTTCAGGGTGGTAATCTTTCAGATTTTTCTCTTCGAGATGGCTGGGGGCATTACAGAAACAGGGGAGCCTTACTCACCGTTTGTAAGTATTACATTTAGATGGAGTAGATATTGATTGACCTACTTTACATGAACACACTGGTCAGTTGAACTATTCTGTACACTCAGCTCTTTGTCTTGTGACAGTATCATGGCACTGCAAACTGTCAGGTCGGGTTGTTTCGTGTCATGTCATGCACGTGACATGCTTCCTACCTGCATTCATGAAATAGTTTGTTTTTAAGAGCATCGACTAACACCACAGTTCTGCTTATCCATTTTCCCAGGCTTTAATAACCAGATAATGTTAGTTAACAGTTGTCATAAGGGTTTATCTGCCTTTATGTCACTGTAAGTCATGTGATTTGAATCACTTACATTGTGTTACTCATTTAAAGAGGAAATGAAAGCTTAGGAGAGAGGAGAAACGCGCTTGAACGTTTTAAATCAGCAGAAACTAGCGCATGACCCAGACTTGTGTGTTTTTGGCATGTAGCCTTGTGATTTACTTGAACTCGTATTCCCATCTGACGATATGGGAAAATGGCTAGACGTTTGTACACAGTAATTTTGTTAAATGTGTTCAATTTAACAGCAGTAAAGATATTTTTTATATATAGAGAGAAAATCTTAAAGCTAACAAAGTGTAAAAACTGTGGAAGACCATTTGTGTCTCACGATGAAAAAGAGTTTATGTCTTATAATTCTGTATTTTTGTCTCATAATTCTGAGATGATGTGAGATACAAACTCAGAATTGTGAGGAAAAAAAGTCAGAATTTGCTAAATATAAATGTGAAAATATAAATTTATGCAAAATACAGATGTAGAAATTCTGAGAACGTCAGAATTGTGAGAACTCAAGCTGTGGTTACCTTGATAATTATAGAATAATGCTAAAAATGAAATTAAATAATGAAAAACACCCATGTTTAATGGGTAATACAGAGTAATTGTATTGCTCTCAACTACAAAAAAATATCCATTGGCCTTCATTTGAAAACTTTTCTAAAATAATCCTCTTGAAATAAGAGGAAATAAATCAATAGGTTTACAGTAAGGTACATAATGTGTCAGCTTGAGTGTATAGTATGTCTGTTATCTCCTTTGTTTTGCACACATTGGTTAATGGAAAGTATTTTTTAAGATGATCAATAAGGGAAGTGCTCATCAGTTTCTAATGGAATAAATAGTACATTTTGTTAGTCATCTCATGACTAATTTACAGTAGACTTTATTGATTAATATGTAACTTGTGCACTCAAGTGGGAGAAAATGCAGTGCATTTCAAATGAGTTATCACATGCATCAGCTTATTGAATTGCATGATGGTGATGCATTCCAGATGCATCCTCTTTGCAAAGAAGTAGAACAGAGACCATAGACAGATGATGTGTAACCTTTGTGTGTTAAAACTTGAGAGCCTCTTGTAATACATTTTCTATGCATCTGTGATCTCTAAAAACTTTTGAATATGCGTGTGTTTGTTCTGTGTTTATGTAGGTTGGCCTGGTGTACATGTTCAATCTAATTGTTGGCACTGGTGCCCTGACCATGCCCAAGGCCTTTGCAGCAGCTGGTTTGGTTGTCAGCGTCTCTCTCATCATATTTTTGGCTTTTATGAGGTATGTCGTTACTCTAGGCTCTCCTATATTCTTCTCTTTTTTTATCTTAAAGGAATAGTACACTTAAAAAAATAGAAATTGCCATCATTTTCTTACCCTCAGGTTGTTCCAAACCTGTATGAGTTTTAACCAAGGGATGGTTTTGGGTGAGCTATTTCGGGACACACCAAGCCAACGTCAACCAACTAGCCATGCTGAAATCCGACAAGGCGTTGTCGTTTCGTGTCGGCAGTGTTGGACAAAAAAATAATCTGTGCAGTGTGTTGCGCTCAAACACACCACACAGACTTAAAGCCGACAGCAAACTAAACATGTGCGTTCTGCGCCTGCATGAGATGAGTAAGCTGTCTATATCAATAGCGATCAATAGTAAATATTCATTATTCAAACGGAGAATCCGAAACAAAGATATACGAGATAAGAGCAGAAATATGAAACGTTCTAAATTTTAAGCTCACGCTATGATAATATTCAGATCATATAACATCATAACATTAAGATCACATAACATTAGAAGAGTCTTCTGTTTGTGCCGCCTTCATTTACTTACTTTTTTCGGGCCGGCGTGAGCCCGAGAGCAGACAAATGGAACACACCAAACCGACTAACCCAACCATCGCTCACCGTCGGCCCAACATGAGCCGATGGCTGACAACCGGGCTTGATGTGTCCCGCCTTAAGACTGTAAATACAGACTTCCATCAGTTGCTGGGTTTTGTTTTATCTCTTTTGGTAAGCCATGTAAACCAGCCTTGAGCATTAAGGCCGTTCACAGTAATGAAGATAACTATATTGATAACTCTGACAATAACTGTAAACATCCACAAAAAAGCACAGCAATTTTCTGCTGCGCACTACAGTTTTGTCATCTGCCATTTATATGCTCAAGCTATTTAAAGCAGAAAAGATTCTGACTGACTGTCAATGTTTTATATTCATCAGCTAGGAAAAAAAAACCATTCTGGAAGTGATTCCAATTTTATCATTCTTCAGTGTCAATACAGTCGTGGTGTGGATGTCACAGAATTAGAACGATAATTAAAAACCTAAAGTCCTTAGTGTAAATAGGCCTTTAATGCTGTGATTAAACCATTGCCAAACAGCTAAATAATGGAATCAATGACTCCATCAAGTGATTACTACACAAAAATTGAGAGAATAAGTTGTAAAATGCAAAAACAGTGGAACACTTTCTAAACTTGAGGAGAACTGCCTTCATACATCTACTACAAATCACCTTGATACCAGAAAATTAAAGATGTGTTTATACTTCCAGTTTGATTCTTATGATTCTTTTGGTTCAGACCAGAAAAGAAAACAATTTATTTAATCCTGGTTTGCATAATATTCACACAGTCATTTTTAACACCAATACTAAAGACACGAAACGACACGGTCACAACTTGATCGGACGCTTTTATGACACGTTTTGTGTGGTGGTCTATATGACTCATATGCGTATAAAACTGGCGAATATTTTTCTTTTTTTTCTTTTTACAAAGAGCATATAAAATGTGTTAAGTCAAAACAGCACATTTGATCAGTGTTGCATTTATATTTCAGTCAGCATTTGAAAACTTGTTTCATGTGCACCAAAGTTTAAATACAGTCTAAAAGTCATTGCAAAAATGAGTCAGAGAGTAAAGCTTTTTAGCAGCATTTGTATGCAGAAACCACTTGGTTTGGTCGTTTTTTCTTTTGCTGTTTTCTTAGTGCGCATACCTTGCTGCTAGGCTTGATTAGTTTGGGGTTTCACATGTCAGGTTGTGCGTGTTAGATTTCCAGCAATGTTCTTTGTAGTGGTTTGCCAAACAGGGTTGGAAGGTGTCTCCAATTTGCGTGTAGTTAGGGCATAAATTTGAGAAGTTTAATTCTCTGCCTTGTCTTGTGTGCCGTGTGACAGCACAGCCATGTCTTCCTTGCATGATATTTCTCTCTCACTCGCTCATCTTTAGCTGACTTCTCAACCCTGTTACCGCTGCCGCTGGTGCTGTGGCCATCAAAGCACATTTATCACCTCCGCCAACCTGCCAGCTGTCTGAGTCACTGACAGAGCCCAGGGGAGAGTTATGAGTGTTTAGATGAAACAGGATGGAGCTGTATATCAATGAAAGAGCTTAGGAAAGAGACCAGACAACAGTGCTCTTTAAATACAGGTTGTAGGAGGAGATGGACGCGATGTATAAGACATACAGTTGCATATTTTGCACTAAAAAAAAAAGTTAAATGTGCATTTGTGTATAATACATAGAATTAGTGCTGTCAAATGATTAATCATGATTAATTGCATCAAAAATAAGTTTTTGTTTACATAATATTTGTGTGTACCATTTATTTATTATGTGTATATATAAATATACACACACACATACATTTTATATATTCATATTATTATATTTTATAATATAAATATATTTAACATACCATGTTTTTATTATATTGTTTACACACAATATAATAATATAATATAATAAAATATGATGCAATATAATAACTTTTATTTTGGATGTGATTAATCATTTAAAAGCATTTATAAAAATGTGTTTTATTTTTTTATTTTTGAAATAAATATTATTGGTTGTTACTTGTTACTACGTGCTATCGTGATTATCATTTTTTTTGTTGTTGTCTTTTTTTTTTTTTTTATGATACCAGCCAGTGACTTTTCTCTGTATTGTTTTTTTCTTATTCTTGTTTTTTAAGACATGCTAGACCTGTTTTAACTCTTCTGTTTCTCTCAGTTTCATTACCACCACATTTGTGATCGAAGCCATGGCCGCTGCCAATGCCCAGCTACGCTGGAAGAGGAGAGAACAGGAAGAGGTTAGTAACTGCATCAGTTTAATGCCAGCTGAATAAGAACATTATGTTCTTATTCAGTCTCAGGTCATTCCCTATGAAAATTACACTGATCTTGGAAATGTTGCACGTCCCACTGCAGGTAATCAAGCCAGAAAGTCGATGAAGCTTTGAACGAGACTGACCTATCAGTGAATGAAACAGGACCATTTAGGGCAGAAGTACTAAAATAGAGCTATTATGTGTTGAAGTAGACTCAGAACGAGGCCAGTGCTCAGTATGATTTTTAGTTCATTTCACCAATACAAACCTCTCTGGCAAACACTAAATTGGCCTATGCAACTTCAAAAGCAAAATGTTTATATTTATATTTTAGTAGATCATCTCTTTTCTTCAACAGCATATGTTGTGCATATATTATGTTTATGCTGAATAAGCGTGCCATGACCAATATTACATTTTAGCATGACAAATTGCTACCTTGTTTTTGTTGGCAAATTATATTGTGCACACAGCTTTTCAGCTGAATGAACAGAGGCAACAATCATATAGAACATTGTCTTAAAAGGACACCTCACCAAAAAATACAGATGTTATCCTTTATTTTTCAACCCTGTATGTAATTACTGCTCAAAAGTAGTAAGGCTGAATAAAAGTAAAATGCCATGAAAGTCAATGGGGACCAGTGCTGCAGAGCTCCAAAAAAAAAAAAAAAAAAAAACCCTGCCAAAGATGTGAAAAATATATATTTGAAATCTTCTGAAGCTGTACACTACCAATCAAACGTTAGTTCAAAATACAGTAAAATCAGTAATGTAAAAACTACAGTTTTAAATGTAAAAATTAAAATAGCTTTCTATTTGAATATAACACTAAAGGTGATATATTCTTGTGGTGAAATTTTCTGCGCCGTTACTCCAGTGTTCAGTGTAACATCATTCTTCAGAAATCATTCTAATCAGTGCTGTCAAATGTTTAATCGTGATTAATCACATCCTATATATATATATATATATATATATATGTATATGTATATGTATTTTTTTTTTTTTTTTTGCATAATATGAGTGTGTGCTGTGTATATTTATTACATACAGTGTACAGTAAGTATTCAGACCCCCTTAAATTTTTCACTCTTTGTTATATTGCAGCCATTTGCTAAAATCATTTAAGTAATTTTTTTCCTCGTTAATGTATACACAGCACCCCATATTGGCAGAAAAACATTTTTGCAGATTTATTAAAAAAGAAAAACTGAAATATCACATGGTCCTAAGTATTCAGACCCTTTGC